>JBAIZL010000001.1:110845349-111025349 GCA_036971475.1 Prosapia bicincta | reverse complement strand
ATTGGCTACTTGCGAGTTATTGTGTAACAATAACACAATTACACAGCTTTATTTCACCTATAATCACTCAGAGAAGAGTTAATCCACTGCGTGTGACTCCCCAGTGGAGTCAAGTATTTTCCTTTAATTTTACTGACATTTAGAAACCTCGTGTTTTTTTTTTCAACATAGGCTGCTTCATAGTTTTAGCTCTAATCCTTTTAACACCTAATTAACAGGGTCAGCCTAGTATATTCATAAAACCAGGATAAAATGAGCATGCCTGGACTCTGTTTAAAATCAAAGAAATATGATATCCTTAGGCATCTTCTATTTCTCCTGGACAACCTCTTCATTTCCTTTGACCAGAAACTAACACGATCAGTCAAGACTAACCCATCCCATATAGCTTGCCATGTTGCATAACATGCAAGTTAGATCAAAACCTAACATTTACAGCAATAATTAACCGTTTCCTTTAACACAATTGTAATGCTTTTCGTTCCGTTTAACTTATTCAGATCATATTACAGTTTTCATTGTTTCCAATCAGTAGTTGGACATATATAGTGTAAAAAGTTTTCGGACTATAAAATGCAATACCGCCTGCACTGTTCTCAATATTAACAAAAATAATGTTCAATACGAGTGTAACATAAATATAAATAGATTTTCTATCGCGAATTATGTATAAAGAGTAATGATAAAGTATACCTAATTAGTATTGTAATGTTTACAATCTTAGAAAATGTCACAAATACATCGCGAAAAAAACTCTTTCAACTAGAAACGATATTAGCTGAGTGGGTACATGGCTCGAATCTATTTATAAGTCATACTGCTTTATAGCTCCTAACGGGTCTATAATACATCATATAATAAAATAATAACTTTGGCAAAGTAATTATATGTACGAATATTAATATTTACTTGCTAATTTTATTACAAACAATTTTATACAAACATATTTCTCTATCAACTAAAACTTTATAACATATACAAAATGTGCTATATTCTCAATGAGTAAAATCGAAAATATTCACATTCATCGACAGTTACAATAGTATTGCAATATGTTGAAATGTCAGTTTTATAACTTATACAACGTATGGGAATAGCGAATGCAGTTACAATAAAAGTTATCTTGTTTCGCTTGTTTAAACTAATATAACAATTTTGTATTGTTATAGATTTTATGAAAACCGTTACATTTTCAATTTTAAAACATGTTTATACAATCATTTCTAACAGGTAAATATTGTGTTTGAACTATGTCAAGCTTTCATTTGCATATATTCAAATACATAATTACATTGCAGGCGTGGAGTCACTCTAGTGATGTTTTTAAAATAAGTTAAAATCATTATTATTATATCACAGAGTACCAACCTACTAGATATTAAACACCAATATCTTACAACTGCTATAGAAGTAATGTCTCTACCCTGTTTGTAAAATATGTATTGTTATTTGAAATATAATAATTATTTCTTTTCATTAATTCAAGTATTTTTATTTTGTAGGATCTATACTTTGGCTCCGTTATACTTAATGCTAAACGCAATTATATAGTGACAGCAAATGTAGATGAACAGTAATTACAACATTGTTTGGTTTCGTCCATATTCATGTGATTGGACAACATTCCTAACTGTTTTGCTAAGGTCCTTCCAACAGAGCATATAATTATTACAATTAGTGGAAGTAATTTGACACTTTTAATTACCTTTGCGCCTGTTTTATGCAAATACACAGAGCGGTGGCATAAATATGTCATCACAATTAGGGTTATTGCTGACTATACATTGTCCTATTGTAGAAATAACGGAAATGAGAGCATATTGTGAACACAATATAGTAGGTTTGACATATAACATTTTTACGTTAATTACATAAAAATCTTCTAAATGCCCATGATATATGGTAAAGTGAATTTTGGACTTTATATTTTATCTATTTGAGCTGCAATTCTAAAAAATACTTCAACAATAGAACTTGGATATTTAAAAAAATCTGTATCCTGAACATAAAAAAATCTGTATCCTGAATATAAAAAAATCTGTATCCTGAATATAAAAAAATCTGTATCCTGAATATAAAAAAATCTGTATCCTGAATATAAAAAAATCTGTATCCTGAATATAAAAAAATCTGTATCCTGAATATAATAAAATCTGTATCCTGAATATAAAAAATCTGTATCCTGAATATATAAGTTCACATAATAGCCACGATAACATCCTCAATAATAAAATCTGAAGGTTCAAAGTTATATAACCGTTTTGAAAACAAATAAAATTAACTCAGTTAAATAGATTTAATTTTTAATAAAAAAAATAGTAATACAAGAACAATGAGGAAATATAATATGCTAGTAAAACAGATTCGTTTATTATATTAATCATAAATACTAACAGGGAAATGATGCTAATAAATGTTAGAACCCTTTACATTGTTATATCAATGCTAGTATTATAGTAGAGTTGGTCTAAAAAAACATTATCATACAGTTTAATATATTTATTTATTTTTAGTAGATTTACCAAACTATGGAATAACTTTGGGATTTCCTTGGATGTGAAAATAAAACCATTGTTCACTAATGCATAATATAACGTCGAACTCCCTTGAGGACCATTTCGATGCCCTCTTTTGTTGTCAGTTTTATAGAAATTGTTCTTAGAATAGTGTATACATACCTTCAATACTGAGAACTTAATAGTTTCTTCTCTGTTTTGTTGTTTTAACGTGTGTGTATGATTTATAAATGTTAGTTTGGAGTTTAAGAAATGATTTATAAAACCTTGTAACATTTTGTTTGAGAAAAAGTTCTGTTCCTCATAAGATTAACATTTAAATACCTTTGAAATAATATAATAGTCCTCGATAATGGGTACTCTAATTGCAATTTGTTTATTTTATTAGATTTATAAATAAGCAATAATAAAATAAATAAAATAATTAAATAATGAAAGTCTCAGATTCGAACAACATCAACCAACTAGTACACGATTGGTTTAGGTCTATGGTTTAACCACATATATTTATATGAATAAGAAAACTAAGGAATCTTTAAGACCTCAAAGTGATAATTTTTTTAAAGTTTCAATATATAAATTTTTTTGGTTGTGAAGTTTGAAATAATTTGCTTTTCTACTTTAATAATTAATAACGCATTCAAAATATTTGTATTAAAAAATTTACAATGTGTTATAACTGTATGGGACACATTGAGACACAGCTTGAGGTACAAAGAGACAACATACAATATTGCTTAGATATAAGAAATATTGTCTCTGTAAAAAAATATATAAGTAAAATAGGCTAGCTAAAAGATATTAAAAACTTAAAAATTAAGATTAAAATCTGTATTATTATTAATGTAATTCAACAAATAATTGTAATTATAATCAATTAACTTCTATTATAATTTACAAATATTGATGCCTCTATATGAGACTGATAAATCAAATGTTAAAAATTTCATTACCTTTGTTGTAAACCAAGTCAATTCTAAATATTTACCCACAATTTGGAGATTAGTAATTATTATTGAACTTTAAATTACTACTTTAATGGCTAATCAGCCTAAGAATTTAAAATGTGTTACAGTATTCAAAAAAGTAATCAAAATTACCAAAGTTATGTATTTATTAAACTACATTAATTAGTTAAATTTTTTAAAAAATACCAAGTTACAAAGCTTTAACTTTTAACTTACTTCACCTACCTAAAAGAGAGAATTCTGTTTTATACAATCATCTGTAACAGATTCAATTCTTGAAAACACCACAGAATAGTGTAAATAGTCCCATCTTTGTATCAATGTATCATAGTTTCCCATGCCTGCATTATAACTACACTTTATTTTTTTATGGTTTATTACTTACTTGTGAGACATATTGGGGTTTTATTCAAATAGCCCATGACCTAGAAGGATAAGTGTCAATTATAAAGAATATTAGGATACGAATCCTTTAAAATGTTAGTTACAATGAGTAATGACCTGGTTCTTCTCTACGCCCTCTCTCTCTCTCACTCTCTCTCTCTCCCCTCCCCATTCTCAAATTCTAATTCTAACGATATGAGGGTTTTGTATATGAAACCGTTTGACCTTGACGATTCAGATCACGTATTCCCTACTCCCTACTCTAGAGGATAGAGGGCAGACATTTTTTCCAATAGCCCAAGGAAGATGGATTGACTCTTGACGTAGAGCAAATCTCTACTGGTCTACAAGATATATTGTGATAACGTATAACAAACTATGTTTTATACAAATTTATCACTATTAATAATAATTATATAACATCTACCGTTTAGTTTATAGTAGCCCCAACTTGTAATAGGGAATCTAATATAAGTTCATTATGTCTCCAAAATTACTTCATCACAGTTTTGTCTTTTATTACATTAGGCCTACGATGTAGCAAGGATATATCCGGTTAGAATAGATTTTTTTGTGTAAAATATAGCAACACGTTCGGTAATATATAAGCTACATTTTACAAAACTGCCTAAATCATTCCTAACCCGTTACATTATAGCTTTAGGGTCATATAACTAACCTATATTGCAATGTTATTTAAATTTATTGCATTCCCCATTATGAGCTATTGATTCTATAAGCTAACAGTAACTTTAAGCAATAACTGTTTATAATCGTATTTATTTTTATAAATATTCTTATGCGTATGATTTCAAAACTGTGATTAAATGTTTGTTATACTGACTTTAGTAGTTATTATTTTTCAAAAACAAAATCACGGTTGGAATTAACTTTCATAATATATGATGCATATGTGTAGATTTTTTAATTTTGAATTTAAAAATATATGAACCTACTAACGTAAATTAAAAATCGTTTGTTATAGATTTCTTATCATTGAAAATAAATTATATTTGTCCAATAAATAGTCAACACAAATTTGTAACAAGAACTTTCAAGTATAATCTATCAAGAAAAATTCAAAATGTCGTACTCCTATTTTAAGACAACAGGAAAATCCATTCTAATAAAAGAGCACATGCTACTTATAAAGCTAATACTTCATTATTTAAGTAAGTGGTTATTTTTATTTAATAAATACAAATTTTTAAAAAATAATAATATAGACAATATTGGCTATTTAGTTTAACGTCTTGTTTGTAAGATTATATAAGCTATTGTTCAAACTCACAATTTGGATCGTCTATTTTACACAATCTGTCTGGAAAAGACATTTTTCTGTCTAAGGACATAAGAAGATTTCGTTATAAGAAGGGACTAAATTACTCGAAGGAAATCCTAAGCACTACGACGACAGCGGAAATCAATATCGTTTCCTTGAACGCTTTGAAACTAGCGCAACCTAAATATATAAAAGCGAAGGGGTAAATTATTAGGTAGAGGTAAAACTCAGACAACCATTGTACAATTCAAGCTAAGACAAACATACGTTTTTGAAATCAATAAATAACAGACATGTTTGCTAAAAAAATTGAAATCGAACTTGTTGTTAATAAAAAACAACCAAAAGTGCCAAATCTGCAGACTCAAGATGAAGTCGTAAAAATTAAACATTTTGGAGAATTATTACTAAGTATCATACACAGTCATTGAAGGGTACTCGTTTTTGGAAAAATAATTTTATTTTTTCCACTCCAACCTACCTAGTAGTAGGCCTAATCCGTGCAAACTTTAATCCTGCTAACTCATAAGACCTGCGCTCAATCCCTAGATGCACCAAAGAGTTTCTAAACTTTCGGCGCTTGTTTGACTCACCTTAAAAATGTAAGCAGTTGTTCTAAACCTTAGGGTAACTTTTGGTACTTGAACCGTAGACAGGACTTTCAATACTGAATGAAGCAATACAGAATACACTGTTAGTCCTAGACCACAAAATCCAAACAAGGAATTCACACAAATTGGACCTTTCATTTTAAGCATTCTGTTTGTAAAGACATTTTGTTTAGAAGAACATAGAAAGTTTTCGTTACAAGGAGGGACTAAATTCCTTGAAGGTGAAGATGAGTATAAGCCCTAAGCGCTGTGACGTCATCGGAAATCCATATCGTTTCCTTAAACGGCTTGAAAATAGTATAACGCAAATATATAAAAGCGAAGGGTTAAATTGTTACGAAACACTAAGGGATCAGCATAGTTTTATCTAAAAACAGTGGAGACAACTTTACCATCTATTCTGCTACTGCAACACTACATTAAAACTAATATTACGAATTTAACAGTACTTGATAAATATGAAAATGATCTGAAACGTATGATTGTAGCTTTAAAATAGCATATGCTGTTGTATTGTTTTAGACGGTTTCTGAATGCATGTTTTCATAATTGCATTAAAAAAAAAAAAAATCTAATATGTCAGCTGGGTTAAAAATTATATTTCTTTCAAAAATGTAGAAAAATGACTATAAAAATAATATATATTTGATATTTCTCTTTTATTAATTTACAAAATAAATAAGATAAACGAATCGAGAAGTGAATTAGTTTCAAACCAGCTTTATATAATAGAACTTTCAACTAATAACGGATAAATAACATTGTTGTAACATATGCTAGTGGTATGTAGTTAAAATGAGTAAAGTGTTCATTTGGACAGATATAGTCCATTGTGTCGAAAAGGTATTTAAAGTGGTAAAAGTACTTCAAAATCATGATCCAGTAGCAATAACAATCCGGGTAGTGTTCAATGCAAACTTTCTGTTGGCTCGAAAGAACTTCATTCAATCTTAGTAGCTCCAAATTATTTCTAAATGTTTTTCCAGCGTCATTTTGACTCATCCTAAGAAAATCACTTATTGTGAACCGTAGGGTATGTTTGGTACTTGAATCGTAGACAGAACCTTCAATAAATAACGAAGTAATACGAAACAACCAGTTTATACCCTAAACGACGTCTATGGCATGATCTAAAATGTAATAACAATTATTCGTGTTAGCAAAGGTCACAGTTATAGACATGAAATTGGCAAACTTTGAGTAAACTTTAAACTAATTAATACTAAAATAAGGAGCACATGATTATTCCCTTTCGATATAAAAGAAAACAACCAATGCCAAGGCAATATTATTTAGATTATGTACGGATTATAACTTAGATTGTAATACTTGAAAATAACTTATTAGATAAGCTGAAAATAATCAAAAAAATTCATATCTCAAAATTATGTTTTTAATAATTACGCTAATATCACACGTTTCATTTGTCAAACTGTCATTATCAGCAAACGGTGAGCATTACTGATCTATTTACTACGAATGTTTAAATAGATAATATTCTAATATATTTAATAATATTGTATTACTTCTATAGAACAACAATTTGTTTTTTATAGATAAATGTAACACTTAAACACACACTGTCAATCCTATTATGATTAGTAGAGACAGTGTACTTGCGTGTTCGTGACGAACCGCGCATTTAGACTAACCCCATTTCCAAGCACAATGCAGTGATAAGGCAAACAGTATATTCTTCTCATGTAGGTGGCTTCTATTGTTCCTCAATTTATTCATTCTCCATGAATTTAGTTACTACTCCATGTGTCGGTGTTGCATAATTTATAATGCTTTAATTGTATCTGAATTAAATAGTTCATTATTCCAGGTATATAAACTGGAAACATTTAAATGAAGGTAAGCTAGCGTGAAGGAGGTTTTGTTTAGAATGTTTCGTAATACAGTAGAGTTTGTATAATCGTTAAACAAAGGGGAAAAGATGTAGTTTACTAGAATGTTAGGGTTGTTTAGTAATTATTAGTGAGTTTCAGATCGTTAATATTTAAAGTATGATTGTAAACTCTGCTCCAGATTATTTTTTCTAAGTTTTACTTTTTATCTGTAAAGAGCTGAAATACTCATAAATTAAAGTTAAAAAAAAGATCTGTCAGAAACAAACATAAATAAAAAGTAAAAACTATGTTTTCATGAAGTTATATTATTGTAATTATACATTGAGTATGGTTAATAAAATACGACAAAACTAACTTTTAAATATGAATTTTATTTGCATTCACCGATATGTAATATATTAACCCTATCCATACAAATCAGTATTGCTTGTATATTCCGTCCCAGTTTGTAAAATCAAGAACGGCTTGTATTGTTAGAGAAAGTATATTGTTACGTCTATACATAGGTGGTTTTAATGTAGTTGTAAAAACGGTCACCGAAGTATGAACTACAGCATTATAAAATCAAGTGCTACATTATCTTTAGGATTTTAAAAATCAAATAAATCCATATATATTCAGTAATTGAGTTTAATACGGCCCGAATAAATCACAAGTTTTAGGAAACATAATTTTATAAGGACTTCCTCAGCTTGTATCATTTCGGAATGTAATACATTTTCAGGACTTTGTCTGTAAATAGACATGAGTCTATTTAAGGGCAACAAAATATTTTATCAAATTTCTTAACGCATTTGTATTTCTATAAGTGAACATAAATAAAAAAATAATGGTTTTTATTTACAATGTCTTATTTTATTTTAGAAAAAATCTAATAGAAATACAATTATATTGAATAGGTTATTCATAGTAAAATGTCTTGCCTAACATTAGATGTAGCAACTTTCAACTAGCAGTGACTACATAAGATGTATAACCTAGCATGGCTCTGCATTGTATTGTCAGTTGTATGGTGATTCTTTTATTTAACTAATTGTAAAATATTTTAAGGGATATTTAGGGATATAATTTAAATTCTTTTTAACATCCAAAGACAATTTACAATGAAATTTTGAATCCAAAAACCGTTGCTTATTTGTTTTGATAAACCTAACCTCAACAAACCGAACAAATGTTTTAATGGTAGCCAAAGTGTCCTTAACGTCAGATCTTGATGAATGTTTCGAACCTTGAAACTTAAATATTATTCTACAGATACAGTTTACTTATTGAAGTTAATATTTGTTCAGTTAGCAACTTTTATTCGTTTAAACCAAATATCTTGTTTGAACAGAGGCTTTCGCGTAATGGGAAATTTAGCGTTTCTATTTTCTAAAATTTTCTCATTTTACCAAAAATAATTAAAGACTTCAGTGACTGTAGTGTTTACATTATAAATTTTAGTTTGAAGTTCTTTATTTTACAAACGTAGGACTATAGTTTTTATTTTTAAAAGTATGAAATTGTTCCTAGTACACCTTTACAATTTACTAATGTTATATCTAAGGACTTTCTGCTTTGAAAAACAAGATTTTAAGTTGTGGATTCTCTAGTTACACCCATTTCGGTACTTTTTTTTCATACGATATATAATTGCAATCATTGTAATAAATGTTTTTACAACATCCAAATGGAAGTAACTTCTAAAGCTTCTAGATGGTTTGAAACTTTTTATAAAGGCCGTATTGTGTTTAAACCAAATATCTCGTTTGAACAGAGGCTTTCGCGTAATGGGAAATTTAGCGTTTCTATTTTCTAAAATTTTCTCATTTTACCAAAAATAATTAAAGACTTTAGTGACTATAGTGTTTGCATTATAAATTTTAGTTTGAAGTCTATATTTTACGAACGTAGGACTATAGTTTCTATTTTTAAAAGTATGAAATTGTTCCTAGTACACCTTTAACATTTACTAAACGGCCCTACTCTCTCATTACTTATGTTATATCTAAGGACTTTCTGGTTTGAAAAATAAGATTTTAAGTTGCGGATTCTCTAATTACACCCAATACTTCTTGTTTTTTTTTTCAAACGATATATAATTGCAATTATTGTAATAAATATTTTTACAACATCCAAATGGAAGTAACTTCGAAACCTTCTAGATGGATTGAAACTTTTTATAAAGGGCGTATTGTGATACACACGAAAATACCATGATGCGTTTTTTTTCATTCCGGTTATTTTTAAATTTGCCTTACAAAACTGTATATTATTTATAGTCGTTTTTGTGTTTTCATAATGTCTACTACAGTAGAAATATTTGAAGAAGAATATTTGCACACAATGTTTCTACTGCAAAAATATAGATTACAACATTTGAACGAAATTTATTATTATTTCTCTTGAAAATTATGATACATTTCATTTACCACGTTTTAACAGTTTTTCTTGAAATAATTAATATTTTCCCTGTGTAATACTAATAAAGAATATTTTCGGTAAAAGGTATTATTAAATGTAGCGGCATAAAATTGATACAATAGAAGGAAAGTAGAATATCAGTATTTTATCCATAAGACTAGTAAAGCAATTATTTGCTTACTTAAATGAACACATGATTTAAGCTACTCATAAGGCTCGCCTATTGTGAAAGCACATATTGGTAAGGCTAAACCGATTACAACTTATAGGCCTGCCGTACGTTCAGATGCTTTAATAAACTTTCCTCATAATAATAAAACGGTACTCTCAGATTAGACGGATATTAAAGCTTTGCTAAATAAACTCAAAATGGCCATAGTTACCATACTGATAAAATAAAAGTAACTAACATAACTAAAAATCAATTATTTTTTAATGAATTATTACTAATATTACCAAAAACGCGTTGTAAATAGCATAAACCTAACTGTATATTCAGTTGGGGGAGTAGAATGAAAACTCATATACTTCTTGCATGCCATAAATATTGAAAAATAACCTTATTGTATGTGAGTTTATAGTTGTAGTTGTTTCAAGTGGCAGCCTTCGATGACAATTTTGTCGCTAAAGCTGATGCATGCCAAAGTTTGAAGTTCATGTCAATGTTTACCTTTTACATGTTAGTTTGATAACGTGAAGTAATGCAAAAGTTTGCAAATTTATTTTATTGGTGCAGACCAAAGAAGCGCAGTTGAAATATTGTACTTACTTCTTATTTCAGCCAACGCTCGTCCTTGGCCTCTCAGCCATCTGACGCCGTGCCTCCCAGTATAATGTAGCGAGTCCTTTCCTGGAATCCTCGTGAAAGATATCCTTCAAGCCGTCACAAGTTGTAAGATGCTCTGCCGTCCCTTCGTTGTAGAAGCAGAGTGGGTAAATTGGTGTGTCTACCACTTTCATGCGATGCAGGTGTCTCTGCAGGTAGTCATGTCCAGTGGTCATCCTAAACAAAGCCACTGCTACGCCTCTCGGAAAATCCAGTGGTATGCTTGATTGGATGATCTTTTCCCATTGCTTTCCTGTAGCAGCTTGTTTCCTGTCCCGTTTGACAGAGTCGCTGATAGTGGTTTTTATACTCCGACAGACACTGCGGTATGAGAGGGGGAGGATCGGCTGCGCAATGGAGTAGCCATGCTTGGCCAAACTATCTGCTTTTTCGTTTCCTCTGATGTCACATTGCCCCGGCACCCATTGTACTGCGATATGTGTTGTTTTTTGTAACATGCGGAGTGTTTTCTGGCAGTTGTTTATTTCCTTCCCTTCTTGTGGCTTTGGGGAGGCGATCGCCTGAATCGCGGATGTTGAGTCCGAGAGGAAAACTACCTTCTTGGTGTTGCCCGACAGAAGAATCTCTCTGGCCGTTTCGCTGATGGCGGTCACTTCTCCTTCGAAGTTGGTTCCGTTTTTCCCCATTGCTATTGATGTTTGCCCAATTGAGGAGAAATATCCGGCTCCGCATGCGTCATGCATTGCCGATCCATCTGTGTACACACGCAGCCTGATACCTCTCGTTGATCATAGCTTCTGTTAGTAGTCTACTTTAAGTTCGCAGATTTGGATATCTTCCAATCCATGTCTTCTTCTTATTTCTGCGGATTTTTCCAGGGGTGTGACTTGGGTTTTAAGCCTTTGGTTTGCGCATCTGTATTTCTTCCAGAAGTCATAGTTGGTTCTTAAGGCCCTTTCGAAGGATTTGATAGTAGTTTTGTCTCTGCGAGCGTTAAGGGGCTCAATATCTGTTTGACTTTCTAACGCTGTAATTGGGGTAGACTTCGCAGCACCACATATCAGTCTCAATGCATTGTTTTGGACTGTATTCAGGTCTTTCTTTGCCAGAAGCCGTATTATCAGAAGCCGTGTTGTAAGCTTCTGAGCCGTATTCAAGGATTGGCCGGATGTAAGACTTGTATGTAGTAATCAGAACGTCCTGTGTAGCACCCCACTTCGTTCCAGTCAGTCTTTTCATCATATTCAATCTTTTTGCAGCTTTTGTTACAGCACCCTCTATATGTCCCGACCACTAGAGTTTGCTGTCCAGAGCGATACCTGGTTGATCGCTTTATTGGCAGGTCAAGTAGTCCCTATTACTACGTGTGGATCGAAAGTTTTAGTTGATAGCGTGAATAACTCTGCCGTAGTCTTGTTTTCGTTAATAATCATATAGTTTTTGGAGCACCATCTTTTGACTCCACCTAATGTCTCGTTTATTTTGGTTTCCAAGGAGTTGATGTTTCTGCTGGTCGCCCATATTATCACATCATCTGCGTAACAGAGTACTTCGACTCCCGGGTTATTTACCTTGATGTTGCAGATTAAATCATTCATGTAAAGGTTGAAAAGAGTACAACTGCTGAAACTCCTGCGGGAGTCCCCTTCTCTGTTGACGGAACTGAGAACTTCTGTTTCCATAGCGGACCTTTATAAATCGTTGGCTCAAAAATTAATTTATATAGTTCAACATGTTTCCTGCCACTCCGTAGTTGGCAATTTTGTTATAGAGGAGTTTTCTGCTAACTGTGTCGTAAGCTCCCCGGAAGTTAATAAAACACGCAAGGGTGGACATTTTTCGGTGAAAGCCATCCTTCACGTACTGCTAGAGCTTATTGACTTTGGTCAGTAGTGGATTTGTTTCTTCTAAAACCAGCCTGTTCTTTTCGAATTATATTAGTTCTCTCTATGTAGGCCTCCAGCCTGTGGTTGTCCATCCTTTCCATAATTTTGCAGGTAACAGAAGTAAGACTATTCGGTCTATAACTGCTTAATTTCTCGGGATCCCTTCCCTTCTTAAACATGGGTACCACTACCGCCTTCTTCCACGTGTCTGGGATACCGATGTATCAGCTCTCATTCATAGCCATGAGTAAGGTTTTTTGTCCTTCTTTGCCCAGATGTACAATGAATTCGGGATAGACATCATCAATTCCACAGCTTCTTCCACACCTGATTTCATTTATAGCTAGCCTTATTTCTTACAAGGTAAAATCCGCCTGGAAAAGGTTTATGTCTTTCCTGTTCAGTGCGGTTGCTGGGGTTGCTATTTTTCGGTGGTTCTTAAAGTGCTGGCAGTCTGGTCGTGAGGAGAACAATTTACAGAAAAGGTTGACAATGTCCTCCCTGTTGACAATGATTTCTTGTCCATGTTTGATAGGGTGGGCTTTGAAGCTCTTACTTTCGTTATTCAGCCTGGAGATGAAATTGTGTGCTTTAGTTCCGTCCTTCCTGAAGTCGATTCCCGCGATGAAATTTCTAAATTTACTTCTTTTGCTATTTACTGTCGTCCGTTGCAGTTTCGCCTGTGCCTTCCTAAGTTTGATGCATTCACCCAGGTACTTGCTGCGTTCTGCCGTGTGCCTGGCAGCGTCTCTTTCTTTCTTCAGCTTTGTAAGTTCCTCACTTCAGAAGGGTGAGTACTTTTTTACTTGGCCTCTAGGTATATGGAGTTCGGCGATCTCTAGTATAGTTTTCGTGATGTTCTTCATTGTGCTGTTCGGGTTTCCTGTCGGAAAGGCAGTCCAATTTGCCTTTTTGAAGTTCCACCTCGTTAGTCTTTTCCTGGTTTGGACGTTTTCCTTTGGTCTTGTTTTTAGTAGAATAGTTTTGTGTCTACACCCGGAGGGGTCCTCCAGCAGTTGGTGTTGGCAGCGGTCGGCGATACTTGCATGAGGCAAGATCAGGTCCGGTTTGCCGAGGTGGCCAGTAAAGGAAAGAAAGGTATGATCGGGAGTCAGGACAGTGAGCGGCATGCTGTCGAGGAAATCTCCCATTGCTCTTCCCACCGTTGTTGTTCGCGAGCACCCCCATCTGACAGAAATCGCCAATAATAATTGTATCGTTGTCGATCGTCTGATCCAGTCTATCGTCATTAAAAACGTTGTTCGGTGGGTTTTAGGCTCCTACAACTCGAAAATGATTGTTGTCAATCCAGCAATCAACTCGTATTGCTTCCATTTTGTCGTCTTCCTCCATTTCATGTATGATTTTGAACTTAGTAGGTCTTTCATAATACCAACAATCATTCCCGATGCCACTTATCTGCTTCTTTGCAATGTATGAATTGTGTAGTTGTCAAGCTGGTAAAATTGAGTTGTGTCGGTGGAGGCTCCTGCTTCACCCACTATAAAAAGGTCATTCTGATATTCATGCAAAATAGTCTTCAGCTCGCTGAAATTTGTGAGACTCAGTCCGCCTGCGTTCCAAAATATAATATTAAAACTACGCGATTTATGCCTGATAGAGGCGTCGTTAAGCTGGCCCCGAAAAGGGCCGATTCGTCTTCTTCTTCTTTTAGGTTGTGGCACGGTTATAGACGAAGAGCAGTAGTTCATTTAGCATTACCCAGGGTACACCGCATGGAGGCGAACATTTTTTAAAATTAACTTGGGAGCGGGTTTAAACTTCCCGAAGCACTGCTACCTTAGGTATATTGTACTTACCTCCCTGATCTAGTCAAAGAGCCCCTTCCCTCTTACCAGGTTCAGAAGTTTCCTGACTAGTGTTTTACCTTCAGCATCCTCTTCCAGAGCTGTGCTATCACCAAAAAGGTTGAAGTGCCTCTCGGCAAGTGCTTCACATCTATAAATGATGTGTGTGGTGGTCTCCAGTTCTTGCCCGCATAATCTGCACACTGGTTCATCTTTGAAGATACCCGTATTATGCATATGTTTCCTTAGTCCACAGTATCCTGTGAGTAGACCTGTGGCTATCCTCAATGTCTGCCTAGACAGATAGATGAGACTCTTCTGCAGCCCCAAGGAAGGTTTTCTAAGGGTTAGCTTACTGTGTCTCATTCCTTCAGCCCAGACCCAGTGCTCACAGTGTCTTTCAGCCATCCACCTTCACACTGCCATCTTGACCATGGATTTGGAAATACCTACTGCCGGCTCCGGTCCAATTAGGGGAGTTGAAGACCCCTCTCTGGCCAGTGCATCTGCGGCTTCATTTCCAAATATTCCCCTATGCCCTGGCACCCAACCTATCTTGATTTGATTGTGCTTTTCCAGGGCTTCTAGGCTATTTAGGCACTCCCTGACTATGGCCGAGGTGACCACATGTCCGTTTAGTGCCTTAATTGCTGCCTGACTGTCAGAGAAAATAGCAATCCGGGTCCTGTGTATTCCCCTTCTCGCTATCTCTCCCAGACAGGCATTTATAGCATATATTTCGACCTGAAAGACAGAGGTATGCCTCCACAAGGAAAAAACTAGTTTTACCCTTGGGTTTCTACAATACACCCCCGATCCAGTGCCGAAGTCCATCTTGGAGCCATCTGTGTACCAGATCTGAGCTCCCGATGTTACTGACCCTGACCATTCCATCATAGTTTGGTGGGCCTGGTCAGGTGCAAACGTCCGAGTAAGGTGGTCACTGCCCATCTCCAAGACAGGTTCTTTGACCACGCACTCGATACTCATATGTCCCGAAACATCTGGGAGATTAGCCCAGTTGTTCGAGTTTGCAATCTCCATGCTGGGGTTTGATGTTTGTGGTTGATTGCTTCCCACCTGTTACACCTCACCCCCTCACAACATCCAAGCCCTGGACGTTAATATGCTCGGCTCGGTTTTTGCCTCCTCTGCGTTGTGTGCTCAGGATTATTGGCCCTCCCGCTGCTATCGCCTGATCTCTTTGGAGCCGCCTTCTGGCTGCTCTACTCATACGCTTTCTCCGTAGAGAAAGCGTGCTCAATTCTACAACCATTTCACTGGTTTCTGCAGTCGGCAGCTTGGTAGCCGCACCCGCACCCCCAGTGGTGGTTGCCGTTGACACATCTGCTACAAACTCACGGTTTGGCGTCTCATTGTCTCCCGCTGTCTGTGCAGACTCAACATCAATTTGTGTACTTACTTGATCCATTAGCTTCCCAAGTATGGGGGAAAGAACGGTAAACCAGAGCAGAACCCCCCACTGAACTGGCAAGACAACATATAATGAGGATTTGTCTGGTTCTTCAAGGCGATCGTGTGCTACTGCATTTTATACCCTGTAGCCATTCAACCATCGGCATGCCTTCCACCTTGGATTGGGTTTTCAGTCACTGACCTTGAAGCACACCCCAAGTTCAAAACATTATTAACTGTTGCTCATGGAGCGAACAGCCTGCTTTACTCTCTTTTGTTACTCTCTTTCGTTAGGGTAGTTTCCCGCCCATACTTAACAGCCGCATTGCCCTTGGTTCAAATGGGAGGTGAGAGTAGCATTGTGAGGACTTAATTCCCAACTACCCCAGTCCCCAGTCAGAGCAGTTATTTATACCACACCCAACCGGTTGACTGACGAGGAGGGATAATTCCTCACCTTTGAACCATTGCCTTGGTCCGGGTCTGCTTATTCAGAAACCTTCCGGAATCCTTATTCACAAGTAACCTATATATCTGTAGGCCGTTCCAATATCCGCCACCCGTGGACCCGCCCAGTTGCTAAGGCAAGCTAAATGGGTGGAGGCGAACTACTTTTACCCCAGTTGAAATATTGTGGAAAAATACAAATTTAGGATTTATAGTTAGTATAACATAATAGTTAGTGAGTAAGAATAAGTAAAATGTTATTGTAATAAGCTTGTCGTATTTTTGGAAAGTACGAATTTTTAAATGTGTGATATAAAAATAAAATGTTTAAGAAAGTCCTAATTAACTAGTTATTAACTAGTAATTAACTAGTTATATATAAAGTTTAAAATATTGGAAGTTGATACACTAGCCGTCGTTCTCTCATAAAACAGCTTCGCACAAAGCAAAGACAATTGGTTGAAAAAATAAATGTTCAGTTACTTTTTTTCATATAAAAGTTCACAACAAAACAAATGTCAAAAGGAATTTGCTTTGTTAAAGTAAAATATGGCTTAGATACGTAGCGTTAGGACTTCTTACTAATGGATAAAGCCATCATTTTCGAAGTATGAAACAGAAATAAGCCTGTAAAAGCTTTCTGCAGGCATTTCCATTTATTTTTCTTTCTGTCTTCTTAAAACAAGAAATATATTTTCTTTTAAATTGAAAGTTAATACTCATAATACAAAATCTATGAGAATTAATACGTCCCTCCCTTTATTTTCCTCTTTGTGTTTATATATATATATATATATATATATATATATATATATATATATATATATATATATGTGTGTGTGTGTGTGTGTGTGTGTGTGTGTGTGTGTGTGTGTGTGGCAACGGTCTGATATACCGTGACAAATAGGAAATAAATAATTTCCTGTTTTTAAGTAATAAAGTTGATTTTTAAATTAATTAAGTTTGGAGTTATACAAATAATAAAGAGTGAAAAATCAAATAAAACCTTAAATAGAATAATTAAGCCAAATTAAAAAGTATTGAAGAATAAATTTGTAATGACTAGCTAAATTTAACCATCGGGAGTGAGGCGAAAATTTTCCAAGTGCGTAAAAAAGCTATCTTAAGAACCAAACCACGTAGAACTTTCATCGACATTTTAAAAGAACCAGAATAAGCCAGAATAAACATTAGTGAAAACAAAATTTGAAAAACTTAAAAAACAAAAAAGTTACAGCAGTTTTAATAAAATAGACATTTTTCAGTGTTCCAAAAATGATAATCAAACTCTGCAAGCTAAAGCAGATTCGTTGCCCGACTTGCCTGTACAAGGAATAAATCCAAAGATAGCAAGTATTGCAGGCGAGGTGAGGTAGGTTAAATTCACCGCTATATATACTAGGTCTCTAAGACCTTAGAGACAGTCTGAAATAAATTTTTAATACGAGGTGCCGCGGAACGCTATGCTGGACCGCGGATAGGACCGCCATCAGGCCAGATGAACCAAACCTCAACGCTTCCGACGTCTTGGACTACCAAGGAATGAAGGCTCCAGACTCAGCCTCCAGGACGCGGGAATGGAGGAAAACCAACTCCGACGAGCCAGGGATGGCAACTTCCGATGTCCAAGGACCAGGGAATCCAGACGAGGGACTCTAGGACCGGCAGGAACATCTTTGGCAAGTCATTTTCTCTATTAGATACCAATTACGTCAAATTTAGTCAGTTAATTTTATTAAATTCAAACAAATATACAAGCTTAAACAATGACTTCACTCTTTATAAAATTTAAATAAATTTTATGCCTAATAAAATGAATTTATGGGATCAGAATATTTCAAATGATAAATATTAAACTTACAAAGGGTTTTTGGCCATGAGCCATTTATTTTCAAGGAAATAAGAATTTTTTGGATATTATAAATTTAAAAATGATGTGTCATAAATACGAATTTACCAATTCAATATAGAAGATAAATTCTTATTATGTGTAATTTGGAAAATAATTTTATGTTTATGTAAGTGTAATTGATATAAATGGAAATTATAAGATTTTAAAGGATAAAAAACAACAAGTTATTTAGTGGATTGTTTTGTTAATATAATTGTGTTGTATTTGAAAGTATAAATTTTCTTTTTTATTTAAATAAATAAAATTAAATATGTTATAAAAATCAACAGTATTTGCATTTCATCCTGTGTCGAATAATCAATAAAAACTCTTTAGCTTTTTCCAACTAATATGAAAATGATTATTAAATCAGTAAACAAGTTTAATTAAATTTCATTAAATGATAATAGTTAAAGCCTAATGTTTTTAAAGAGTTTCTCTCAACTAACTTGAGTGAGCTAGCCTAAAGATTAGTTGGTTTTTTTGTATAAAAGTCCAGAGATTTATCTACTGGCAGATTGTGTTTAAAAGGACACAGGAGCCTTTTAAAATAGGTAATTTAAACACGATCATATTTTGCACGTTCCCTTGCTGTCTCTGCAGATCATCATCAGGTGGTAAGACTCTGTGAATATTTTGTGTATTATTTTAAATGTGTTTCTTTCCAGCTGACTATTGAAATGACATGTGTGACTATATCTAGACCGTACACAATTGATAAACCCATTTTGGGGAGGTTATACTTATTTTAAATAGTAGTCAGCGGGAATAGGCTTGTTTTGGGCCTGGCAGTACGAGCGGGAAATATACACGTAACTCAGGGTTTTTAGCACGGTTTAACAAGCGGGGTGATTGGCAGATGTTTAGTTTGTTTATAAATAAGTGTTTTAAACAACAAATTTTGGTATTCTGCGAGAAAGGGATATCAACAATACAAATAAAACCGAAGGAGAGTGGGACGTTGCAGTGTGTGTGGGTGAGTGGGTGTGTGTTATTGCGCTGGCGTGCTTATACAGTAAATATATATATATATATATATATATATATATATATATATATATACATTATTTCTCTATTCAGTTTTCTTTTATATAGTTGACAGAAATGAGTTTTGGTAAAATTGTAACGGTCTAGGTTACTTGGGAAATGATAATTTAAAGCTTTAAAATACAAAGTTAAACAATTTATTAATCAATGACAAATTACAAAAGAACAAATGACACCAATGTGTCGAGTAATTAACTTTTAATTACTGCTAATTATTCCATACATTTAATTACTTCTTAACCTTTAAAATTTATATATATCGAGAAGGTAGTAACTTAATTTTTCCAATTTTATTTTTTTAGAAATGAATATTCATAGGACAATTTCTACCGTTCATGTGTTATCCGTTTAGCAATTAAAATTCTCAAATTAGTTAAAAAGAAAATACATTTTCTTTATTATTTTCTAAAACGTACCTGTTTGTGACATTACTTGTAAAACACTATATCTTATATCATTAATTATTGCACATCGATTTCGTACACTAATCACTGCACATCGCTTTTGGAATCAGCGCTCTTAAACAAAAATGGTATAAACGTTTACTTATTTGAAACACATAAATAATCGCTTCTGACTTCTTTTGTTGCGTTAATAAAATTTGGTTCCGGCCTTGAAATCTTAAATTTTGAATACTGGAAGCTTATAAATTTCTAGGTTATGTCCGAAAGTGCCATCACCTCCGTCTCGTTCAAAGACTTTTTGAGAAGTGGGGTCGTTGCAAGGACGCGCCAACTAAATTTCCCACCCTTACTTATTATTTTGAATTTTTTGATTTTTGCTTTGGGTCAGGCGATATCAGACCATGTTTACGTCACATGTACGTACGATATTTTTCTATTTCGCCCGCTAGGAGCGCTCACCATTTACGCTAGCTTCACAATGTGCACCAATAAAACAAAAATTTTCTTTTATATTGGGAGATATAACTATTAAATACAAATTAAATATATAAATGAAATTATATGTAACACCTTATTTTTAAGAGTGTTACAAAATCAAATGTAATTTTCACTTGTTTAAATCAGTTGCGTTCATATACAAGTGAAATATGATACAATAGGCTGTTATCGAAAATGTTTTCTCTACCGTAGTTTTAGTATGATTTATAATACCATTTACCATACTTACACTCATAATACGGAGGTAAATCTCGTAGTCTTATTACATATTAGTTCCAGCAAATTCTATATGCATTGTTATAGCTAAGAGCATTATGTCAAGACAATATAATGTTTCATGTATAACATCTGCATTACCTTCTTCCCTTTCTAGTTCCGGTATACACACACACACACACACACACACACACACACACACACACACACACACAAACACACACACACACACACACACACACACACACACACACACACACACACACACACACATATATATATATATATATATATATATATATATATATATATATATATATAACATAACGTATAAGGCTAAAGAATATATTCAGTTTATAATAAAAACAAAAATAAATTAAACTATTCGGAAGAAATAGTAAGCAAAGTGACAAGAATAGTTCCTAAAATTACGGACAAAGTACTTTACCATTTTTCTATATCAAGTAGTCATAGAGGGCTAAAGGAAACTTTGACAAAAGAAGGGTTCAACTATTTTAAGATAGGGCCAAAATACCTGGGTTATAATAACACTGTACCGTTAGAGAAAGCTCTTTGTAGATGGGTATAACAAAAGTAACTAAAATACCTGAGGGGGAGAGATAATGCGGGGTTGGAAAAGGAAGTGATCGAGAGAGTCTTTTTAGGAACTTCAGAAGAAGGCAGACGTATTGGGGGGGACCAAGTGTCAGTAATGTTATTAAGGGGTAAATTTTGTTAATAGAATTAATGGAAATGTAATTTTTTGTATTTGTATAATTTAAAAAAGTGCGACGTAAATAATTTAGAAAAGAATTAGGAAAAATAGGTTAGTTATGGGAAAGTGAATCGAAGCAGTATCAACGGTCAAGATCCCAGGAAATCAACAAACAATAAGTACTTTCGTTTTACATTAAAATTAGCCAACAGAGCTTTATAGACAGTAAATTCAGAACAATTATAAATTTATCATTAGAAAATAATAATCTAGTTTTTTTCAACACATTATAATTTATAAAAAGATCTATAGTAATAACCCCAGAGGCAATTAACACTGTCATCATTGACCTTTATTGTAATAACCTAAAGCCTCAAGAGTCCACCTTTTTTTGTAATTGTAATATTAGTTAAGGAATCAATCTTGCCACTAAATACTATTACGGTAAATGGGTAAAAGGTGTATTAATTAATTGTCAAGAATAAATGTCAGCGATTTTAAATTTGATATTGGTGTTAATTAATTAGAAATCTGAGGGTGAGACTAAAGAGTGTTAAGGTAAATAAATATAAAACCTAAAGGAAAAGTTATATTTTAAATACCTTAGGTTAATATACATATATATATATATAAGATTAATATTTATTATCTGGAGTGCATCTGTTCATTCGGCAGTACATAAAATCGCATTTCCGACGTTTACCTAGAATCTCATCTATCATTTACGAGTTGAAGTGCATAACTGTCTGAACGCGCTCCAGATATTCATGATATTTTTCCATCCGTGAAGGAATACATTTATATTTATATATATATATATATATATATATATATATATATATATATTCTTAATAATTTTAAAATATATCTGTGAAATGTAACAAACCTAATATCATGTTCATATTCTAATTCTTATTATTTCAATCTTACAACGATATCTGAGATTTATTTCAATTTTTCATATTTAATGATAACATTTTAATCGAAGTTTGTAACACTCTCTGACATAAGTAGCCTACCATTTTTAAACATATGAATGACTTTTGCCACAAGCTCTTACATTGTTTGACACAGTGTAACGCTTCAACCACCGGGGAAATGTAGTTCTTACGTAAGCAGTTTTCTCAGTGCAACAAGATGTCGATACTACACCCTCACTACAGGAGTATAGTTCAATGAATCGACTACAACACAGTCGAACGAGTAGTATGTTACTTGGCTTGTGCTGGTTGAGTCTAATATAACAGTGTGACGTCAGTGTACTAATGAAACGCCGGTAGGAAAAGCTATACGTTATTGGCTAAAATCTTTTAAGGAAACTGCCAGGTAGACAAAGAACTTCTATCGGAGCAACGTCACTGGCCAGACGTCGCGTCGGCTAGATCTAGGACTGCCTACAAATAATGTCTATGATGGGGTAGGTAAATGACTTTTGTTTGCCTACAAAATACAACTGCTACAGGAAATAAACTTATGACTAATTAAAGAGTATGTCTTTTAAAACGTGGAATGTATTGTTTTTTTACAAGGGAATGGGGTTTTCCACTTCTTTACAGTAACCATATTCAACCAGCTCTTTGGACCAAATCTTTTTCCCTTCCCAAGATCATGAAAACCCCTTATTTGACTTTGGCTTTTGTGGTCACATAAAAGATTTATGGAGTCTGAAAAGATCCGTGACAACCATTAAAAAAGAAAAATAGTCATTACGTTCCAAAATGAGACAGTTATACCTGCAGTGTTGTTGAATACTTTATGAAAGTTGGAATATCTTCTCGATCTTTATAGAGAACCAAACATATCTCATATTGAAATTTAACAGCAATAAAATAATGTAAGGGTATCTTTAATTCCCTGTACTCATTAACCCTAGAGGACACGCGCGGGGTAATTATTCTGCCAGTGAGTTTTCAACAAAGATTATAAAACAGTAGAAAATCCAGAAGTTCTTTCACACCTTACATAAATTCTAATTGACTCGCCCTGTATCTATTTCTGCCCCTACATCAGGTAGTTTGACAGTTTTCGTTTACTTATAACGGTTTGAAGTTATTGTTGCAACAGTTGGGGAAGTTTTTACCCCGCGCGTGTCCTCACGTTACAGTGTCCCTATAAGTGAAGTCTATTTCTATTTGTATATTGAGAGATTTTGTACGAAGTTTTTAGAGGTGAAGTTTATTTCAAATTGTATTTTGCAACATTTTTATCACATAAATAATTTTTTTTTTTTTGTAAGATTGCTGTGAGAGAATCTTATTATGTTTCGTATTTTTTGAGAAATTCATCACTGTATTTCGTTTTAAATTATAAATTTAATAATCTATTTTAAATTATCTACGTAATATTTTGTCATGGCGATAAGACAGAACACAAATTTTATGTTTGTAACTTTTCAAGAGAGAGAGACGCAAATGAAACTTCTTTTGAAGGAATTAAAGCATTTTTTGTGGTTTTGTATATTTGTGGAACAATGATGTCTTCGTACAAAAATTCTAAAGGTATATGGACAACAGACAAAACTGGTTTGCATGTAGTAATGTGTTCAATGTCAAGACAGATTCTATTTCCTCTTTAAAGTATTGCGTTTTTATATATATTGTGTTTGTAAACTATTCTTGTTTATGATAAATTTTTATTGCATGATTATTTTGAAAAAACGTTTATTTACAATTTAGGCTATAGCATTATTTGTGGCACTATTACAAATAAACGTTTTAATTACAGGTGTGATTGTTGCCCTAAGAACTTGGACAAAAAACAATAAATGCTGTGACAATTGTGGGAAAAGTGTTTGTAAAGACCATTTAGTTGAAGTATGTGAAGAGTGTTTTGACGTATACAAAAAGAAATACTATTGCATGAGTTTGTTCATATCTTTAATAGTATAAACAAATATATTTAAATATTTTTTTTTGGATTTATAAGGTTAAATGTTTTACTGATATTTAACTGAAAACTAGTTGGGGTAAAAAATTACCCCGCGCGAGCTCTGGTGTAACGGGTATTAGCGCGAGTCCTCTAGGGTTAATCTAGTTATTTAATTAAAAAATTAATAAAATTCACACAAAACAATTGTGAGTTTTTTTCAAATACCTTTTATTTTGCATATTCAACTGTAAATGATTTTTCTAGCAATCTATTTATGAGAGTTCCTACAAGAAAACCTTGTATGTAATTTATTTTATATATCAAAAATATATATTTTTATGTATCAAATCATTATAACTAAGTAATTAATAATTTCGAATTTTTTTCGTGGAAAATTTGTGCTTTTGAAGTCGTAATTATGTGTAATAGTTTGTTGCACTGTAAGTGAGTCTTACTTCACTCTTGCAACACTTGTTAGTGGTTTATTACTATACACTCATAAACAATAACTAAATTGGTACAAAATATGCAAAACCAGTACTGTTTTATTTTGTATTTCCTCTCCTTTGTGACTGAAGTTAGCTCCATATGTTCACGCTAATATGTCACGGTTTCTTTCTTTTTCGAAAATGAAAACTTCTTATTTCGCAATTCCGATCATCATGCACTAGATACAGATTCATCTCACGCCAACCCTTGTTGTGTAATGTGATGTTTTAATTTACTTTTCATTATGTATTTTTCCATTTATTGTCACGGCTTGTCCTACCTGATTTTAAAAAAAATTAGGACAATGACGCCGCCCGACGAATAGCTGTACCAAACGGTCAATCGCAGTGCATACATTTCCCTTTCTTTAACTATGCGAGGGTATTCTGAGCTCCAGATACGTCAGTTCTGTTTGTTACAAAAATCCGATACAGTAGACGAGGGCTTCATCACTGAAGATGATTTTGTTTTCGAAGCTGTCATCCTCCTGCTGTGTTTTCAATACCCAGTCAACAAACAGTAGTCCCTTCTGGTGATCTGCCACTTTCAAATATTTCATCAACGAAATTTTACAGGGGGGGGGATAATGAACCGATTAATATCTTAAACCCGTTAAGAACGGCGACGTATTGGTTTCACTTGACGAACAGCAACACTGTCACGAACCAACGCAATGATCCGTTCAGTTCGGCCAAAACGACGATGTCCAGGACTTTTAAGGTACACTGTTGAATCCGTCTCAAAGAACTTTTGCAAGAGTCTGCGAACTGTTTATTCATTCGGTGCTTCATTACGTCCTAGAGTACCGCGAAGTCGCCTGACAGTAGCCATATAACTCTCTCCACTCTGATAAAACGTTTTAACGTTTTGTATACAAGTAAACTTCTCCATGATTAGACACAGAATGGAAGAGCGAAATAAATACCAGCTGTGTCAATAATTGGAATGTTCCCAGAAATAAAAACGAGGTAAAACATTGTTGTCAACCGATAAACAAAAATTCACCAGCCGTTTAAAAACCTGCGCTCTTTTTGATTCACCATTTACATATAAAAACATATCTACAACATGTTCTCTTGTAGTTTTATTATGTACACATACTATAAGAATAATGTATTAGATATTGTTACGAAAGGATACAAGATGATACATAAATTCTTGTTCTATCAGTAAAGTATTATTGTACAGGAAAAGCCTTGTAAAAATCGTAGGATTATAACCGACTTCTATAAAAAGAAATAAAATAAGACACGCCCATAAACTATTTTTTATAAAATTAAAATAACATTCTACGAGAACTTTTAAAACTTGGGATTTTCTGTTTATAAATAAATACATCATAGTATTTACGAATAACATCAATATATTCAGTTATTTTGTAACATAAAGAAACATTAAAAATAAAGTTATTAGTGGAGAGAATAAAAGATATCATCTCAACTTTTCATTTAAATACTAATAATTTTCTTTACAATTACCTAAGGGGGCCTGACGTATTAGTTTATTAGTTTAACAGTTTTCAGTATCATTTGCAATAAAATAAATTGCAAGCAAGATGTTCAACTAAATCTGTGCTAAGAATCTAAGATAAGAATTTCTCAACTTGAGATGAAATATTTTCTTCTAAACGTCTAAGAACCATTTTCTTTCAACGCAATTATTTTCTTTTAATATTTTTTGGCTATGATACTGTGAATAATTGTATTTCCTCGTGTCTTAACTTAATGTAATTACGTTCAATTAAAAAACGGAAATAAATGTTTCTTTTAAAATGGAGTAGACAAGCTCCAACGTAATTCCCTTAAAAGAGAATTGTATTCTAGGCAATCGAAAATTTATGCATAATTTTCTCTTGGTCTGACGAAGCTTGGACCCTAAGAAAAATCATTTTATAAAATACTGCAGTAACATTTTGTGAAACAAAAAGGGAGAATAAACCTATTCGCAAAAAAAAATGTTGCGTCGTAGAGAATTGACTAAAACAATGAGATTAAACTAAGAGAAGTTCAGGAACTATTCTAGATTAAATCATGTCGGTCTAAAGGTGTGGGATAGATCTCTTATTAAAACGTTTTTAGTAATCTTCTTACAAGGCACTGCTGTTTTCAAGCAGGAACTACATTTTGTTGCTATGTACCCTAATACATTATGAACTAACCATATCCTTAAGTAAGTTTTTAATCGTCCTAAATATCATCGGAAGATAAAACTAAAATATCAGTGTAGTTTATAGGTATACATTTATAAATCTAAATATTTGTTTAATATATAACTTAAATATCTATAAAGCTTCGTGTTCGTTAACGAGTTATATTAACATAAACTCAATTATCTAAGAATTTATACACAATATAGTTTTATTTACCCTGGAGTTTAAAATTAAATATGGATCTATAATGAGGATACAGTTTTAAAAAAACTCGTTTATAAATAATTTGTAAAATTTTTACTTAAACGTTTTTAGTTTGAAATTGGCTTTAAATTGGCAGAAAAGTTAGTAAAACAATTAATCGCTACCTGAGACAATCATTTACTTAAAATGCGTAATAAGTCAATATAAAGCGCGTATTAAATTATAAGTCTGCACATACGAAACTGAAAATCTTCAATCAAAAATTTTAGTTACACACACGGAATAAAAAAAAAATAGAAAGAGCTAGAATGAAATATGCTTTTCGTTTCATGACATTAATCTTTTAGGTTTAGTACTCAGAAAATAAATCAGAGCTTATGTTTCAAACAATACTAACAAAAGAACACCGAGATTTAAAAATATGTTTTACCTTCATAAACAAACTAAGTAAATTGTATTTAAATCCTTACTCGCGTTTAATTACTTTAACCCCATTATTCATGCTACACATTTTTTTTTCAATAAACCTTAATTCTAATAATTCCATTACAACATGTTCTGCTTATAGTGCAGGTTACATTCGCGATACACATTTTGCCTATACAGACAATATTGCAGTGTTTAAGAGTTTGAAAGTAAGTTAATCTCAAGCCTTGATTAAAGATAATTATTTATGGAAAACAAAATAACCCTACTTATTCTACAGCCAATCACTTGATTTTTACCCAAAATTGTATTATATAATGTCATTATAATTATGTATTTTTTTGAAGTATTAAATATCTGAATTAAAACTGAAATTTAGCTAATGATGTTTCTTCCCTACTTTACGATAAATAGTATATATATATATATATATATATATATATATATATATATATATATATATATATATATTTGTAGCGTTCGTAGAATTTTCAATCAGGACAGTTTCTTTGACTTAAAAGAGACAAAATTGTAAGAAATAAAGCATTGTTTGAGAAATATAATGAGTTACAAGAAAGCACACTCTTCGTTTACATACACTCTCTTACCAGCGCTGAAATTATAATAATGTAGGTTAATTAAGACTAAAATATTTATCACTAGGATTTCTGAACTGAACTGTATGAAAAACAATTATTTATACATTTCACTCCGTTTACCTTCTCGGAATAAAAAACGGCATAAAATAAATTAAACTTACAGTTCTACTGATTGTTTATTTACGTTTTCAACAGAAGAAAATATATATTCCTTTCTTGTCGTTACCAAGCAACATCTTTTTCACTTAACACCCACTCATAACCCATTTACGCTTCTCTTGGTTTTCAACAAAAAAACGTTATTTTTTAGTGTTGTATGTCGATATTAAAAATGTTTATCGAATTTTAGATAAACTACATTAATAAATACAATCTTATTTTCACCTATAAATTATTGTATATTATTATGCGTTATACTTACTACTAACTGTTTTATTATGTATAGGAATATCCTTCACATAATAATGTTTATGATCAATTGTTCATTTCCGATAAAGTAATATCGATATATAAAGCAGTCGAAAAGCATTTAAGTGTAGCCTTATATCAGACACGGACGAATGTCTCAATATATCTCTAGGAATAAGTTCCATTTTACTCCACTTGTCAGAGATAAATACTTCTCCAAACAATCCCGGCAGCAAGCAAGATTCTAGGGGTTAGAAATAACCCTTTTATAGATTTCGTTCTAGTTTTCTTTTAGTTCTAATCATGCATTGGTGTTTCTGAATTTGATTTTCTCTTTGACCTTTATGTAAATATTATTAAATATGGGATTTTTTTAATAGAGCGTTCATATTCGTTCAAATTTAATACTATTATCATGTGTTAACAGCAATCCTTTGTCACGTAAATATGGTTTACTTCTCTTCATGAAGTAATTTCAAAACACAGGATTTTTGACATCTTTCAAACTATCTCAGAAGTATATCTTATATTGCAATGGAACACGTAACATCTCAGTGTGTTGTCGATAAATGTATTCTAATTAAAACTTCGCCATGCCGTTACTTTGTTCAAATTTTAAAGGTTTGTTTTATCTTAAAAATAGTGTTTTGACAATAGTTGCCTTACGAAATCTTTACAAAACAGAAAATAAATATGCAACAACATAAATGTATAACAAGGGAACTATGCTGTTGTAGACGTGAACAACTAACTTTCAGCGCGTGACTAGGTTTACAAGAGCAAAACAATAGAAAGCACGATGTAAGAGGAACTTCATCAAGGTAGTTTTGTTACATTCAACGCAAACAATAGGGTCCATTGATTACTGCATATCATATTGAGTATCTCACAAACTTTGCTGTAATCTGATGTCTGCCAGGTATTAACATTTTCAGGTTGTAAACTCTGTTATTTTATGGTTTAGAGAAGTATTTAAAAGTATTGCTACAAACTTTTAAATGTTTATAAACTTGCCTATAGTAGCACTTACTTATGTTTGTTGACGATGGTCTGAGTTGACAATAGGACACATCTCCCGAAACGACTGTCCTCAACAAACATAAGTAAGTGCTACTATAGGAAGTTTATAAACATTTTAAGTTTTTAGTGAAATCTAGTAGCTCACGTGAAGATAGAATCAACAAATATTAAAAGTATTGATTTTGTAGTTCAATGAATACTATTTCTAAAGAGATTTCCTATGTCACAAATTATATCTATAGTATCGTGAATATTAACAATTTAAAGAGTAAATTGTGTAAATTTGTTTCTGCATAGTTTTCTACATAATGATTAAGAAAACATTATATAATTGTTTTCTATATAGAAGCTTTATGTTAAAACACTCTTGTTGCCTGGAAAAAAGTTAATTTAGTTAATAAACTCTTTATATCTTTTATGTTCAAATGATTATGATTTAATTTTTCAAATTGGCATAATGTTAGGATCAAAGATAGATGCTCATCAGATTCATTTAATTCGAGTCTCAATGAAGGTAAGTTTTAATTCATATTTTACTAAAAACCCTTCTTAAATTTTTACTTTTTACTGTTATTGTTTTGAAGCCCATATTAAATTAAAAACAATTTATTCAAAACCATTTTCTCAAAAAGTTAAACCATTTACAGAGTAAATTTGTTTCTACTTAATTTTCTACAAATTGAATTGTGATTATTAAGAATCCTATGTTCAGTAACGGAATAATTGTAGCTAATATAAAAAATAATGAAAGGTTTTCTACGTAAAGTAGTCTTTAACTAAATAGTCTATCACTAAGTATATTTAAAAATAGTCTGTTTTAGCATATGTCTTGGTAAATATTCGTTACCTAAGTAGCATCTTTACCATAGATTGGACTGTGTTTCATTTAAATTTAATACATTTAAAAATATATACTCCTACTGTGTAGGATTTAAAAGCAATTTTGGATTAATAGGAATTCTGACCTTCATATACCCTTTTGGTTACAACCAAGCTGAAGAAATTTTTGTAAGGGTTGCAAAGGCCTGGATAAATATTCAAACATACTGCATATCGCATAAATTGATTTAACTAGACTTTTTTTAACGCTTACTTTTATAATGGCAAATTTTATTTTGTTATTAGTTTTGTATGCAAATTTGATATTTGTATTAATTAGGTGATATTTAATTAGGTATTTGATATTTAATAATTTAAATAATTGATAATTTAATTAAATTTGATATTTAATTTAATTAATTTTGTGATATTTTTTATTTCATGGCCTATAAATAAAATTGAAGTCCATATTACATTATTATTATTATTGCAAATTAAATTATTATGTTGTTTATTAAAAATATTATAATTACATTTGTCAACAATATTCTTTTTATAACCGTTTTCTATTACAATTTGATAAATTATGTTTTTTCTCTTATTTTATTTTATGTTAAAAAAAGAAAGATACAAAGAACATTTGAATGCCTATATAAATCCGGAAATATATAAATCAAATTTTGCATATCATTGTATTCATAATAATCATTAATTTCCAAATATTGAAAATATGAAACTTATAAAAGAAATTAATAAAGAATTAAGAATGAATATTTATGAAGCATTCTAAATATATTGAAATACAATAATAATAACAAATTAATAAAAGAACAAATTCAAATAATTTCTAAATATGATACTATATTCTATGTCTATAATGTTACAGCAACAAAATAAACTTGGCAATTTATATCAATTTAGCAACAATTCTATTTCTAATTTAATACATGTTATAGGCTTACAGCTTACATTATTGTATTTTTCATTCCTGATGATGTTGGTACTGTTTACCAACGAAAATATTTAAATATAAATGAATAAATATTTTTGTATTTGAATAACCTATGTTGTTTTAAATTATTAAACAAGAAAACATATTATATATATATATATATATATATATATATAATTGTATCCCTATACATTACTGAACTATGTTTATAAATTCCAACTCTTTAGCGCATAATCTATCACAACGTTTTTACTCACAGACAAGAAAGGGAATTAATAAAATCTTTAAAATATGAAATTGGAAGTTTTTATTTAAAACCCTCCACAAAGACCTTCAAGGCAGCACGAAATTAAGGAAAATATTACAAATTTATTAGTCAGAAAAACAATCTAAGCAATACACTATATCAATTCACTCCACAAACAAACAAATAAAAATGCAAATTTAAACAGTCTTCAAAACATTAAAGAAAGAAAGTACAAAAGATAACAAAATGAGAAAACATATACAAGATCAAAACATAACATCCAGATTAAGATAATACTGCCTATATTAACAATTTAAATTTCAAATTATAAGTGTAATACACTACAAAATGTATAGATGGTTGTAATGAAAATACAGCATTTATGGATACAAAACAGAATATAATATATATGACAATAATATCTCAAGAGTTTACATGAACATAACTTTAGAAATGATCAGTATATAATCAGTGAAATAAATAAAAACAAATACGTCTTGTGATTAACAAATGTTTCGTATTTGTAAACAAATTTTAAAACCTAATATATTGTGAAAAACATGAATTTTACATTTCCAACTCTTTAGTTTAAACAATATTGCATAATCAATCAAAAATATTTTCATAGGAAAAACTAAATGTAATTTATAGGATATTACTAAAACATACACTCTTCGTTGCCACGTAACGACAGTTTGTATGTTTGAAAATTGTATTCGTGAATCCAATTAAATACATTTTTAATAGAATAAATTATGTGAAAATTTACACGGCAAGAGATAAACTATCACCTACCTATCGTTCGGTATTGCAATAGTGCTCTCACCTCTAATGTTGTATATATGGTGTAAACCAGCTTAATCTACGCTCAGTAATATGTGTATATATCAATTCATTTCCCCACACTTGGTCCTTGCATATTAAACATTCCACAACGGGCCTCGCCAAAACGACTGTTTAATGAAATATCCCCGACTCTAGACTAAGTTAATTGCATTCCTCAAAGCAAACAGAATTTTTTTTTACAAAACTACGCGCTACAGCTTCTCTATGAAAAATTAAAGAAATACGTTAGTTGTTTGATTTCCATAATTTTAAAAATTATTAAAAAAAATAATAAATAAAAATGAGGCTTTCGGTTAGTAATTTTCTTTCTACAGTGATGACAACCAAACAGGCTAGGAAAAAAATTATTTTGGTTGTATTTTACAATAAAACACATATTTTATATATTAGATAATAGAGAATAAATGTGAACTTCAATATTAATTTTGACCTCTGTTCTGCAGATAAAATATAAACTATATAAAAACTTGAATATCTGATTCTAACTAAAAGTAAACCTTCCCAATGGAAAACTAGTTTTGTTCACTATAATTTTGTTGAAGCAAACAACGGAATCAGTATGAATAGATAATAAAGATAGATAGCGGAAAATATTGTATTGACTATTGTTATAGATTTTTTAAACAAATTCTAAATATGTATAAGTCAATTAAACTAGGGGAACAGATGTTCATGGCACTGGAATATCGTGAGAGATTTTATCACTACTAAATGTATGTTAGGTCGTATAAGAATTTATTTGACTAATATAAATTTTATATTTATTAATTAAGTTTTTTTAACTATACTAACAATGAATTCATATATTCTCGTAAGACTAAGCATTGAATAATTATAACATATTGCAATGATAATTTTACTTTATTTTTATAGGAACTAATATTTATGAAATAACTAGAAATTAGTTCATAATATCCTATAAATTGTTAGCAGGATATACCAATAAACAAACAGATATTTTGGTAAATATTAACGCAAACTGTATAATAATAAAACATAGTGATTAGTTTATGCATTAAATTACGAATGTTCAATAACAAGTGAACGTATAGAGCTCATGTAAAATTCATATATATCCTCAGAAACTAGTTAGGCCTATTAGTAAAATAGAAACATTTTACTGTGGAAAATGTTAATTATTTTAAAAACCTACTTTGTTCATCATTATCTTGGTTTTACTATAATTTTAAATAAATCCTATAAACTAAGTAAAGAGGTTTTAATAATACTCAAACTTGTTAAACTAGCGGACCAATTTAATTTTGTTCCATAAGAAAATATTTTGCTTTATGGGGATTAAATATTTCGAGAGCCTTCACCTTTAGTTACTAGTTAGTTATTCTATAACGTGAAATCTACTAAAATTAAATTTGAAGTGTTTGCTACAGAGGAAACTAAAAAAGGAATAAAAAAAATTTTCAAATAGTAACGTAGAACATAAGGAATCGTCGTCCAGATATTGCTTACAAATTTAAACAAGTAGTAATACAGTAAATACAAGCAAGCGTTACTTTCTAGCTTCACATTGCTAGAGAGAGCCAAGAAATTTATGGAAACCTGGCCTGGATAATACAGAAACGGCTTCAACGGGTTCCATAAACTAGAGTAAGTTCTGGAAACTATGAAGGAAAATTGCTAATGGCTGTTAAAGTATCTAGTACAGGTTTTGTTTGGGACTTTTAAAGTAAAATGATAACCCACACGCTGAGCAATATTAAGTGGAGAATATTAAAGGCAAGCGATGATTTAAATGCTAAAGTAAACATTAAACCATTAAAACGTGTAAGTTTAATTACACTGAATTAATGAGTAGCCCATCAATCCTACAATCTTATACGCAAAACGTGTAAGTTTAGTTACACTGAATTAATGAGTCGCCCATCAGTCCTACAATCTTATACGCAAAACGTGTAAGTTTAGTTACACTGAATTAATGAGTCGCCCATCAGTCCTACAATCTTATACGCAAAACGTGTAAGTTTAGTTACACGGAATTAATGAGTCGCCCATCAGTCCTACAATCTTATACGCAAAACGTGTAAGTTTAGTTACACTGAATTAATGAGTCGCCCATCAGTCCTACAATCTTATATGCAAAACGTGTAAGTTTAGTTACACGGAATTAATGAGTCGCCCATCAGTCCTACAGTCTTATACGCAAAACGTGTAAGTTTAGGTACACGGAATTAATGAGTCTCCCATCAGTCCTACAATCTTATACGCAAAACGTGTAAGTTTAGTTACACGGAATTAATGAGTCGCCCATCAGTCCTACAGTCTTATACGCAAAACGTGTAAGTTTAGGTACACGGAATTAATGAGTCGCCCATCAGTCCTACAATCTTATACGCAAAACGTGTAAGTTTAGGTACACGGAATTAATGAGTCGCCCATCAGTCCTACAATCTTATACGCAAAACGTGTAAGTTTAGTTACACGGAATTAATGAGTCGCCCATCAGTCCTACAATCTTATACGCAAAACGTGTATAATCTGGAAAAATACCTTGAGCAAGTGTATTTTCGATTTTTTTTTCTTGTAGATTTACATTTTAAATATCTTACTGAAGTTTTAATGAACAAAATTACTTACACGACACTTTGTAGGATTCGATAGAAAAACTCTTGAAGTTTAAGTTCCCTTATAGCTCACCTAGAAGAAATAAGACTGAACTAAGGAAAGCATATTAAAAAAATATGTTATCCTCCATAACTTTACTGAAACAAAGATAAAAGCCAAAATAGTGAACTTAAAATCTCACAAAAAAATAGTATTCAATAAACACACACACACAACAAACTAGTTTCGACGACGATTTCACCTTCCTCAGTGCTTATCTACAGCGCAAGGAACGCACTAAGGAAGATGACATCATCGCCGAAACTAGTTTCTTCTGTGTGTGTTTATTAAAAACTATTTTTTTGTAAGATTTGAGTTCACTATTTTGACTTTTAGCTTTGTGAATAGTTCTCACTAGCTAAGCTCTAATTAACTAAATAAAAACTTTACGGAAGTATTGACTGGTAATAAACGATCTGAAAATATGATTTTCTTAGTCTTGGAGATTTCCGTTTATAGATTACGAAGACAAAAGAAACAGTATTGAATTATCCTCAATATGTTAAAATTAGAATACTACATTCAGCAATGGTAACATTTTATATTTTGTGTACATCGAATTGAATTTGACAGCTGTCAAAATCTTATTGGAACCTAGTTTCCAATAAATCACTTTGAACTTTGGACGTGTTACAACCTGCTGTCAGCTAAAGATATTTTACTATAAAGAGACAGAGAATGATGGGAGAGGGAGATAGAGGGGGAGACCTATTGTGATTCTTTGTAACACTGTTTACTTGCAATAACCAATGTTCAATTACCCTTAGGCCTATGTAAATATTTTACAAACAAAATAACAAAGGGTTTGCAAGGATACATGTTTCGTCCTCGACTATTTGTGTTGTTTATTCCATTCCCCATTCAAGAATTAGGAGGCATTTGTAACAATATTTACTCCTCTCAAGTAGGCATATTGGAACTGTATTAATATATAGCTCTTTGCACTAAGTGGTTGATCAGTAATGAACCAATTAACCATGAACCAAATAACCACTCAGGGAATATAAATTATCAAGCATTAGTTTAATTTCATATTGTTTTTGTAATATTTTTTGTTTATAAATTTGTATTAATTTCCATACCGTTATTTTTATGGGTTATTTTACTATTTTTGTGTAAGTGTATTGTGCTACTGTTTTTTTTAACTTCTGCTAATGTATGGAATGTGTCCTAATACTTAGTTATAAATGTTAGGTTTTAACCTTTTTGAAAAACAACTAATTTGTTATACGCTTTTTCTTTTAATTTTATCTTTTCAATTTTCTTTTAATACTTAAATACTTATATTATATTAGCTAGTGATATTTTTGTATGAACTCTGACATTATTTTATAAACTATATAACTATACTTTGCATGTAACATTATTTAGTTTTGGTTACTTTTTTTATTTTGTTTACTATTTATTCAATAATTTTAATGCTACACTTTGGCCTTTTATTAAATGTCTAGTAATTTCTTTAACATATTTTAAGAATTTAATTACATTTAGGTTAATTATTCCTATTGAGTATGAAGATAGATGATTTTGTGTTGTATATTCAGTATTGTGTTTAGAAATTAAATTATTTGTCTGTGTTTCGAATGGTAAATCTTCATTGCATCAAGTTATTGTGGTTAAAAACTAACCCTTCTTCATAACTATTTTAGTTAACGTGTTGTTAATTTTATTATATCTGTAATAAAATATCCAAAAGGCATATCAACTGTCCATTGCTGGTATGTTTTTTTTTTTTTAATAAAGGTGCAGAAGCTTGTAGCTATTATATTAGAAAGTGGCGAGGCCAAGGGATAATTCTTCTCTTTGTTGAATACTTTATTGTCGGATAATAAATAGGTTTTGTCTAATTGGGCATAGTGTCCCATTAGCACATACCAGAGATATCGTTATTTCCAAATTATTTATTAATTACTCGATCGTTTCAATTATTTCATTTCTTACAATGTTGATTTATGCATGCATTATGCTGTGTATTATTATTATGATACTTATGATTGGTATTCATTTTTCAGCATATACTCGAAATCACCATTCTACGATGCTATCGCCCTCGATAATATTACCTAGAGCATCCCCACACTTCTGTATCGGTTGCTGCCATTGTTGTTTACTATTTTATTAAGGCTTTCGATTTTCGACAACATCCAGAAACGTGTCTTAATTACCTAAATACGTTGCTGTAGGTAAAGATGTATTACAACGAGCAATAGTTTGTTATAGACAGTTAAAAATTTAACTGAGCAAAATCACGGAATAAATGTTGTTACTAAATAATAATTATGTGTTTACTCCTTAGAAACTGTATCGAAAATTTATCTAGTATTTTCTATAAGTAAAATTATATTTAATAATTATACTGAAAATAATATTTTGTAGCCAGAATACAATGTTTCTGGCAGTAACAATCCTTAATTTTCTTCTATAAAATTGTAACTGATTTTAATTCAAAGCAATTATTACGGAAAACGTACAAAATGAAAATAGGTATAGACAGAACAATGTCTTTGTTTGAATTATCTAAAAGCAAATCGTTTAAACAGTACTCATAGTGAAAAGAATCTATAACCTCATATTGAAGAAGAAAGTTTTCCAAGAGAAGGGAAGTAAGGCCCTTGTAAAGAGAAAGAGAGATATCCGAGAAAATGGAGATGTCTATAGAATACGTTTACTGGCTTACTTCTGAACACAAAGTCTGGACATATATTTTCCTAGTAGGGAGGAGGGATTTCAAGTACCCGCCAATAGTAGGGTTAGTTTAGAATCGACGTGAAAATTGAAATAAAAACACTTAATTTGTAAAATCATTGTTTAAGTGTTTAAGACGATTCTTACATACTGTTTTGTATAATAATAAATGTTATCCAAAGTATTTAAATTTTAAAAAAATATGGAGAAATCCGTTAAACGTTTAGGAAGAATATCTCCTACCCTAATATCCATATTTACTACAAGACCGTTCTTTGCATAAAGAAACATCATTGTTTCAAACAACGAGTAATATTTAAGTTGGATTCTCAAAACAGTATCTCACTTTACCTATCCTAAACTAATGTTATAGTTTAGGAGGCTCTAAACACGATTTACACTACATTTTATCAGCACCTTGTGTAAAATAAATTTTAAAAGTTATACAAATTACATTTTAACTGATTACTTTGTAACGTAATTAAAATATCATTTTGTTATTCTAGGTTCAATAAAATTGAATTACATTGTATATTTCTCTATACATTTCTAGCTATGGAAAAGTTGGGACAGTGCCAAAGCGCTAGACTTTCAACATGAAGATACTAAGTTTCGAAGTAAACCCCACAAAATTGATATAATTTAATTATTGATTAAATATTTGAAAAACTGTAATAACATAATTCTCATCCAATACAAGTTAAAATAGTATTTGAACTTGATTTAACAAATAAAATCATATTTTATTAATAATTGAAAAATTGTACAATTTCTCATATACATGTATATATATCGTATATATATATATATATGAGAGTAGTGAGAACTATAAAAAGGAATTTAATATTAATAAATAGTAAATGATTAAAGAGTAAATAAAATGTAATACAAACATTAAATAAGTAGTGATATTTTAAAATACTATCAATTTATTATAGATAATCTACACTTACACAAATATTAACCTATGAGGAGGAACAGACACGTGTATTGTACACAATGTCACACTCAAGAGCGCATTCAGATAAAATATTTTAGCAATCTGTGGCTTGAAGATGGTAAAAGATACACGCTTTTGAACAATTTGTTTTCTTACTTCTTGGTATTACATAACAACATATATATAAATATATATATATATATATATATATATATATATATATATATAATGAAATATATGCATATTATGAGTATATAAATGAATAAAGTGTTAAACCTAATATTTTTTTTTTGAATATATAAAATTTGTGTACTAACATTTATTTAAAGTAATTAATGGTTTTGGTAACTTTGAGATGAATGAGACACATAAATTCTACATGAGTATTAGTGACTAATACGAGATGCAATTTAGAAGAGAAAATCAAACTAAATCAACCAGACATATACTCACTCAAAAATTAGTTTTACCAACTTTTACTACATATTTGCATTGTAGAAAGAGATTCCTTAATATACTAAATATTCTTTTTCGGCTGTAATTTTTTATGCCTAACCTTAATACGGCTTGTTCGCATACTTCATTTCTTCAAGTAAAACTGATATAACTTGAATTGAAAGAATTACAAAAATAAATATTACGAATATTCCTTTTGAAAAAAATATGATTAATTTTATACTTGACATGATTATGAGTAAAATATTTTTTTAGCAATTTTTTAAGCTTTTACTCTTTAATAAGCGCTAGGTTTTGGTTCTCATGCAATAAAAAATTTGACTTCTTAGAAACCGTCCGTAATATAATTTGTACCAATAAAAATGAAATTTATTGAAATATTTACAATTATTATATATCTTTGATGTTACAATGTCTTCTGAATTTGTCTAATATAAAATGTTACCTACAGTATTTCGTAAGCTTATCAATTTCGCTGTTCCTCGTCTTCTCTTATTTTATTGAAGAAGTGGCTAAGGGGTGCACAAATGTTTTCGTTCGAGGTATGATATCGAATTTAAGATAATAATTCACCTATATCATACTTATTATACACTCAAGTGCTGTTTTCTACTAGGAGGTATGATTTATCTTTGTAGATATTTCTTAGATAATTAACTGATATGAAGTAATGGAACCATAATTTATTCCGTTAATATTCATTGAATAATTAGTTTCTAAGATAATTACCAGATGTGAAAGAATGGAACCATAATTTATTCCGTTAATATTCATTGAATAATTAGTTTCCCTTTTGTTGTATGATGCGAATCCGTGACGATAAGCTCCTTTGAGGCAACGGATATGTACAGTCACACCAAGAACGGGGAATATTTCCTGAGTATGATGTACTTGTAGTCGATGCAAGTGCATCTAGTAGATGCAATTACCTTTACTTCATCTATAACCATCATGTTCTCAGTGTACATATGTATATTTCTAATGTACCATGATGTATTTACTATGCTACTTAACTCCCTATTTACAAACGTTTGAATTATTTTTAAGTTTGTTTGCTTGAAGTACATCGCCATACTTGTATAGCATGAGTGCAAATAGGATTTAGAATTTTGCTATGTAATTTTATCTAATAGTCATTTAATAATGATCTGATCTAACTTGACCATTTAAAAACCTAATCAAATAAAATTCATTTATAATAATTAGGTATGCGCCGATACCTAATGTATTCGATTCCGATCTCGATTCTCAAAATTTTCATTCGATTCTTGTTTCTGAAGTAGATTCTCAATTCTTTCAAAATATATAGGCCTACTGTGTAATACTGAATTTAGCTACAATCTTAGTCATTAAAAAAGTTTTTTAATGGAATAGGCTACACAAAACGTTCGGCCTTGATTTGTAAATAGGAATTTTTGAGAGTCTAACAGTCATATTGGATAAAAGCAATGATTTATTTAAAATTTCAAATTTTAACTTCAGTCACAATTACAATATAATTTCAGTAACAGCCAGTTCAGCTTCTATAACTAGTTAGAGTGGAACTACCTTTCCTTGTTTTGTTTTGACATCTATGAAGCGGGGGCAGCCAGAGACGGGGAGAGAGAGTCGAGCCCACACTAATGAGATTAAGAGCAGAGCGAGATGAGAAGAGACAAACGGACCAAAATATCTTCCGAGCAACTTTGTTGTTCCGTAACAAAAAATAATAATAATATTTTCGTCAACTCACATAGGCGTTTACTTCAATCGTTTAATTAAATCAGAAAAGCTAATATATAACAAAATGTATAGTTGACAGTTATTTTCCCAATAAAATACACCGCCCACAGTTACAAAACTAGGATCGGAACTCTCACTTTACTCAATGGAAGGTCGAGTATTGACAATTACTCCAGACCAGTAGCATTGACGATTTTTGTTATCGAGAATCGGAAACGACCCATTCCTAACAATAATTATTAACTGAGAGTATAATCTACATCCTCTCAATTGCGAACTACACTCATCAACCGGTTTATCTTCCTGTATTGCTTTGAATTCCTCTTTCTTACATGCTCTCTACTCTCCAATTTCCCACCCAGTCTTATACATTTGCTTTATATTATATTTTTGCTAGAGTTATCGCAAATCCATTGAATTATATTTGTGGGATAGTAACCATTTTGTTTTGTAACGTTGGCAACGCGCCATTTTAAGTCCAGTTATAGAGGTTATTCACAGCAGTTAGTAACTTACTCTCTGCCTGGGTGAAAGAATTATTTCGTGAGTGAAGTGTGATGTACATAGCGCATCAAAGACATTTCCATGAAAAGTAATTATTTATTACGAAGTATTTCATTTACTTGTACCTCATGTAAGTAACAAAATGTACAATCAGCAATCCGATGAACACCACGAGCCAATATATACCTATTTTTTAAATTTATTATAAAAATACAAGTAACAAACACAAGCTAGCGCAACAAAAGGACAATTCTACTGTTACAGACCTGGTATGTCTGATATATACAACAATACACTAATCTGCTTTGGCATTGCATTCCGTTGGAAAGCAATGGTAAGCCAGAAGGAAAGCAATGGTAGTATCAATGAGTCGAGTTTCAATTACAGCAATCTATCGACTGAATGAGGTAGTGTTGAAATTGTTTGGATTTAAATTACTGGAATGGAAGTTATTTCAGGTAATACTTTAAATGCACTGTTGGAAACCATGACTAGTGTACGAATGATTGATACATGGATGGCAATAGCTATGACTAGAAGTTCTTGTAATTAGTGCATCCAACTCTCGCTAGGATCGTGCAATAGCTTCGGCAATATCTATGAGAACCTAATATTATTACCAAACTGAGTATCTTTAAATTTGCATTCTATAAAGTAGCCACACATCTTTAAACTAATGATCATTGTGCATTTGTTCTCCCTTAAACGGTTATTTATAATTTAATCAAATTTCTTTGTATAAATTAATTAATATTTTCTCATTGTTACTTTATCGCATTGTTCTGTTTCCATGGAAAACGCCAAGTTTAAATTAGAATTAAAAAGTGACGAAAAGGGATTTTATTAAACTAATGCTTATTAAAAGGGGTGCATTTTTAAAACCTTTTGTTAATCAAATAACCAAAGTTTAAAATATATTTAAAAGGTCAACATTATGTTTCGTATTATACGTAATTATCATTTCTTTATTTAAAGTTTAAATCGCTATTAAGTGATTTCCATGATAAATTAGCGTCGGTATATTATAACAATTAAACTTGAAATATGTATAGAAATATCAGATCCAGAAGCTGATGATGTATAAAACATTCTGACCGTGTAACATGTATTCAGACGTTCTAATACACAATAAAATGCTGATACTAATAATCAGCGAAAGGCTTCTGCCAAACATAAAATTATGAAGTAAAATAAAATTAAATATTCTTGGTTGTAAGATTGTTTATTTAACCATACACACACATACACACTCATATATATATATATATATATATATATATATATATATATATATATGTGTGTGTGTGTGTGTGTGTATGTGTGTGTGTGTGTGTGTGTGTGTGTGTGTGTGTGTGTGTGTGTGTGTGTGTGTGTGTGTGTGTGTGTGTGTGTGTGTGTGTGTGTGTGTGTGTGTGTGTGTGTGTGTGTGTGTGTGTGTGTGTGTGTGTATGTGTGTGTGTGTGTGTGTGTGTGAAGATTTCGTAATACTTTGGGTAATGTTTATGATTAAATTACCACCAGAATCCTGAAGATCTGTTACCTACTTAATATATCATTATTATTAATTTCCATCTATTAGCTCACACTCTCCTGATATATATATATATATATATATATATATATATATATATATATATATTGTTCAAATTTTAAATAGTTAATGAAATATATTTTTATTCATCCAATGACATTCAAATATTTATTTTAAACCAATAGTGGATAGTAACTGTTGTTAACACAGTTTTTTTTAATTTTTATTTTATAATTAAATAATAAAAATTTAGGGGCCTTGGCTGGATTCGAACTGAATAAATTCATATTCAATGTATAGCGCTTTTTGCATTGAGCCAACTCTCCTATAGTTGGAAATGTATTTATCCAATTATGTTGTCGTCGAAACCTCCATTGTACAATCTTGAATTGCTATGGTTATCACACAATATTATAAATAAACTCAAGGTTTAAAAATGAACGAAAAGAATAAAATAAACAAACAAACTGGGTTAACGGTATCAAACCTTGCTTCACAAACAGACAATGCAAAAGGATGGCGAAAAGAAAGTACAACACAATACATGCGACAAAAAAAAGAAATGGATACAAACAAAAATAATAGTCCGACACCGTAAATAGAAAGGAAAAAGAAAAATTCCAGAAGAGTTTGCTTTCTATTGTGACAATTATTATTGTTATTCTGATATATGTATACATAAGAGTATTTTTATATACATAAAAGACCTTAAAAGTTAAACTTTTCTTTTTTAACTTGAGTAGGAATGAACCTAAAAAAACCTTCGACTAACAAAATGAGAACGGATTTAGACTACAATGAGAACTGTACTATGTCCACTGTACAATGAGAAAAAGACTGTAACGACAAATTGTAAATGGACCAAACTAAGGTAATACCACTAAAAGTTAAATACTAAATTAGTTTATTTAATGAGATGAGTTTATCAAAAACTCAAATGATTTTAGAGAAAAGTAAATTATATACTAAAGCATCAAATACACAAGTTATTTTTATGAAATATATTCAATGTTATAAAGAAGAAAGATTGCAAATATTGAATACTAAACGATTTGCAATACTTGAAATAAGAACGGCTGTGAACGGAAATGAAATACTGTTATTAAGCAGTGTAAGTAGCAGAGAAGAAATTTAAATACCCTCTTCCTCCTCACTTCCTTTACAAAATGCATTCAGATTAGGTAGAAATATATGCAAGACCAAGACCGGCTTAAGGGAATTTATAATGAAGAAGGCTTAAAGAGTAGGGAATCGTATTCAAGGGCAGCGTAAGTATTACAATAGCAAAGGAATATTCCGCTCCGTATTTAGTGAGAGACGGAATCTCAAACCTTCTCTATCCAGTAGCTGTGTCTATTCAAATACCATTTTTCTAATAAAGGCAACATTGCCATTCACAGTAACGTGCTCTTAACATTGAATTCATTAATTAATAAATTCATTACTAAATGTATTATTCAGTTTCTTCTATTAGTTCTCACTCTTTTTATATAGGTTATATCTTATTTAAGTTTTCAATATTTAATAAAATCTTTGTATTCATCTATTCTAGTTCAAATACATTGTTTTTAACTTGTAATTCTTGACAACTGATGTAAAGAGAATATTTTTACAACATTAATTCAATTAAATAAATTTAATTTATTAATTTTCATTTTATTAGCCAGAAAAGATTTTACAAATGGCGCAAGGTATATAATAATATTCGGCCCGTTATGCTTAGAACAAATGATATTATAAAACAGAGGAATTTTCCGATACAGTCCCTTATTTTCTTTTGGAAATTCATTAAAGTAATTAGTAGTAATATATTTGTAGCGATGTCTGAGAGTAACAATATTTGATTCTTTTTGTTTTAAAAAAACTGGAAGACTAATAATATGTCTTGGTAAATATTCTACCATTTTCAAAAAATAGCTATTAAAACATACTATCTATAATTCCATTAATTATTTACGCATAAAATGAAAATTATATTTAATATAGATACACATCTTGTGATATAAGGTACGTATTGTTACGACATCGCTAAGATCGTGAATCACACATAGGCTATATGTTTCCAGCAAAAAGTAAGAGAGTTCCAATTAATTATAATACGCAAAAATACTGTAGAAAGCGGTATTGTGTTGTAGCCACTCTTGTAGTTTATGTTTACCTATCAATGCATGAACTAATCTGCACATATATCCACGATTTCTCCCTTTTCCCCTTAGGCTATTACACTTAAAACGGCCAAAGTCATTATAAACTATACCCTAAGCTGGGCGGCCTTATTTCAGCTTTCATTTGGCTTAATGAACCGATCTAAATAGGAAAGCTTTAAGAAAACTGAGCTTATTATTGGAACTGTTTCTCATTGAAGCGTTTGAATTATTTTTATATTTTGATAAATAACTCCTTAAAGTGGTACAAAGAGATCATGGGTTAGTTACTAATTAATACTGAGTATATATAGACTACTACTTATTCAACATTTTGTCATCATAACCGTCCTTAGGGGAACTAATAAAACACCTACATCATCTACTTGTATATAAAACGGATAGAACACATATAAGGTATTCGTACTAACGTCAGTTTTGAAGCTAGACCATATACATGGAATGCTATAAACTAGTTTATAGGTTGGAACGATTTCAATTTAGGAATTTTTATGATGCAATAACTTACTACATTACACAATACTGGATGTAATATTCGTCTCTACTAACTCGCTTTTTATTACTGCAAAACGAAATGCATATAGTAATGAAAGGTCTATTTTTACATATCACTTTATTTACCACAATCAGTACTGCGTTTAATAAGTTAGAAACGAATATTAAAACATAAATCTTAATGTGCAAGTGAAATAGAAATAAGAAGCGACATCTGGCTGAGTACAAGAGAATGGATAAACCCAAAGACGGAGGGGAATCAATGTCAAAATAGATTATATCACCGTGCATATTGACAGGTTGATATTTTAGTACTGTTTCCAAGGTGGGTTAAATTTATATAAAGAATAATATTTTAAATATCTAGAACAAACCTTGTTCAGCTCCAAGGTACAAGGTTAGGAAGCCGCCAACGATTATGTTCAGGTTTAGGATGGCCCACTAGCGGCCCGCGACCTGGTTTTAAGCGGCCCCAGATGAATGTTAGAACATGACGTGTTAAAAGATGATTTATTTGCTAATAAATCTAAAAGAAAATATAGGTTTATATAGGATATAGGATGAAAACGGCTCCTACCCCCAGTAAGATCTCTGCAACTTACAAAGTGACCCTTTTCTCTGACAAAGACAAGGTCGGAAACTGGTATTGTGTTTTGGAATCAAGTGCCAGAGAAGAAATATCCCAAACTATGTGACTTCGGTAGAAAACTACTTTCATTATTTGGAACCACATGACTTTGTGACTGTGCCTTTTCAACAATGAAATTTATAAAATAAACTCACCGCAAAAGACTCACAGAGAAGAATCTTTGAGAACGTTGCAACCACTTCAATTTAGATTGATTTTGATTGAACGATTGTGCCCTCCAGCATAGCTCTCATAAAGAAAAGAAGGTAGACCCACATAGATATAGATGAATTTAAATTAAAATGAATTATATTTTTATATTTTCACGAATGGTGAAATCGAAATATGAAATAATTAAACAAAACATTTATAAAATCTGTAATAAATTATGTAATTCCTCCATTAACACACGATTCATGGGAAGAATTACCGTATTAGATATTATTTATTATATGTTATAATTATATTTTGTTTGAGAGAATTTTTATAAACTACTATTTTCAGAAGCTTTGCCAGTTGTAGTACGGTCATTACATAACATATAGTAGTCGATCGAGAATGACACTAAAAGTTCTGGATTTAATGTTATTTATTCAAGTGCTTTCGGATATACAATATGTTTTTGTATTTAAAAAGTGTTGGAAAATAATTTTAGATTGTTGAGTGTTGCCTGGCAACCAAAATTTGGAATAAAATGTCTTAGATAAGATAAGATAAAAAAGTCATATATTATTCTATTTAGACACTTAAAAATTACATCTTAGAAAAATTTTTATGTCGCCAGAAACATTTCCTGGATTGTAGTCACAATTTCCCAAAGTTCCATGGCGACTGGATTAGAGGTTTAGTAATGCATAACGCTCATACGTACATACAAACATTCATTTATATATATAGGTCTATAAATAATCACCCTTGATTTTTCTTGACCTCTTTAAAACGGTGTCCTTTTATTTCGCTTTTTTCTATTCTTTGTTTCTCAACTATTGACCAGAACATCTAACTCAAAGACAATTAGGTCTTCAAGTGCATAGAAACTATTTTGATTTCAAAATGACAAACATTTTTGAACAATAATCTATCTAGGTGCTTTGATTATAGTAAGCAACGAGTTTAAAAGTCTACTCATAGAATTAAACTGAATTGTGTCAGAAGTGTTGTTTCTCAGCTTGGAACTGAAAAGAATCAGACTGTACCAGTTAGTACGCAAACGCAGATGTTAAAAGCCTTTATTTAAATATTTTTTAGACTAACCTCATCCCCTTCGCAATTACAACTAATAAATTTGTCCCACCGGCCGTTACACTATTCTAGATCTTTTGTAGTCATCTTTAAAAATGGCTGCCGGAAATTCTTGTTTTATCTTGACCTCTTCAAGTCGATGCTCTTTCATGCCTCTGTATTACTCGTATTTATTTCCTAACTATTTTTTTGGAAACTCAAAGACAATAAGAACTTCAAGTTATTAAAAACTATTTGGGTTTCAAAATGACAAACATTTTTTAAACAATAATCTTTCTAGATGCCATGCTTATGGTAAGCAATGAGTTGAAAATGCTACTCATTGAATCAAACTGAATTGTGTCAGGAGTGCTGTTTATCAGTTAGGAACTGAAAAGAGTCAAATATAACTGAAACAAAAGAGCATAGAAAATTACGGCTTTGAAAGGCAATGGAATTTTGAATCTTGAATTCAGCCACGCGGCTCTGAAGGACACTAAAAGCAGAATCACTAGCGGGATTCTGACAGATGCTGAAAGAGTTAAAGTCGTTCTGTGAAATTAGGAAGAATATTCTGCTGAAGTAATTAAATAAAGCAAAGAACAATTTTAACCAGAGCATCGCATTCAAACCACCTGAGGGCAGATTCAATGATTGAAGCTTGGTCGAAGTATATATATAGTTTCTACCCTTATAATTGTACAATATCGATATGGAATATCGATATGAACGTTTAGTTATTAAATAACCTGTAATTATACAGTAGGGGGTTGTTCTTAAAGTCTAATTAATTACACTATTTATGTCTTTCACCTGCTGATTGATGAAACTACTAGCGAAAAGTACCGTTAAGTCAGCGTCAAAACAAAACTCAAAAATGCAATAACATAAATATTGAAAAGGCTGTACTTACAGGCAGAATCCCCTAAGACGTTTTCAAATTCCCAAGCGTGACTACAACAAAAATAAATTCAAAGGGTCGCCGTAAAAAGATAACTTTCTACCCCCAAAAAATAATCCTTTTCAAATACTTATTCAATATGAAATTCGATTCTTTCAAAATTATAAGCGAAAACTCTTGAAACAAAAGTAAAGTTAAGCCACTTCATGACCGGTTACGTCAAATACTACAATTTACTGAATTATAAATGGCACTTTCTTGTAATTTGGTTTAATTCATTATGGATAATATTATTACCATTGGGAGCAAAAGTAGACAACTATAAAAAGACAGGTAAACATATTTCTTGCTATTGAATTGTTCTAAGATAATTTGCCTTAACTGTTATTTTAACTAGTGTTTTTTGTATACTTTTCTAGTTCTGTTTCAAGTTAGTAAGTTAATGCATACATTTTAACACCTAAAGAGGATTGCGATCGAAACGTTCAGCAGGTTTTTAAAACACTAGTTAAACGCATTTACATTTATCTTCATTAAAAGTGTGTTTTAACACAAATAAAAAATTATAAACAATATAATAATAAAAACGTAAAATAAAATGTTCTAATTGTTATTATTATATAGTTAAAATTAAAATTTTAATATATTTCTTATAAAAAGTCTTTAAATGGTTTTCTATTTTAAATAACTATTTAAAAAAACGTAATATTTAAAAGACGATAAGGAGTTTTTCAATATTTCTAAACTTAAAACTTCGGTATTTTACATGACATATTCAAATAAATACCGAAGAGGTATTTTTTGCTTTCTCGGGTAATTTATATACATTACCGTTAAATAGTTGCTAGGTATTATTAAAATATAATAAAACTAATAATTACAATAGAAATAACAACAAAAACATTTAATGTCTTGTAGTTATATTTTTTGTTTATAGAGTTAATCAAGACCATCCAATACTTAACCGTTCCTAAGATTTATTATTGCTATAAAATTCATTATTTGTTAACATCAACCAAGTTGAATGAGGTATTACTTTACACGTGTCCTTCGATAAAATTTCTCATCTGAGTTTCGTGCTTCATTGATCGGCTTTACCTCTCTGAGATAAACATTCGTAGAGTCCTGGTGAATAAGTCCTAAACAACCTGTTGTGGACTGAAATGAGATCAGTAGCATGGTTCCATGTGCGATTGATGACCGCTAGGGTAAATAGACGATCTCATGAGGATGACCAGATTTAGCATGAACGGCTCAATGACAAAGAGCAAGACATCAAGAACAATTACTGACATCAAGAACAATTATTTTCTATAAAGAAAATATGTATTTATTAAAGCACTAAGAATCAGAAGTTATAGATTTAGGGGCAGATACACGTTTGTTACTAGTATAATTAAAACATATAGCCTTCTATAGATTTAATGTAATATATATTAAGATAATATTCCAAGTAGAATAAAACACTAAATTAATTGAAAGATTAAGTTTTTAATTTCCTAATTTTCATTAATTTTTTGTTTAACTAAATAAAACTTAAAACAACAGAAACAATTTAAAACAGAAGAAGATAAGGATCCTTAACTTGTTGAACAACAAGCCTAATGATTCAAATTCGATCAGAAGTAGTATTTACCAACGCCTGAAAGAAAGAAAGAGAGAGAGAGAGAATCACAGTGCCTTTAGAATATCTAATGAAGAATTGCACCTAAAAATTGTGAATACGAATTGGAATTAGTTTTCAACAGACAGCTTACACTTTGGAATTGGAGAGCAAGGTCTATGTCATAGAAAAAATATTAAAAGAATAAATTCTTATAGAAATATTAAAAAATAATGTTATTTTGAAGTAAGTAAATAAATATTTCTAAATATTTACGTTTTTTTTCGTTTCCTAAAATTACAATATTTCCCTCTGTTGACGCGTTTCGGAATAACACCATTTTTAAAACTCAAATCGAACTGTTCGCCCAAACTTTGAGCTCGTCTTTATATACAATAATATACTGAATGTAATGTAATGTTAGGAAAGGCAGACAAAAGTACTCAAATATATAGAAATATTCTTAACAGAAATGAAGATGAGTATATAAAGAATTTGAAATAAATATTTATTTGTTAAGATACATTAAGAAAACGAATATTATTAAATCTTGGTAATATTTCAGAAAAATATTATTTTTATTATGAACAGACTTGCTAGGAGGTAAGTGAAAGACTGAAATTTTAACCCTTTTTGTACATTTTAATTATATATTCAATTAAAAGCTCAAAATATATTTCTTCAACTGAAAAAAAGATGCCAAATACCTTTTGGATAAATTAATTGTTTTAAATTCTTCGAGTGTTCATTAAAGCCACCTGATTTGCATATTCTTCTTCCCTTAGCTTTATTAGTTCTTGGTCACGTATTTACATTCAGTTCAGCCCGAAAGATGTAAATGTTTAAATTTATAAGATCATTTCTGTCAATATGGCTCGGCTCAACAAATAAAGAAGTATTCATTATTTTCTCTTTCATTTTAAATACATTTTACATTATTTTAGCATCGAGATGTAAAGTATTAATAAACAATGTTATAACAGTGTATACAATTCATTATTCAAAATCGTTTATTATGTTGTTGTTAATAATAAATATGTTTCGGCAGTGCCGAAGGTCCCACCTGCAGTGTGACAGATCACTCATTAACATTATTTTATACTATTTAAATAAATGAAACCTCTATACCACAAATAACGTTTTCTTTAGGTGTAATTAACGTCAAATTACTTTATGTACTATTTATCGAGTAAAACTAAAAAATGACTAGATTTATTTATAAGGAAAATAACATAACACTAGGGCAAATTAGATTTCTTTAGTAACTAATTATTAAATTATTATTATGTATTAATAGTTTTAAAATGAAAAAAGTCGAAACCTATTGTTGCTAATTTGTTTTCAGAGAAAATGGTCATTAAATTAATGATTGACACAATACGTTTTACAAACATGGGAAATAAAAACAACGGTTGATTGGTGATTCAAATATATATATATATATATATATATATATATATATATATATATATATATATATATATATATATATATCTTATCACTTTCACTTTATGTAGTTAAACAAGAATCTTACTTGGTATTGTTTAAGTACATAAGTCAAAGCGATAAGTGTATACAAGAAAACAGTGTTGCATAACTACAAATATATATATATATATTATAAATTGTCTACGTTTCGAAAATTGGTTTATTTCCATTATTAGGCCTTGTTAGGATTTCGTTGTAGATTGACATAATTCTTCATACTACTGCAGACAATGCGTTCATTTGTACCAATATATTTGAAAAAAACTCTAGTAAGAATCTTGATATTCGGATCTAGAATGATGAAGCGCTGCAGGGTTACCACTCAATCCAACCCCCTAAATGACAAAATATTTATACTTGACTTGCAAATCAACCGGTTTTGTATTTACCTTATATCCCTGCAAATGTAAACATATTATGAAACATATTTTTGTAATACCTTTCGTTGACGTACAACCTGTGTATGTTCAAAACGTGATAAAAGTTGAAATAAATTGCTAGATGTTATTAATTTCTCTTGTTTTATTATTAACGCTTCAGGAATTAACCAGTCGTTTATCTGTGAACTTATTTATAGGTTTTAATCGTTACCGACACCACCGTATTAAACTGAGTGGGTTTTAGATACTTAGATTGCCATTAATTGTATTTAATTTTACAGTGATTTAAAAATAAAAGTTATAGTTAAGTTAAAAGTAAAAGTTATAAATTATACGTTATACAACTGCTTTTATTTATTAATTTAGAATAAGACTTTAAATTTAGACGTTTAAAAGACAAATATTGCAAAAAGTAATAAGTATCAAATTATAAGTTGAGGACTTCCATAAATTTTTAAAACACTAGACGAGATATACTGTTGTTGTTTTTATATGTAAAATTGATTTTGTTGCAGGTACATTTCACATACATAGAGATTATTCTGATTTTTTGACTGTGTGGTTGTCCAATTTCCAAATGCATTACTACATTTTCCCTTAAAGGAATAGAAAAAGGTACACTGATATTTACTCACTAACATCTACATCTGTCCCAAACGTAAATGTTTGTTAAATCAATTGACAAATATTGCAGTGGGTAATGAGTCTTAAATTATAAGCTATGAAAATTGGAGGATTTGGTGGAATAATTAAGAATGAGACTTTGATATTTTTTTAAAACACTAGACGAGATATAATGTTGTTGTACTTGTATGTAAAACTGATTTTATTCAAAGTGACTTTCAGATACATAGAGAGTATTCTCATTGTGTGACTGTGTGTGGTGATAGTGTCTTGTTTAGAGCCTCTCTTTTTCTCTCAATTTTTATATAACTATTGTTTACCGTGTTATATAACCTTCAATAATAGGAGTATTCTATAAATAGAAATCCATGGCTTCTATTCTTTTTATTCGACCATTGGTATAATTGGTAATTAACTGCTAGCCTGTTCCTGTCGAATGTTTTCATGGATTTTGCAATATCAAGAGCAGAGTGGAACAATATATTACAATGTCAATATTGGGAAGAACCCCAAACCACAAAAATAATAACAAACAACAAATATTACAAGTTACTTAAGATTACACCCTTATGTATATTTCGACGGTCATTTCGATAAACCCTAGGATTTAATCTTAAATAACTTGTTATATGCGTTATTTGGGATTTTTGTGTGGTATTGGGGTTCTTTCCAATATTTTCATTGTGGGATTTTATTTATTAGATCCTTGTTTGTAATAATTTTAAATAATTCACGAAGTTAAATTTTAATATTTCTTAAATATATGTTTTGTGTATATTTAAGGCCAAATTCATTAACGTCAGTGATTTATTGTGTCAACCCTTGGTTAGAAATACCTTCAATAAATTTAGTTGTTATTTAGCATAGGACAATAACTTTGGTCTTTAAATGTTTAGTTAAAGCATAATTATGTTAGTCTTATAATTATATATATTTGCCAATTTGTCTTTTTTAAAATATTAAACTTTAAAAACTGTACACTCCCTGTATTAAAACAGAAATTGATCTCTTTTCCAAATAGTTTACTATACTCTCTCTCTCTCTCTCTCTCTCTCTCTCTCTCTATATATATATATATATATATATATATATATATACATATATACATATATGAACAACACAAGTGCGTTGATGGATGCATGGAGTTGTTAAAGTAATCTTACATTTACAACCTCCCCATCTAACTAGCGAACGGGATGTCGTAATAGCATGAGTTATGGGATATGAGGGGGAAAAGTAGAGTTTTCTTATTACATTCATAACGTATACAACAGTAACAATTTTACGAAGTCTTATCTTTTGTCTATTTTTTAATCTCAACTGTCGTAATTTATTTCTTTATTTTATGGTTTTTGTTATGTGATAAAATACAGCACAGTAAGAAAATGGCATTTAATGGCTACGTTTATTCCACGACTAAATCTTTTTTTCCTTTTCTTATGTATTAAATCCAATGTTCAAGTATATTAAATATATATTGTTTATTTCCTAAGTAATATATTAATCGTGTTTGAGTATTACTACATTATTTATTGTATAATATTATGTTATTTTTTATATTGTATACTCATATTTTCTTAGATAATATTATTATAAATACAGACACAGCAACACACTGGGACAACCATGACTGGCACATAAAGAGAGATAGATAGAGAGTGAGAGAGAGAGAGAGAGGGGGTTGAATAAGCATTCGATTGAAGAACAAATTAAGTATATTATTTCAAATTAAATTAATTGATTGTTTTTTGAAATAATGTTTTTAATAAAAGCCAAGATTCTTTACTAACAGTAACCGTGTCATGTTAAAAGTTAAAACACATCTCTTTTCAAGTGAATAATAAATTCAATCGAGATAAATTTCCTTATAGGAACCTAATTCCTGAAAATACGTTTCAATATATCAGAAACGTTGTAAATATGTTATAAAAAGTGTAATAATGTGACAAATTTAAATATTAGTAATTATTAAAAATAAAATAGTTTATCAAATCTTTGGGTTATAAAAATTACAAGGTAAAATATTTTGACTTGTATTTTTTAAATAAGGGACATAGGAAAAATATTTTTACATTTGGATCCAACCCCAAAACGGACATATTTGCTTTTATTGTGACAGGTTCTAATCTGTGTGTGACACATTATACATTGGCTTAACTAAAAAGTGAAAAATAATATTTCATAATAATGATTGATTTCCCGAAATTAATACCTAATAACTTTCATAAAATAATAAAAGTATAATGATGGAGAAAAATTAAAATATATAAAAGAACAAATAGAAAAATAAAATGGGAAACTAAATATACATTTACACGTAACAATGTTACACAAATTACAATCATCTTAATAAACACATCATAATAATCAGACTAAATAAAAGTTCTGTTAAAAATATATAAAATAAGATCACAACAATTAAAACAATTCAACCCAAAACCTGTCACCACCAACTCAACACAAAGACCACTGAAACCTAAATCACCGCTGCCGCCTCCATTACAATCCAAACATCATTCCAATTCGAAACCTACATCACCAATATAATAACCCTAACATTACCGCCACCTAAACTACCGCATCCATCACCACAACGCAAGAAAATCAATGCTTCTTAAACCTTCATCACCACACCACCAATATCACAATAATACAAAACCCAACATAACTGCCACAACGCAAATTTCATAGCTACCCAAACCCGGTTACCATCACATCAATCATCAATCAATGCAATTGAAGCCATGTCATTAAAACCACTTAGCAAACATCACGGTAACCCAAGCCACCACTGTCCCAACTGCAAATCAATATCACTGGAATCCAAACAACACGCTAAAAACAAAGTAAAAATCAGTTACTAAAATCATCCCCGCTCCCACCATAAGAAATAGTAGCACAACCAACAATAAATCATCATTATTACCATTTTTTATTATCATGTTTATTATTGCAGCGAGCATTTATTGTTTTTTGGATAGTAATTACTGACAAAATGTTTTAACAATGTAATAGTTGTATACAATATTTTTTAAAGACAAGAGATACAAATTATTTCCTTTTAATCCCAACACATTTTATAAATATATAAAACACGATATTTGTAAATAGGAATCATAATTATTGTGCCACATTAGATCCACAAAGAAATAAAAAACGGTTTTAATCGAATATCGTCTGCAATATTTACTAAGCCTACATATGACTCAGTGCCAGAGTTATATTATCTATAGTACTAAAAGACGACAGTATGAAACTCATAAAATTGTATAACTTATAGCTTAACTTTAGTTATTATAATGGCAATGTCTACAAGCTCCTAAGATTGGATGCGGCTTTAGTGCTTAATAAAGGGTCTTGCATAATATTCGGAGCTTAGAGATTATAGTAAATGGCATAGAGAGCATTTACCAGAAAATAATTACCATCTGAAGCTTTACGTAGATCCTTATTTAAACTCTTTACAATATTCAGTCCAAGTGGTGTATTATGTATTTAAAAAAAAAAACAAATGACAAAAACAAATTTGGAAGAATAACTATATATACTTTTCAAGTAATTTTTTCTTGTTTCTAAATGATAAGTAAGAAACAGTTTTGAAGAAATACGAACAAAATGACGAAACTTATAAACGTAACTTGACTAATTAGGCTATGCAATATATTAGAAATTTGTGTTTATAATTCAAATAAATTTCAATACACAAAGCTGGAGAACATTTCTTGTACAGTAATTGCATGTAGGAATCACACAAAATAAACATACAATAGCTTTTTATGTTAATTGTAAAAGAACAAATGCTAACCAATTTTATATTTACTAAACCATGTATAATTAGGATTTATGATTATGAGAAACTACGGTCTATGTTAAAGGTCTGTTTTATATCAAAATGTTTAAAGTAGAAACAATTATGCTTTAATTAATATCTTTTTTATAACTTTATTTGTGTAAAACAATAATTATAATTAGAGAAAAGGAAAATGGATTATGAAGTTTAAATGTTTTAAGGTGACATATTTTATTTACTACCATAGCAATTACATAAATGGTAACAATAAATATGAATAATTTATTGCGTATTGAAAAACTAGAAAAGCATTTTCAAGTATTCGAAAGCTTTATAGACAGTTTATTTATCTAGAAGGCTTTTATATTTCCGATTGTTCCGAGTTTTTAGCTGAATAGTAAAACCATAGTTACAGTTTGTCAGTCGACACGTAAGGCCTACTGACGTTCCGTTAGATGTGACCTTAATAAAACTTTAAGGATACTGTAGCCTTTGTATTTTCAAGCTATTACAGAGGTTTCCATTTATAAAACATTTAAGACAAAAAAGGGTTTTTCCAAAGGCTGCTGTCTATATGTATAATGTACACACACACACAGACGCACACACACACGCATCACGGTAGTATATATATATATATATATATATATATATTTTTTTTTTTTTTTTTTTTTTTTTTTTTCTTAAACAACATAGATTATTCAAATACAAGAATATTTATTAATTTATAATATATATAAATTATATATACTTATATATATATATATATATATATATATATATATATATATATATATATATATATATATATATAAGTACACACACACACTTCACGGTTGTACATAGCCTTATCACTAATAATGGGAAAGGCCAATATAATAAAATCGTAGTACGTAGTATTAGAAGGTGTAATTACAGTACATGGGCTCAATTTATAATAACTTTAGTGACAAGAACAAACTAGAATATATTATATATTATTGCATTTTAATTATATTTTAAAACATAATATATTTTTATTTAAAACATATATTTATGCTGTGAGATTTTATAACATATAGTTGAGACATAGGGATGTAAATTTATTTACAGATGGTTATTAGTTACAAAAAAAGGGTGTTAGTGAGTTAAGGTCTGGCAATCACAAGAAACTCGGTGAGGGGGATATATTTTTATAATTATGCGAATTTCGAACGACAAAAACCGTTGAAAGAACGTTACACTTGATCAAAAATTAAATATTTGAACTTTGATTGGCTGAATTACCATAAGGGGTTATAGAAATGCAGAGGGAATTATATCGCGGACAAAGTTACCCGATTAGATAGAGTAGAGAATTGTTTTGGTAGGGCTAATTAAGAAATGTTCAACGTAATAGGGTTGTGTTATGTAAGAGGAGATTTTATTCAGAAATAAGAGACAAATAGGTTTTTTTCATTAAATTAGGTGTTGAGAGATTTTTTTTTTAAATTAGGGAAGAAAATGGGAATTAAATAAAATGGAATTAGTTAAAGAAAGACCATTGTGGAGTAGGTGTTAAATTTACGTAAGTTAAGTGCGACGAGTTGTAATCCTGAGATAGTGGCAAGAGCACTTGCAGAATTACCGACCAAAAAAGGAAATTAAACTTTTGGTACTATCTATATTTTGCAGTTTAAAAGAGAGGTTAAGATTATTTCGTCAAGTTTGTATAAATTAACATTCAATTCTTCGGTTATTCTTAATCAAGTTTTTATTATAAAGCATTACTATTCACGAAAGTTATTCGAGTAAAGTCAAAGATCCCAGTAAGTTTACTTGTGAGGTAACAAAAATATAATTACTATTGAAATAGCATAACGTTAGTATTAAGAGAACGACATTCCTCAATATACTGATTATTAGTCATTAAAAATTAAATTATGTATTTTATTCATTAGAAATTTATTTGCCAGGAGAACGTGTACATCATTTTATGTTTAATTGGAATTATTACGTCCTTTGTAATAGTTAATAGTCATGATATAATTAAATTCATGTATATAAAATATTTATATTCATCTTACAAATTGTGTAATTTTATTAGCCACGTGTATAACTCTTATTTACTGTCTCATGTGACTTTTTTGTACAGTTAAATTTAACTTTAAAATAATGGCGCTCAACTAGCAAACATTGGTGAATAAATAAAAGACAATAATAAATTACTAAAATTGACAGACATTTTTGCTGAAGGTAAGTGTGTTAACTACTGTAAATGATCAAAGCACTGTCTAGTAAACACGTATTAAGGACATGATTTTAAAATAGTTTTCAGGTAAAAACACGTTGTGAATAACATTGTAAAAGGCCGAGATGGTAGCTCAATTTCAAGACGAAGTAGGAGAAACTTGAGAAATTGAATAAAATAAGTGATGAAAATAACCAGGCTGAAGAATTATGAAAGAAAAAGGACATAAACGACTTAGTACAAGCGATTGATTTAGCGGTAAACTCTGCAGAAAATTATAAGTTTGGGGACAGACATGTATATCAAAAATACCTACATAAAAATTATAAAAATAAGAAATATATACAACTCACAATTTTAAAACTTCATGATATTATGTCATCATCATCAGTGATTCTATCACAAACATATACGAGTAACTTTAGTTTAAAAAATGGAACATAACCTACAATATTTTATTAAAGGCTAGAACCAAATTTGTGCATTGGAAAATTCACGATAACGGTTACTAATATATTTACAATGAACAAAATGTGATAACTGCATTTATGTTCCTTTTCTAGAATTAAACTTATATGTTTGAGATAGAATCACTGATGATGATGAAATAATGTCATTGAAACACTTTTGAGATTAGCGTTTTATAATTGTTACATATCTACTTTATATAGGCTAATGACAGATCACAGACATTTAATTCATGCTTTATTAACACTCAAAGTTTCAAATTTCTTTCCGAAATTCCTATTCAAGAGCTCGTTTTTATTAAAACAATATACAACATAGCTTACAATTTATAAAATTCTTAACATTACACAAAACATTATAAAAACCAACAATACAAAACTCTTAATAAATATTCTCATTTACAAGTCTTATTTTTTATCACAATATAACAGACAAATCACAGATACATACACTAACTCATCATACTATTATGTACATAGTTAGTTAATAACTCATAATGAAATGGGATTTCGAAAAGAAATTCGAAACGTTAAGTGATAAAAAAGCAGGAACTAATTGTATGTGATCTGTCATTAGCCTATATAAAAAATAATAGTTATTAACAGACGTTAAATAAAAATACTATATATATTTCTTGTGTTTTGTAACCTGAACTTACAAGCCAGCTCAAATATTGTTTATACATAAAGTTGTTAAACTGTTTTCATTTTGTAAATAAGGGTTTTAATCTGTTGAATTAAAATAATTTACGCTAATGAGCCCAATAGTTAAAATGGCATTTAATACGGTATTTAATGAAGAGTTTGTACGTAAAATCTGTTTATTCAAACGGTAAATTATGATTAACCTGTTTCCATAAATGCTTCAGGAGTTAATTTACCTAGTCCCAACCATAATGCATGGAAATGAACATGAGAAACCGTTTAATTCCTCTTTGATAATAACTTGAAAATGGAGTGGAGCTTCAATGTAATGCAATGAATGCATTCTAAATGAATGTTTAAGCGGGCGAGTATTCCACCTTTATCCCATTTTGCTGTCCAGTTAGAATGGTATTGGACATACGAGACAGGACTGTATAATGGCAGCTGATTCCAAAGTGCAACGAATATAAATTCTGTACAACCAGAGAGATTTTTAGTTATCTATTTTTTCTATAGGAATGCTAAACACACTGTTATAGTACTTAATTATGACATTTTTTAACTATACTTTTAAACTCACTTACAAAACTTTACCATGTAAAGGCAGAGACTTTAACCTAAATAATTGATTACTTGAAAACTTTTGGATTCCATTATAACAGTTTTTAATATTTATACATTTTATTAAATTTTATCGTTTATAATATTCGATCACAAGTCTTTAGTAAATCATTCTAGTTTCTAAAATCTTTGTAACAATTTTATGTTTACAGTTACATTTTGGTCTCCTTGCACTTCCTGTTATGATTTTTGCCAAATGCTATAGCGTATCTTGTGCTTCACCCTTTATTCCTTTGTTACTACGATCTCAGTGTTTATATTGCTTTACATTGCTGGCAGTAATGTATCCAAGATATTAATTCCTTACAAAAATTACATTTACAGATTTTCATCTATCACGCTTATTGAAAGATTTCGACCACTATACTGTTTAATACTGAAACACATTTTTAGCTTTTAGAAATATATCAATAATAAATAATAATGTTTAATACTTTTTATATAATAATATTTGTTATTATAAAATCATTATTTTAATTATAACAGATGTTACTATTATTATTTGTTTATCTTATTCTCTTGTATTCTTAACATACCCCTCAATCAATTTCACCCCTTACTATTCGTTCCCCATTATCGCAGTTATGAATTACGGTTTTTAACCCGGCAGAAATCGCGTCACGATCTTTTCCACTGGGCCTTCACAATTTTCCTAATATCTGGAACTGTCGATTTTTGTAAGCTTTCAACCCCTCAGTACCTTCAAATAGACTCGTCCACTGGCCAATGCTGTGTTTGTATTTTCGCTATCACCAATGAGTGTCTTAGTGTAGCAGCCTAAAGAAAAGCCAGTGTGGAAATTACCGTGCGCGACCCCTCGCATGTGCTAAAGCTTGACATAATTTTTAATTTCACTTGTGTGTTATATTTATTGTGTTACTACGCAATATGAATCAAGCAGAGGAAAAAAGATTTGCCAGACTGTTAGATAGCGTGGAAAGGGAAAAAAAGGCTTGAGGAAGAAAGGATTGAAAATCCTGGGAGTGTTAGAAGACAACGTTTTCGTGAAAAGAAACATTAAAGTCACAGGTATATTGCAGAAGATGCACATGAAGGACAATGCAACTAGAGACAAAACAGGAAATAAAAAACTCGGTGCAACAGCTGTCGTAGATTCATCTGCAGGGAACACACTGTACTTTCATTGCTATAACCCTCAGGTGCTTAGACATATTGTATGTAATTTTTTGTTTAAAATCATAAATTTTTACGGTTTTATTTCATCACTATAATTGTAATATTATAATAAACTTACTTAAACATTCAACACATTTTGATTCAAAATTGGTTCTTTCGCTTTACAGCTATTTTAAACATCCAGTACATTTTCTTATTCAGAAATTAGTTTTCTTTCAGAATATATCAATAAACATAAGTCTTTGTAGAAGAGTCCTTATGTTATGACAACCTTTCTAAAGTCTTGTATTTTTTTCAAAAAATAAATTTGTTAAATCTTAAAATATTATTTAAATTTATTTAATACAATAAAGTTACAAATAAAACCAATACAAATTAAGTAAATACATAATGCTTAATTACAATGTTTGTATTTTTAAAATAAAATATTGTTCAGTAATTTTTTTTGTATTAATAAAATGGTCTGGTCGAATCCACCGTGTGCGACCCTTCACCTTTTATTTTTCACGCGACCTCTGCATGGTTAAGTATAAAAGCATTCTTTGTAAAGTAATTATGTATTTTTTCTAACTTCAAATTCAGGTTTTAAAATATTTATTTATAACATTTATATCATATGACGTTTAAGATATATTCTTTTCAATCGCAATATAGCTGTCTAGTTTTTGTTCCAAAAATTATTCCATTTGTTGTTATTTTATTTCGTATCTTGCTAGAAATATCTTTCGTTAGCCCCTGAAAAGTCTTCAGGCCAACCATTTCCTATTTTGGTCGGTTATAAAGTGAATTTGTCTGTATATATATACTATCTTTGTGAAGGAACAGTGAGTGGGAATAAACTAATATTTCTTTATCTTTTCTTTTCCTTAAACATATTTTTAGATAAAATGTAATTCCTTTACAAAATTTAAACAAAAAATATTGTCCCATTGTTTTTTAATTGTGGGAGTGAAAAACCTGGGTTATTATAGAGCTGAATTATATATTGAACTAAAATATTAATTATTTATATTGTATTCAAATACATAATAATATTAGAAAACATATTGAATAAAGTTTGTTTCATTTGAAAATTAAATTAACAACCAAAGAATTACTTATTTATAAAAACGTACTATAGGCTTTATTCTAGTTTTAGTCACTCAACTTAACATGTAATAAGTAACTTTAAACCAATTAACTGGTTATTTTTAAATAACAGTGTGTTCTGCGAGTTTACTGTAAACAATCATTTAAGTTAAAATAGATTTATAACAATAAAGATCTCTTCGAATTTGACGGTTAGATATGTGTCTACTAGAAAGTCTTTCGTTGAACAATTAGTAAACCCCAGCGACTCACACTACCTCATAGTGGGAGTATTGTCTACGTTTGTAGATTTTTGTTTTCAAACAACAAAACAAATATTCAGAAGAGGTAAAATGATGCCATTTAATATATCCCTTCTGTCTATTGCGATGTTTCTTTCAACCTATATAACTTTGCAGTACATTTTCTTCCAGAAACCATTGGAAGTGAGTAAATTCACAAATTAATATTTGTTTCACGTACTCAACTTTTAATGATTTAGATATTATATAACATGAACTTTACCTTATCTCTTCAAATATTATCTGACATGGGACCCAACAGACGTATTAGGTCTTACACAACAAGAGTGCCATAGGGTATTCTAGGTCTTATCTAACAAGTTTCCCATTTGATCTCAATAAGCAATATCTTACAGGATCTCCTTCTGGCCTCCTTATGTCTTCAATGATGAAGTTTTAAATGCTGGGGATATTCTGAATACGTCTGCATTTGCACTTTTTCTGAGTTGAATTTTAAAGAAATAATTGCTTTAAAATTCAATTTAGAAATAATTATTGAAATAATCGATATATTTCTATTCACGTTGTAATAAAAGGTAAACTTTAAACATTTAATTCTGATTTCACAGAGGTCTTATATTTGCCAGTTTTTCTTAGTAGTAATTTTATTCTCGGTATTACACGTAACGGTTGAACCAATAATTTACTTGTTTCTCAATTCAAGAGGTCAATTAAACAGCTATAAAATTTAATTATATACAGATTTGAAGTCAATGTTTATAGTTCAGCCTTTGGAAAATCAAATTCCATTTTCAGCTATCAAAAAAAGTTTCTGGCATTTCTTACTTTGATCTGTTGCGATCAAAGATTTACTTTCATCGTCGTGGGTGTTCTGAAAAGTTTGATAATTTGTTCCAAGTTTTAATAGCTATTTGATCAAATCAGATTTATTTCTAGTAATAAAACGGTCGTGAATATCAGGTGAATGATCTAGCTCCTACGAAACAGTTCATGAACTACAAACCGTAGAGTTGCAAATGTTAATACAATAGCGGTGACGAGGTTCAAAGGATGAGAAAACCTTGGATAAAAGGCCGCGGTTATTTTTCGTTCTGTATATACACTAAAATTCATTATAATAGTTTATTCAAAGCAAGCATACGGACTGCAAGTGGACGATGCTATGGAGAGAATTGTAGAGTGTTGTCTTAATTCAGGCTACATCGGGTTGGAGGTCCATATTCAACAATCAGGAAACTAAAGAAAATCGCAAAATATGACTGACTTTGAAACAAGAAATATATAAAAAAACCTTTTTGAAGTCAACTCCGACTGATGTCAACAAAAAATTGTATTTTACTTTTTTTTATAATTACAAATAATTTAAATATATATAGACTGTACACATGACAGAATAACAATTTTAAGTGGCAAAATAGAAGGGAATTCCCTTTTTAATTTTCGATTTTCTTTACTATTTTTGATGTTGGATTATTTGTTTTTTATTTCATTTGTTTTGTTTATTTTCTTCTTTTCATTCATTTTTATTCCTAGAGCATTGTTCACGATATTATGAAGTACCCCTGACAAATATTAAGGGTCGCATATAGGCGTTTCAACGACAACCAAAATTAATATACATCTTTGAGAAGTACATTCTAACTATGGAAAACGTGGCGTAGTGCCAAAGTTATGGATGTCAAGCATAGAATCCAAAATAGACCTTTTTACTTTTAATTTTTTGAAATTATATTTATAAATAAATATTTGAAGAAAAATTAATGTATTAACATCAATTGTCATCCACTATACTTTCTATATCACTATACTTTATAACACTATTTATGAAACCATAGTTTTAAAAAATTTATTTGAACTTGAGTGCATGAAATTTATTTTATTAACGATTGAAATATTTTACAAGGTATGAGAAATGTATGTAATAATAGAAGGAATTGAAAACAATGAATCTGACTGAAGAGCATCACACCCATATTTAGCATCTCACCCAATATTTCAAAAAGATGCTATTTTCCTATATATATATATACATACATACATTATATATATATATATATATATATATATATATATATATATATATATACACATATATATATATATATATATATATATATATATATATATATATATATATATATATATTGTACAAATAATATTTTGTACATTTAATATATTTTACCAAAACGATTATTCCATATTTAAAGATGTAACTCTGTGTAATAAATTTGAAGTACATTTAAAATATCTTTAAAAAAATATTGAATATTTTCTTATATAGTTTATAGTATTCATAAAGTTTTTACAATGTAATATAAATTACTTAGAAAAACGTAAGTCAGAACTCTAAATCTTTTCAAATCATGAAACTGAACTACTATTGCTAAACCATTATATCAAATGGAATTGAATAAAATAGTGTTGTTTTATCGGAATACTATCATGATGTTTATTAGAAATAGCAATATAATCCATATGTTTAATTATTGTTTAAACATTCACCCATAACTCTAATTGAGTCGGAGTAAACAGGTAAATATCCGGCGGTAATATTTAGTAGCGTAATTATTGAACATATCGCAAATACAATCCCTATTTAATTATTATGCAACAATACATTTATAAATTGAAGAACGCTTCGAAAGGCTCTATTTTTACATTAGTAGTACCACCAATATTATAATCGATACGTTTTGATGTAGGTTTTATTAACTACGAAGAGAGGCCTTAACATAGATTTTGGTAAATATGTGAAACACCAAAATATGTATAAACCTTTGGTTAATAGATACCAATAATGTGTAAATTTTCAGCTCGTGAAGTATATAAAATAAATGAATTGTAACATATGTTGTAGTCACTGCCACTTTTACATATTTAGGCACGTTTATAGTGAAACCTTTTAGACACTGGATATGAAACATGTGAGATTTCGTCAGGTTGAGAGACTCAAACTATATGATTATACCCTACAAACATTTGGGGTTCACAACACAATGGTGTTAAGTAGTTGTTTGTCTTCCAGCGGCGTGTAAATGCGTTGCTTTGGCAACGTCGGGGAGATGGAACTCATCAAGTGAAGTAGTTACATCAAACGGAATAGACTTTCCCAGAGTGAGTGTTTAGATAATGCATCGCCCAATGTATCTTCAACCTAACCGAGAGGCAAGTAACTGTTTATCGTCAACACCTCCTTCAGTCAAAAGCCAAAAGTCTCATACACACACACTCAATCTCCTCTGTCTTTCTTGATATTATTGTATATCGTGTATACAAAGTTGGAAAAAGTGGCTGTAGAAGCAAATGTATGACAATAGCTACACTAATGTACTCCAATAATTATAAAATAAATTTATATTTTATAATGTCTAAATGTAAATAGATCAAAATATAAATGTAAGAACTCCAAAAATTATAAAAAAAATTTATATTTTATAATGTTAAATGTAAATAGATTAAAATATAAATGTAAGAATATTTTCAAATATGTCACCAAATATAGTACAAAAGAATGTAAATGATAATAAATTTAACCGGGATATTTCTGTAATACGTATAATAAAATGTACGCAATAATGTTTAATAGACATTTTGTATACATTATGTCTGTCATCATTTAGATAAACATATGCACAAAATCCTATAGAAATGCAATATTATAATATATATACAACCCAATTACTTACTTGAAAAAACTAATCCTCGTTTACGATAAAAGTAATCATTCCTTCTTTTAGATAATGTAATCAATAAATTATCTTAACCTATAATAGTATAGCTAATACATAATTATATTTTTTAAATATAATGAATGCAAAATTTTTCAAAGAAATTTTTATTTCGTCATTATTAAGAGAGATATAACCTTACAGGATGTCAAACTTATTCCAACTTTGCTATACTATTATTGACATGACCTTTTTAAATTAAACTTTTAAAATTGTACTTTTAACAACTCAAGATGTTTACGTTACGTTTCTCATGAAAACAAGGTTTTCTCCCTTACATTTTGAGTTGTATGGAATTTGTGCACAACACACATTACTTCCTTACATTTATTATTATAAAATAGTTACCAATTCCTATGTTTAGTGAATATAAGAAGTTGAAGTGAAACAGAGCATATTTAATCAGATTACCATGATTCTGAAACAATTTGTAATACTCGATCGATATTGTACAGTTTGATTACTATTTTGAGGTTATTATTTTAAAATATATTTACTTATTAACGTACTGCAAGTATTGTGTAAATAAAAAGAATAAAATGTAACACTATAGTTTCTGTCTACAGTTATGCTTTGGATTAAACTCTATTCTGGTAATCACATTTTTGTATGTTTGTGTGCATGACGTTGTTTGGAAAATATTATTACAGAGAGGAATAATAATAGCAGAATTATCGAGATGTCACTATTTACATCTACAAAATTGAAATGTTTCGAAACATGATGTTCAAGGAACACGAGGTTATGAAAGGAACATATTTTGTAGAGTGTAGATCATTGACAGTCACTGATTTTAAAACAATACAATTTCTGCTCTCACGCTTAAACTGTGGACGAGCTTAAACTGGATTTTATATTTTACATCTATCTATATCATCTATGAGTAGCATTTACAAACATGTTTTACAATATGTGTCACATGACCCATTAATTTTCGATATGAACCTAAACTTAAGCAATGTAACATACAAAAACAACCCGTGTCAAATTCTATTGAAGTTACATTCTATAAGTGTCAATCTCACGTTATTTTAAAACATGCATTTTAAATCCTTATTTCCAGTTTGTTATGAGAGGATGAGTTAGAGTTGTAGTGCGTGAATGTTTATCAAATTGCAACACTTAGTGTCATGTAAACTTTCAGTGACGTAAGTTCATACCAGTCTCTATATAAACTGATAAAATGTATCTGTAGTTAGTTTTAATACAAAAGGTTTTGGGAATTCGTCTATCGATATGACTTTATCGTTATAGAAACTGTTACAGTATGGTTTTGTTTTAAAAAATGCAAACACACACACAAACCACACACACACACACACACAGACACAAACACACGCATTTACACACCCACACACGCAAACACAAACACACACACACACAAACACACACACAATCATTCACACATACACACACACACACACACAAACTATATGTATATATATATATATATATATATAGGGAGGAAGAGAGTGAGGGTGGGTTAAACACAACTATTGTTTTCCTATATTATTTAAATACCTGACAAAACGCAATTATTTATCAATGTTCATCCTCAGATGGGTTTCACGCTAGTTTACTGTTTAATTGTTTCAGGTTGGCTTAATTGGTTGCTCTCGGTGATAATGTTCACGAAACAAAGATCATTATAGTTTGGTTACAAACATCATACACATAAAAATTGGTTATGCTACCTCTCCTGAATTACCCAAAATAAAAATCTAAGTCAAATTGTAATCATAGTAAACTTTAGCCGATTTATGAGACTGAAAAATAATCCAAAAAAGAACAAATATGTCTTAAAACAATTTTTTAAAAAATTATAAAAGCTTAAATGGTAATTGAAAAAGCACATTGAATCTCATCTTATTTATTGTTACAAAAATAATAAGAAGAATTACCAGCTACGTTATTTACAAAGTGTAATTGGTTATTCACAATCGATGTATAACAATAGAACGGAAAATTGGGAGAATCGGATAATATTGTCGTGTTGAAAGGTTAGTGATATTTTTATTGATTTTATATTAATGTGACTTTAGATTTAATAATATTTCCGTTAAAAAAATCTCATAATAATGTTAAAACCGTTTGTGAGAATGAGGAAAAATATTATAGAAAATAACTTTTAGCAGTATTTTGTTATTGGCTATAATATGTTATAGTTACATTTTCTATAATGGCAGGAAAATATAAGAATCCTTATGACCATAGAGATCAACCATCTTAAATTTGATGAGTAGAAGTAATATTGATAATTCAAGTCACTTTTTTATGTTCCTTTCTTAAATTTATGCCATATACGATTAGTAAAACAAACATCGGTTTTTTATTTTAGTTGATTTATAACAACAGGAAAAACTAACAGAATAATATATATGATTTATTATGAAAGACAGGTTTTTGAAAAAATCTATTTCCTTGCATACAGGTGATTTCACTGGCCCAACCTTTTCACTTGCTTAGTATGCCACTAGACATGTAGAAGAAATTGTTCAACAACTGATATTAGAGCTGTAAAACTATTAGCCATAGGTATACATATTACAGCATAACGTTGTGGTACGTTGCTGACTAAGATCCTTGACTTAATGGGAGTTTCATGTCCGTTTCTAAAGGGAAGCTATTTTGAATTATTGTAAATTTTAACGCTTTTACTGAATTGTGACTTAATTTCCAGACTGTATTTATTAATATCGCTAGTGTAAAATGTTCTTTTTAAGTAAGGCACCATATATTTAAGTTAAAAACATCGTGCACAACTCCGAAATTATTTACAGATATTTATATTTTAGATTTAAAGATTTGTAGTTGTAACGCGATAACTAGAGTTTATAATTAATTTATTGATTTTTATAGTCTCTTAAATACTTAGAATATGGATTGAGCTAAGTTAAATCTAATGAGCCATTTGAAAATGAAAAATAAAATATGTTAAACTGTTTATAATAATTATTACCATTTTAATTTGTTACTTTTAAGTTTAAGTAACACATAGAATTAATATATACAATATTTTATTTTAAAGTCAATTCCTACGTAGATCAATAAGGAAAATTTGGTTTTAGTTACATTGTAAATCATATTTATAATAAATATTGATCAAGTCACATAAACTATACAAAAATAGTACTACAAAAGCTGATTTCTAACATAAAATCAGCTTTTTTCTGGAAACATATGTTAATTCTTATTTTAGGTTAAATGGCATGTAGCAAATTTATTGCAGACCTTTCCCCTTTTGTGAAGAAATTTTCTGCAATATAAAACTAAAATAATTTTCTTATTAAATTCAATTAATGAATTATATTGGAAAAAACTGTATTATTATCATCTACTACAAGTTTAGAAATTTAATATATTTTAAGTGGATGAATAAAAAGTATTTTTTTACCGATTGAAACTTTTAACAAGATTTATATAAGAGGGTTGTGTAATAATATAAGAAATAAAATAATGCATTTATTTATAATTTACTAATTATTAAACTCAATATTAAGAACACATATGGTGAATGCCAATTTTGCCTTTAATATAAAGTATCATTTGAATAGAGACAGCTAGTAGACAGAGTATATTTGAGAGTCCATCCTTCTCTAAATACGGAGCGGAATATTCCTTTGCTATTGTAATCCTTACGCTGCCCTTGCATGCGATTCTCCACTCTTTAATCCTTCTTCATTATAAATTCCTTCAAGCCGGTCTTGGTTTTGCATATATTTCTACCTAATCTGAATGCATTTTCTAAAGGTAGTGAGGGGGAGAGGGTATTTCAATTTCTTCTCTGCTACTTACACTGTTTAATAACAGTATTTCATTTCCGTTCACAGCCGTTCTTACTTTAAGTATTGCAAATCGTTTAGTACTCAATATTTCTTTCTTCTTTATAACATTGAATATATTTCATAAAAATAACTTATGTATTTGATGCTTTACATAATAATTATTCCATCCTTCCCCCTTTAAACATTCACTATATATCCATTTACTTTTCATATTACTGGAATATTTGGTATAATTTTTTCATACGTAATTTACTTTTTTTCCCGAGTCACGGGGATATTTGACGAATCCATTTAACTAAATAACTAACTTAGTGTTTAGTGGTAATGCTTTAGCGCCGTTTATTTACAATTTATATATTATTTATTACAATTATATATATATATATATTCAATTTACTTCTCTTATTACTAAAACAATTTGTGTAATTTATTTTGACGTAATTTACTTTTTCTATAAATCACACGATCATTTGATGAATTTATTTCATTAAATAAAATATTATTGTAGTAATACGTTACTTTCATGCATTGACATTTTGTTCGTCTACAGTAATGTTATTCGACTAGTTCGTCTTGCAACGGGCTGGGAGACCGTGGCAAGTGGGAAATAAGTAATTTCCTGTTTTTTTAAGAAATAAAGCTGTTTTTAAAATAATCAAGTAGGGAATTATACATATAATAAAGAGTGGAAAATTAAAAGAAAACCTTAGATAGAATAGTTAAGCTAAATTAAAAATGTTATAAAATAAATTTGTAATAACTAACTAAATTTGAACATCGGGAGCGAAGCGAAAAAATTCTAAGTGCCTAAAAAAGCTATATTATGAACCAAACCACGTAGAACTTTCATCGACATTTTAAAAGAACCAAAATAAGTTAGAATGAACATTAGAGAAAACAAAATTCAAAAAACTTAAGAAACAAAAAAGTTAGAGCAGTTTAAATAAAATAGACATTTTTCAGTGTTCTAAAATTAATAATCAAACTATGCAAGCTAAAACAGATTCGTTACCCGACTTGCCTGTACAAGGAATAAATCGAGCGATAGCAAGCTTTGCAGGCGGGGTGAGGTAGGTTAAATTCACCGCTATATATACTTGGTCTCTAAGCTTTTAGAGACAGTCTGTAATAAATTTTTAACACGAGGTGCCGCGGGACGCTATGCTGGACCGCGAGTAGGACCGTCACCAGGCCAGGATGGACCATAACCTCAGCGCTTTCGACATCCAGGACCACCAAAGGATGAAGGCTCCAGACTCAGCCTCCAGGACGCTCGAATAGAGGGAAACCACCACCGACGAACCAGGGATGGCGACTTCCGGCGTCCAAGGACCAGGGAATCCAGACGAGGGACCCCAAGGACCGGCAGGAACATCTTTGGCAAGTCATTTTCTTTATTCGATACCAGTCAAGTCAATTTAGTTAGTTAATTTTATTAAATTTAAACAAATCTGCAAGCTTAAAACAATGACTTCACTCTTTATAAAATTTTAATAAATTGTATGCTAAGTAAATGAATTTATGTGTTCAGAATATTTAAAATAATGAATATTAAACGTACAAAAGGTTTTTGGCCATAAGCCGTTTAGTTAAAGGAAATGAGAAATTTTCGAATATTATAAACTTAAAAATTAAAGGTCATAAAATATGAATTTACCAATTCCATATAGGAGATAAAATATTATTATGTGTAATTTGGAAAATAATTTTATGTTTATATCAATGTAATCAATCTATATGCGAAGTATAATTTTTTAAAGCATAAGAAACAAGAAGTAACTCAGTGAATTGTTTTGTTAATATAATTGTGTAATACTTTAAAGGATAAATTTTCTTTTTTATTTCAATAAATAGAGTTAGATATGTCATAAAAATCAAGATTATTTGCATTCCATCCTGTGTCAAATAACCAATAAAAACTGTTTAGCTTTTTCCAACTAATATAAAAATGATTATTAAATCAGTAAACAAATTTAATTAAATTTCATTAAATGGTAATAGATAAAGCCTAATGTTTCAAAGAGTTCCTCTCTACTAACTTCATGAGCTAGTCTAAAGATTAGTTGGTTTTTTGTGTAAAAGTCCAGAGATTTATCTACTGGCAGATTGTGTTTAAGAGGACACAGGAGCCTTTTAAAATAGGTATTTTTGAACACAATCATATTTTGCACGTTCCCTTGCTGTCTCTGCAGATCATCATCAGGTGGTAAGACTCTGTGTTTATTATGTGTATTATTCTAAATGTGTTTCTTTCCAGCTGACTATTAATTTGACATGTGTGACTATACTTAGACCATACACAATTGATAAACTAATTTAGGAGTGTTTATACGTATTTTAAATAGTAGTCAGCGGGAATAGGCTTGTTGTGGGCTTGGCCCTACGAGCGGGAAACATACACTTAACTCAGGGAGTATAGCACGGTTTTACCAGCAGGGTGATAGGCATTTTTTTGGTTGTTTATAAATATGTTTTCTTGTAAAACATTAAATTTTAGTATTCTGCAAGAAAGGATTTAAACAACACGGCAACCGCGTAGAGCTGCGGTAGAGGGACGGTGATAGAAGAGGGGGGGACGTTGCAGTCTACATACAAAAAGAATAATCTTTGATTATAATACAACGGGATATTAAGTAGGATAGACGGAATTGATTTTCAGGTTACTGGTGATAATTCAATAAAGAACTATGTTCACAAAGCAATAGCGAAATATATATATATATATATATATATATATATATATATATATATAATTTCTGTGTGTATGTATGTGTGTGTGTGTGTGTGTGTGTGTGTGTGTGTGTGTGTGTGTGTGTGTGTGTGTGTGTGTGTGTGTGTGTGTGTGTGTGTGTGTGTGTGTGTGTGTGTGTGAGTGTGAGTGTGTGAGTGTGTGTGTGTGTGTATGGGCGTGCGTCTGCGCTCGCTCGTGTTGATACCAATAGTAAGGGGAAACGTTCATTATCTCCTCTGTTTATTTTGTTCCTATTTCTAAATTTATTTTAAGATCAATGAATTATAGTTAAAATAGTGTGTAGTTTGTGGTAATGAAAAATATAACTATTATATGAAATTTATGCTGTCGTAATCTTGTATTTCGTGATATGTCATTAGCCTTACAATAATCCTAATAAATTTACAATAAACTCAAACGCTCATTTAGTATAACACATTAAAGCCGGATGTATGTTAAGTAATAATCAACAAATACTTTCGTGCATGATCGGAACAATCTTTTCCATTTTGATTATTTCCTTTCCAGACAATACTAAATACTGAAAGGATTACATAATCAATTTAATTTTACACAATTGTATTAGATATTAACTTTTAATAAGTATTGTTTTAAATAAAAAATATATTAAAGATTATGAAGGCGTAAAGCTTTATTGTTACTGTTGAAATATTTACTGTTAACCTTATTCCCATTTCAATACTATTAGTATAATATGATTATAGCCTAACAGAATGGGTTGTAGTATTTCAACCGAGACTTTAAGGGAAACGTCTTTAGAAAAGGGAAAATACTAAATTGGGTCCGTTTATTTCAAAAAGAATGTGCTTTCTTTCACCAATACAATACAGGAATTAGATTCCACCCCTCGACAAATATTGCCGAGTCAGGTAGCGCGCTGATGTTTGTTTACGATACTTGCTTTAGAGTGCCTTGACTTAATAGCGATGGCAACTCCCTCCACTCACATCTTTCTACGAGTTCTACAGATATCGATTATAGATTGGTAAAAATAACACCATTAATTCCGAAAGAAAATTTCTTTTACAAGATATAAAGTGTCGAAAATATGTATGCTTTCATTACACTTTTTAGTAATATACACCTTTGTTATACGTTTTCTTTAAAACATTTAGTAATGCATTTTAATTACTTTGATATTAGTTTATGACTATCCGAACTATAATTTTTTTTAAAGTTGCCTTTAAAACCGTCACCGCTTAACCTTACAACTCCAAGGAGAAGACATTGATGAACATCACTACGGAGCGATCAAAAACGTTCTGTCTCAGTAAGTTTTTACAAATTTACAAAATTCGTGTAGTGGACTATAAAATTCCACTTTATATTCGGTAATAGTATTTCGGAGCTTGATTAAATATTTTAAAACTGCTAATAATAACGAACAATGTGACGTTGGTGTAATATAAAGTATGTTTATAATAATATATTAATACCCGATGTACTAACATAAACCTATAGAGATTTTTAATTCGTTATCTTTTGCTTAGGTTACGTCAGAGGTGAAACAACCACATAACCTTTATACTTTATACAATCTTCGGGTCATAAAACTGTAAGCATGCATTATTCTGGGGGGGGGGAGCATTAAAGCCGAGCAAAATGTTAATATAAGAACCAAATTCAAGCTATAAATATTAATATCACTAACCGGGTATATTGCACGATATTATAATAAATCCCTGCAAAATGTGCTGAAATTATATGAAATGCTTATTTCTGAATAAATAAATTATTGTACCAAGAAAGAACAAAGTTGCTGTAATTTTTTTTATGTCGCTGGAAAACTTTTGTAACTAGAAAAGTAATAAGGTACTAGTAAAGACGTGAGAGTAAACCTATTTTAATATTAATTATACTTTTTTATAGTATCATATTCTCTTCCGTTCTTTATGTTTAACGTGAACATCCCAACGATAGTACACCTCATTTCTGTTACTCTTTTATCTTCCTACAAAAATTCTTCATTTTGTCAGAGTAATTAGGATTTTTATTCAGTCCTTTATTTAAAAGTGTCTCATTTGTTATCTTTCCCATGAGCTTCCAATATTCAAATCATTTGTTTAATTATTATCCATTCACTTTGTATTGTCTTTATGTTCATGGTTTTGTAGGTCATGTTTGTATCCTGTTTAACTTCCCATTATCTTCGTATTGTTCTTTTTTTCAGTATTTTTCTAGATGTACGTACAATTAACATATAGGGTATACCAGTGTGGTTCCAACAGGGGAAATTGGTACATTTAGTTTGGAAGGCAAACTATAGGTAGCAGGATGTAGTCGTACCCGACATCTGTTCGCCTATATTCCAGGAGTTGTGCTGGAGTATCGCTGGAGTTTTGTTGCGATGTTAATGTTTCGTTTGTTATAGCAGAGTGTGTGCAAAATAAAAGTGTGTGTTGTGTTAAGATATTTACTCCTTCCAGGCAACAAACGGCAAATAAGTGCTTCTAGCTTCATTATATAGATTGTTATTTCACGTTTATTTTCTGTTTCATTCATCGAATTCTGTTTCGTGCACGATTTAAAATGTCAATGAGTGGACCGAGTCAAAGCACGTTGTGACAATGTCCAATCTTGGCTCAATTAATGTGTAATATACTAGTTTTCATGTAGTAAGAAAACTTGTGCTAGAGTAAATCAAAGAAAGAATAGGATACTAAGGAAAACAAAACGAATGCGTGGATGGGATTTAAAAAGGATACCAAAAGCCTAGAATTATATTTATTTCAGAATAGGAAAACTAACTGAGCGGTTATGTAAAGCAAGCTTCAAAAATCGTGAATAATTAAGACGTTTTGCAAAGCAAACAAAACTGTTGTGCCAAAGAATTGGCTTGTGAGTGAACCAGTAAATGATTGTTACCAAAGAAGCGAGCAATAGTTAGAGATAAAATGTATCGAAAATCATACAAATCTTTCCTTTCATCAAAACCGGCGTAAATAATGTCAGGAAAAGAGGGTTTGTGTAAAAGTGTCAAATGCTAAGCCACTATAGTGTTTGATTGTAACGCTAAAGGCAACTTCTTCGATTAATACAGGACAATCTGTTTTAATCTGTGTGTAGTAGGAAGATTATTGTTTACCTGGAAGTTTATGTACAAGCAATGGCGATTGCAAAGTAATCAGAATATTAAATCTCTTATTTTAAGAGAAAAACTTAAATCTCTTTTTAAAAAGGATAATTTTATTTTTATTGTATAATTTATTTGTAACAGTGTTTTCCTAATATTTTACAATGATAAATAGGTGCTCAGACATTGTTTACATAGTAAGACTTCTGGCAAGGATTTTTTCATTGTGATATTATTCTGTGGGTTGATCAAAACTCTTTACGAATGAAAAATATAACAGACGTTTAAATGATCTACAAATTTGTTTTTATTTTAGTAATGTAATTCATATTGTTATTTTTCATATAAAGTTTGATTAGTTTATAATGTTTTTAAGATGTAAAGTGAATATAGATGGTACTATTTAATTTTGTTACATATGTGTTATCATTTCATCATTTTTACTAACCATTATTTACAGCAGATGGTAAAATATTCTTAAATTTAAAACTTGTTTTCGTCATATAACTTTTATTGTTACTTGAATTATAACCTTATTTATTATTTTATAATTATATAGTTTTAAAATGAATCTACCTTTGTTACATAATTGTTCATCACTTTATCATTTCTATCATTTTTACTATTAATTAATCATAACAGACTTTAGAATATTCTTTTACTTATTATTTATTCTTTTATTTTTACTTGTAATACTAATTAACTTGTTTTATAAATTGTTTTAAATTTGAGCAAACAGGTCTTAAAATCTGACGCATGCGCTGTGACTGTAACTTGTTTGTTTATGTGCAACCAGATGAGGAGGCTACATAGGCTACTTACTTTATCCAACGTCCGTACGTAAATCTTCATCCATTCGACGTCTAGCCTCCCAGTAGCAATTGCTGGTTCCATTGTTCGGTGATATTAGAGCCTTCCAGTCACTTAGGTACTTTCCTTTCCTGCAAAATTGCACATTGGGCAGGGCGAGGAAGCTTATTGGTTAAATCTTTGTAGTAAACATTGTGAACATGAACACTGTAGGCCTTGTGGACTGTAAAATTAATCTAGTTGTAGTAATTTACTTTTCTTAATAATATCTAACAAAAAATGTACGAATATGTAACAACCTCTTAAAAGTATGTCACAAACACACCGCTTTATGTCAAGGTGTGAGATTTCAAAAAAATGTAATTCGCATTTTCGTTTTTTATCTGAATTTAATAGTTATACCTGAAATGAATGAAGTTGATATGTACAGCTTCGGTAAACCACTTTATGCACCCCTTTTTAAGAAAGACCTTAAGCAAATATTATACTTAAAGTATTACACCTATCCTTGCGCTAATATTTAACATGTTTGTTAATTTTGCATTTAGTGTTTTCACGGTTTTAATGAATTTATTTGATTAGCAAAATATAATATCCTTATTGCATTATCAGAGCTTCATATTGTTTGTTTACGTTCAGTATATTGTATCTATTCGATTACCTTGATATATTTATGCCTTATAGGATAGCTGTTTTATTGTAGTTTAGTTATGTCTTGTACAAGCTTAACACCAAATTTAGTTCTTGGTTGGTATTTGTTTATGGCGTTTTATTGTTATGATTATATTTATTGACTGCTTCAACCGTTAAACGTTATGGTGAATCTAGGATATTTAGTTTTTTCCACCAGTTAAATGTCTCTCAATTTTAGGATTCATGGTATTTACAAAACGACTCTCCTGCTTTTCTTAACTTTTGTTATTGAGATAGAGACGTTAAAAATCGTTCAATGGTCTATCTCAATCTTGCCTTGTCTTGTGTTTGCTCTGTCCTAACCAGTGGTTGCATACCTTGGCGCCTTGTCTTATTACGTCAATATTTAGGTAACGAAAACACCATGTGTCTTTAACGTACATACTTTATACCCAAAATAATCACACCTTGTTTCATAAAAACCTCTTCCTGTAAAATATCGCTAGTATTTTAGTGTATTAACTATAATAAAGTATTATCAATATTTTAATAAATACTAATTTTACAAATAAAATATAATAAAGTGATAATAACAAATATTAAAAAAAATAATTTATAATTTATAATTCAATACACACACACACACACACACACACACACACACACACACACACACACACACACATATATATATATATATATATATATATATATATATATATATAAGACAATAGTAAAACCTTCAAAATATTCAAAGTTAACCATATAAGAAATAAATTTAACAATAAAATATTACTTATACCTATGCTACTAAAGTATGGAGACTATATTATTTATTTTTATTTTTAATTTTAACTACCCATAAAAGTCATATAAGTTATTAATTTTTAAATAATTGTAAAACAAAAACAGTATAACAGCGTGTACATATCTAGACGTTAAACTCTTAATACATTTTATCGTCTAAAATCTTAATTATTTTATTAAAACAAAACACTTTATTAGTTTCAATCAATAATATATTACAACTTTATTTTGTTAATGTCTTTACTTTAAAATGCAGTTGAAAGGCATTTTTAAAAAATTTGTGTAATTACATATTGTAAATTTGGATACTATAAATTGTTATAATTGACTCTGCAAGGGTGAATACATAAACTTACGAACCTAGTGGATATTCGCCTTTCAGATAATTAGCAGACGTATTTTCATTGGATGAGTTAATATTTTTACAATATTTCAAATCAATTATTTATTATAAAAAACTTTATTACTAATTTACCATATTATAATTGAAACAATCGTAAATAAGCAAAAGGATAAAGTTTCACAAAAATTAAGTCTAGTAAATTATTCATTATCACTAAAATATTTACTGAAACAAAACGCCACTTTCGTCAAATTTACTAAAAATAGCTTATTGTAATATAAAATGACGGGGAACTATAGATCCTGTTATAAATTCCAAATATGTGATCCAATCTACATATATATGTAGATACGAACGGACCACTCTTTGTGATATACACAATGTTTCTTGCGCAATATGCAAAAGCAGCCCTAGTATTCTAAAATTGCTTTAAAACTGCTACCGCAGGTGGTTAGTAAGTATCTTTTAATTCAATGTCTAAAATAGTTAATAGTAAATTCAATAGTTATTTTCAAAGGAAATTTTTTTCATTATTTATAAGTTTTAAATCTGTATTAGAATGTTTATAATGAAAATAGTGTAACCATAAATATTATAAATTAAAAAAACCACAAAAATATTTAAAAAGGTATTAAAAATCGTTTTTAAATAAATCATATGATTTGAACAATGTATCTTATCTGTGATCTAATCTATACGTTACTAGTGACGATTTCCTTAGAAATACTATCAATTCTTTCTTGGAAGGAAAAAATATAAACTTTATGTTTGATAGCATTAAGACAGTGTATCAGATAAGACCTAAGTAGGTTAGCAGCATTGTAACTATACAAATCGGTGTCTTATTAACATTTTTAGCTCGTATCTTTAGATATTTATAAGGCTGTACAGAATGGCGTGTATCCAACTCAATTCTTGCAAGCGCTCTAGATTGTTTTAAAATCTCATGTTTGTCTTTGTTTCTTTCAATTATTTTTACAGTAAGACGGTTTTTGTTTAAATAAAAAATATATTTTTAAAGATTTTTAGTAAATACGTTCGATAATCTAAGACTAATAGGTAATGAGTTTTAGAAAGAAAAGTAAATTTCTGAATTGAGTAAAATTAAATGTTTTTTTTTCTAAAAGAGTGTGGTCTTCTGAGAGTGGTTGCTCTCATAGGAAATAAACACCCCTTACTGTGACCTTGTCGAGGCACTGCCTTAGGGCGAACAAACGGTCGTTTCCCAATCTAAATACTGTTTCCGCAAAATATTTAATAATTTATTAAATAATAGTTTTGTATTTTATGAACGTTTCGTACACTGCAATCATTTTACACTTATAACAATCTGTTCTGTGAGTTAAAGCTGGAAACAAAAAAGTATCCAAACAATAAATTTAAATTGTCAAATAAAATATATTATTCCTACTTAATTTTTTTATTTTAGTACTCATTGCATATGTGTAGGGAAAATCTGTAATAGCAAAATTAAAGAAAAATAAATAATCTAAAAGACAATATAGTACCCCTATTGCCACAAATGGGGATCTTCCTTTATTGGATAAATTTTTTTTTTTTTTTTTTATAAAACGTGATACTAACAGTTTTGATACTTAGGTTTGACTAATTATTTAAAGATAAATTTAAATGAAGTTTAACATATCCAATAAGTTTTGATACTGAAAATCAGATTATCATGTGAGATCAGTATCTAGTATAAAAAAAAAAAACTTTTGATTCTATTTAAAGAATTTGTATTGGCTATGAGGTATAAGTACTTTCATAATAAACAGTTTCTAAGGCTAAAGTATTGATAGCGTAAACGTGTACGTAATAAAATATTTACGACTTTTTGCACACATACACGGGGCTTCTCTCATAACAAAAGAAAGAAAAACCAGAGAAAGAACAAGATCTGCCATACCATTAAGACGTAGGATTTTTGATGTATAGAGAGTAAAATATTTTATTATTTTCTGCTACTATTCTATTATTATATGTATTATAATATTAACAATAATTATTGCTTAATTATTGGAAAGCGCTCATTATAAGATGCACCGGGAAACACATTTTAATTAGTAGCATTTTGTTCAAATAAAATATAGACGTACTTTATAATTATTTATAATTTAATTGATGATGCATGCACTAAAAATTATAATATAGATATATTGTCCTTGCAGGTTAATTAGTGCTGAATAAAGGTTAAATCTTTGTTCTATATTATTCAATGAAATATTTTGTAAAGTTTAATCCGTTGTAGAACATTTTGACGGTACATGACAACGTGTTTCAATTTACAGTTTGAAAGACATTGGCAACACCTGGTGGTTCTCTTTCGACTTCATTGTATTTTAGAATTTGTTGAATACATGTTGTCCTTTAAGAAAATATGTTTTTTGCCTACAATATTTTTTTTTAAAAACCCTACGAAATTTATCGTATATATATATATATATATGTATATATATATATGTGTGTGTGTGTGTGTAGTACAGAAAAATTATAATTTTCCATGTTATAGTTTATGACAACTATATTTATTGCAAATTTGGGATATTATTTATACAAAATATTGTTTCACGTTTACGCTAGAAAATACTTCTAGCATTATGAAAATATTAAAAATTTAAAGTTCATATTTAACTGTAGATATTAAAACAAGGGAAACATTTTAGATCACAAATGTTCCTTTTTCTTGTGACATGCATTTAGACAGTACTACCAACAATTTTAGAACAACACCTTAAGTACCTATTTTAAAATTTGAAAAAGTGTTTTAAAAATCTTGGAACTATTTGTTATTTTGCAATAACAGTAAACTAAAATTTTATGAATATATTTTCTTGTTTTGAAAATAATTTTATTTAGTATAATATACAAATTTATAGACCTATATATATATATTGTAAAATGGGAACCTGAGCACAGAGACGATATTGAGATTGTTCGCAAGTGGAAGACTTGCGAACAGAAGGTTTTTCACTTCACACAGGTAACAAAAGTACAAACAAAAATTAATATAGTTTTTACTGTCAAACTTGTATGACACAATTTACAAAAATTACTTACAATACCTTCTAATACCACTTAAATCTACAGTAAGAAAGTTTTCCTACATTTATATATTTTACAAACACAGTCTCATTGATCGTCACACGTTAATTTCAAATTCCTTCTGAATTTTCTGTCATAAATGATATTAATAATGTTAAGTCTTATAATGTACAATAAAAGTACTATGACAAACGTGTTAGAACAGCTGTTCTGTAGCATATCCTACACGATAAAATCAGCTGTTACAGAAATCATATACTGTGTTTTAGATTAAACCTTATAACGTGTGTAAATATTGCAAGTAAGCCGATACGTTTTCTGCATGAAAAATAGTCAGGAATGCACTAAGGCTAGCCGTTTTAATTAATGAATCCTGATATATTTCAATTGCACTAATTAATCTACATCCGAATTCTAGTTATTCAAACAACCTTGAGATAAATATTGATATTGTTTAGTTTAAATTTTAGTTTACATCATACAGGTCTTATGTTTAGGTCATCTATATTATTATTTTTTAAATACCTAATACACAATATTGTCTATTATTTACAGGTTTGATGTTTAAAATGTGGAAAGAAATATATCATATGAATATATTATATTATAAAATATTTGGGATGGTAAACAGTTAGAATAAAATAAATTCAACTTTTTGTCACATTAAAAAAACAATTAAAATATTGGTCCTGAACAATACCAATTAAAAGAAAATATAAAACTAGCAGTCATACATTTCAGTTTGTATTAGATATTGAATAATGGAGAAATGACTTCAGAGTCCTATATATCTTTTTACAATGAAATAATGTATTTATTCTTTTAAAGTAACTATCATTTCAATATTTTTATTTAGTTAGGTGTATATATATATATATATATATATATATATATATATATATATATATATATATATATTTATATATATTTATATATATATATATATATATATATATATATATATATATATATATATATATATAGGAATACTTAGTATTTGTTGCTATTAAAACGTACAAAAACGACAGAACATAAGCTTATAATTAGAATTGGATAGACCATTCAAGCCTCCCAATATCGTTAATTCTATCTTCCTATATCCCTTGGCTCTTTCACCTCTACTGCTAAATAACGTCGGGTTATATCTCAGTCTCTAGGCTGACTAAACCTGAAAATGAATTCTTACCGACAGAGCAAGGATGTATATATGTGCGGCTAAGATGAATTAAAGGACTTGATTGCATATCCAGATGTGGACAAATGATATTTTTAAGCAAGGAATCGATTTGTATAAATCAAAGTGCCATCACTTTACACGGATGAGAAATCAATTTTTAAATTATTTCTTCTTTTATTATTTATTCCTACATTTAAAATGGTTTGTAGTAATTATATTCATAACCAGAAGTGGTAGTGTAGTAAAGTTTTTGTGTATTTTTGGCTCTTCTGGACGCAACATTAATAATATTTTGGAATGTACCAAGTAAAAGAGAAAAATCATTTTGTGTCTGGCCTAAGGCCATACGAAAGAACTTTTGTAGCCTCTTTAAAAATAAATTACATTTAAAGGTAAATATTTTAAAGGACATTCTTTTATTACAGTCAAGGGACAAAAACAAGTTGTGTCTGGAATTGTTTCAGCCACTTGACTTTATATGGCGTCCTTTACTAGTCACACGCTCCACTTTAATGCATACCCAATTAGAGACAAAAAATCTACAGGAAATATTGTTTTCTGATGTTCGGTATCATTGATTTTTACAAAAAAATGTAATTTTCGTTCGTTTACAAGAGATATTCTATAATTCTTTCTAATAGTTTACTCTTTGTTTATATTATAAATAGGCCTATTTTGTTAAAATTTTCAATCGTTAATAAAATACTTTCTATCCATCCACTAAAGTTCAAATACATTTTTTTCTCACAGGTATTTAGCCATTTTACTGATTAGAAAAACATCATTCCTGAATTTATGTGGTCCGTTTGTATATTATAACATTTATATTAAATATGATAATATAGTTTAACACCGGCCTAGTGGTGAAGTTTATATTACCCTTAAGAAATTAGCTTGTATATTTCGGATAGTATGTTTCTTAACGCTAATTTTAATTGATATCACTAACTCTAGAAAATAAACATTTTGAAATAAACCCAGCTTGAAATTAATTGCAGCGGACACGGACATAACACACTGGTGACTAGGAAGTGACGTCATAACTAACAGTTACGACACGAGCATGCTAGAGCGTAAATGATCTATGACCAGATATTAACTCTGTTATTATTAATGTACGGAGTTACTGTTAACTACTTATTGACGTACACGGATTTATTATTATTACAATAATTGAAAATATTATTATCAATATTTATCATCATACAACAATATTAAATAAAACAATAAAATAATAAATATGTTTTATTAGTGTTAGCTACTGTTAAATCGATTTACGTCCATCGTCATTCAAAAGTTTAACTAAAATTTTTCCCAAAGTAAAAAAAAAAAAAAAATTTAATAGAAAATTTCTAACCTTTAATTGTTTGCATGAAAGTGTTTACACTTCAATCACATTGGTACAAAACTTCACGAAAGGCTAGAGGTAAATAACAATTTAAATGTACGTGCTAAGTAAGTTAATTAATTCTAACTAAGGTTTAGCTACAGCGTAAAACCGAATATAAATGAATAATAAATACTGGAAATAAAAATAGGTACATTAATATATAGCCTATTGAAATGAATACTTATTGATTTGGTAATAGAAGGACTTTTTCAAGCTCAGATCTTTAGCAGAATTATATTACGTAGCCTACCTGCATGTTTTCCTTAGCACAATACCTTGTCTTGCTACATTAAATCGAAAATAGCACCATTGGGTGAATAGTTATACTTGCTATACGTTAACTGAAATTAACAATATATATATGTATATATATATATATATATATATATATATATATATATATATATATATATATATTGTTGATTATTTGTATGTTTATGTTTATGTGGACTTTTAAGTGTATTCTAAAACGAAGAAGCCTCTTAGAACGTAACATATGAGAAACGTCACTGGGCTCATCTTCATGGAGTTGGGTAATGGCCGTTACCAATCCAATCATACTCCTCATTGACGTAAATTCACTTGATTTATCACGGAAGCCAATCCTATGTACAGTATATAGATAGATAAATAGGTAGATTTTATAAATATATGATAATTGTTACATAATCTAGTAAACCTATATATATTATGTATGTACCACACATACACTCACACACACACACACACACACACACACACACACAAACATGTATAAATATAAATATATACATATATATATATATATATATATATATATATATATATATATATATATATATATATATGTATAAGAGAAATACAAATACAAGAACTTTGAATTGGATAATACATTTCAAAGCTTTTCGATGGTAAACAGTACCAACCTTCTCATTATGCCTGATCTTATGGTGGAAACCTTGTAAAACTATAAATTAGATAAAGTTATTGCTATGATTTTGATTTGTAAAATAAATTAGTTTTATAAATAAAAAAAAGTAGATTCACATTTAAAAATGTGTCCTCTAACCAATGTGTGTAGTATTATTAAAATAAATTTACCATGCACGAGTACCTGATATATTTACAGTTTCAGAAATACTTGGTAGCCTTTGTCTCCTAGCATTGTTACTCGGCGCTTATGGTTATAATCCGCTGTCACATATATCAGGATAGTCTGTGTGTGAAGGCGTCGAAATAATCTCCATTCCTAGTGAATTATGTGCACGGGATACGAAGAGTTAAGCACCCTACATTATTGCAAGTATATTTATCTCTCTAATATATCAACTGCTGGCTATCAATGTTTTAAAGGGTGGACTTGTCATGAATCTTTTTATTACATTGGACAAGTACTTTTTAGTTTTATATTTTTAAAATATTTCGTCTACATTTTATCCTACAGAACTTCCACCCACCTCTTACTACCCACTGTCATATTTTATATTTTCTCAGAGAGTCCTGGAAGATATTGGGACTTTAGCAAGAACTTTACATGCACCAAATCCTATCACGTATTCATCCTAGAAAACTTTGTTGAAAGAAAATAAGGTAGATTTCTTCCCAGCAACACTCTACATATACAAAATTCTACTTCCTAAAGTCATTAAAACACCCAAAAACGCATTGTTTGTATACCCTATATGTTATAGTTGAAATGGTATTTTGTTAAAGTTTTTCAATTGGATTCCAAGTTCCCATAAGTCATTATAAAAATTTTAAACAATTTTTAGATTTTTAATTTCTTAAAACTAATGTGTTACACTTGCTCAACATATTTCCTTTACTGATACAATATAATGGTCGGATATCTAAAATTTCCGGAGGATAAACTTCTTAATTTTCAAAAAGCTATTATATTTGTCCCTGAAATTGTAGTTCATAATGAACTGTTTATAAAAATTAACTCCTAAGGAGTCATTTTTATTCGTTAATTGGTTATTATACTGTGGCGCTCTGTGATTTGTAGGCCTACAGGACCTTCTGAATATCGAATAATATTTGTCTTAGTCAAGTTAATCATTACATGACATTCAACTGTTGAAAATATATGCAGATTTCGATGTTTTCCCATCGCACTTTGAACAGAGTCCGGCGGCCGACTCATATAAATAAAATCAGCGTTAACGAGAGTACTTTTGAAATCGGTTATCATCGTCCGTTTATCACTACAAAATTTACTGATAATGTACATGTTTTTTTAAAAGAAATTAATGAACTGCCAGCTAACCTGATTTCAGCGGTAAATCAAGGTAAATAAACACTTTACAGTTTAACAGTTGTTTAGTCTTTAGCGTTACAACATCTTTACCGACAGTATATAATCAATTAAATGTATTTCTAGGCCTTAAGTAACTGTGTTATTTCTTGCATTTTATAATTTCAGTTCTCAAGACAGTTTTCGAATTTTATTTTGTTGGCTTTTAAATTTAAAATCCAATTTGAAGTAGTTTTGTCTATCCTCGGGGTTCTGGTGAATTCTTTAGGGCTTGACGTGGTGGAATTGGTAATAAAGGTGACGAAAGAATTTCTCCATTATTCTTTTAACCCCTTCGACTTCGGATCCCAGTGATGGACCTTTCTACTTCCAACTCCCAGGGTAGGGCTCCCTCTCTGGCTGCCAGAACGAGACCTCTCTACCTGCAACCCCCCGAGAAAGGCTCCCTCTCCGGCTTCCAGAACACTGCCCTCTCTGGCTTTTAGAATTTGACTTCTCTCTTCGGCTCCTCGGATTTTACTCTTTAACACTCTACAAACTTATTTACTTTATTTGTCGAGTCCTGTATACTCCTCCATTTCCTTAATTTTATTCAGTTTTAATCTGTGATGGTCCGTTGTTATGTTTTATTATTTTTTGTTTCAGCTAGTCTAAGACTGTTTTCCGTTTGTTGTACCGGTCAAACAAAACGTCTTTGTACTTTTTTCAATCGCTTGGTTTTGAAAATTTCGTATTTATACGACAGAAGTCTACTTTAATGAAAGTGCTTGTAGGTTTTGGACCTCATTAATTTACCTGATCATTATCTTATTGTTTGAGTTCTTATTTTAAATTTTTCTGTTTTTTTCTAATTTTTCTAAAATGCTTCTAATATTTTTTTTTTTTTTTAATAACAGCACACACTAATCCCTAGACTACAGATTCCCAATAATTTTAATATTTATATTACATTGCATTAAATCGGAAGTTATATATAACTAAACTATTTTGCTCAGTTGCCGTTGTAACATAAAACTGCGCCATGGCCTGTAATCGTTGCAGTAGCCATGCAGGGATTATTAATTACCATGCAATTGAAACAATCTAATTAAACCAAAATCTAATAAATCAAAACAGAGTATTGTTGTCTCTCAGTACAATGATACGTGATACGTGTACTGTGTTTTATAAATAAAAGGAATTAAATTGGTCGTTTTTAACATCTCAGGTAAAGACAAAGTATCAGTTTTTAAATATTCAATTTAAATCGCATATATTTATTTATTCCAGGATTATAAACGTCAGTTTATTTTGGATCCGACAAGGTCCACGTAAGTCGTGAAATATAAATATTAGCAAATTTTTTACCTCTTCGTAAGACACTACATTTAAACAAAACGTATTTGCTAACATGTTTAGTTGTCACGCAACCAATCGCATATCAATGTATTACTTTATTATTCAAATCTTTAAAAAATATAACAATCACATTAAAATCTGTACTTTAATTACAATGATAGAATGAGTATTGTATCATGCAATGTAAATGTCTGTGGACCGAAAATATGTTGGGAATTTCAATTAATTACATTGTTATCTTGTTAACATCCAGTGACAGGTAATGAATTTGAAAATAAAACAAAGGAATGTTTTTCATTCAATGATATCTCACTCTCCCCACTGTAGAAAATTACAAATTTTTATCTACAAATCTTTTCATACTTAAGGAAAAATAATAAATATCATTGAGATAAGACAAAGTAAAATTAGCGGTTTCAACATATCAATACATTACCCTGTAAGGAATTAAACATTTGTAAATACAATTTGTAGTTCCTACATTCAGATGTTGTGGGGACGAATGAAACACTATACTTAATTTCATTGAACATAAAGCAGTACAAAACATATTCAATATTTTGTCTAATATTAATTATTGACGATATTTAATTAAATTAACTAATTATTCTAAACCACACTCTACGTCTAGGCCTACTAATTTAGTTACTGCTAGTGTATGAGAAGACATTTAAAATTAAGCTATTATTTTCTAAATTAGTTAAGTAAATAAATAATAACTTCTCTATTAACAATCGTATATATTTAGTGTTTATATATTATAATATTTTATTCTGATTTTACATCTTATGTTGTTATTATTACAATAATTTTTTGTTGCCATGCATTATTATATATTTTATATTATATTATATTAGAGGTTTTTATATTAATTTTATTGTAAAGAATGTTTCTTATGAAAATATATATCTTAGTAATTTAATGTACTCAAGCGCCAGTAGACATTCAGCAAAGTGGTTCGGTTAAACAAGGTTTGGCAATGTGTATAGCTGGACACTGACTGGGGGAAGGGATAAGAGAACAGGGATTTTCTGGTATATGCTGGAACTGAGGGTGAGTTTTTAACGTAAGTGCAGGATTCTATTTTGGTTGGTTGGTTGATGGTTTTATTCTGAAAGACAAGCACAATGTATATTTAATCGCATGGCGCACAGGCTGAAAAAAATTTCCGTATAGTTAATGCGGCCTGTTTTATAAATAAATCAATAAAGTCATTACTATAAAATAATGTTTTCTCTCCATACGCCGCCTGACATCCTTCCACTAAACCGTATTGAAGAATGGCAATGTGCTCACAACTAAAACAAGATCCTAGGCACTCACTTTATAGTCTGACGAAGCTGGAAGCTGAATAGTATGTAGTGGTTTTGTGGTTTTACTTACGTTCGTCGGGTGATAATCTCAAATGCTCTACCGTGTTGACCACTTTCGCTACTCGATAAATTAATTATGCTATTTATTATCTTATAGCTTAGTACTTTAGTTACATTTTAAAGTCCTAATAAAATTGTATGACGTGTTTCATATGATTTTATACATTGAACCGAGTAATTGTATGTGAACCTATTAGTGGATATGGTTGTGATTTCGCTCATTTTATGTAACTAAGTATATTGTATAATCAATTATTATTTTAATAACCTATATTTCGACAAATCTGTACACTTTAAAATACAAAATAAACTGAGATAGGTTATTCAAACTATGTAATAATATCTTGGGACATCTGTGGTGTAACTTTTAAGTATTTATAAAAAAAAAACTTTTAAACCACAAAAAACATTTTCTTTAGGAGATTTACATTTTGATTAGCAAGCAATCAGGTGAAATTATCTCAGTTAGGCCTGAAGTAATTTCCTTTGAAAATTATTGCTTTGCACTTTAAATGACTAACAGGACGAAAATATAAAGTTAATTTTGGTTCAAGAGGTTATATTTATTTATAATTAAATTACGTAATGTTTTCTAGCTCATATAGACAAAGCTGAGCTTATTTCGTACCCTATGCAGTAAAATATTTTCTACATTAAAAACAAACTAGATAAAGTCGTTAGTATGATTAAAGATAAAGAGCAAATGTTTACATCGTTTATAATTAATTATAACAAGTTATTATAGATATTATGTAGAGTTCCCATTGTTTCGTGACGTTGGAATGAAAAACATTCATTGGAACAACCTAAAATTGAATAATATTCAATATCCCAGGAAGTATGGAACTTTAAATTACTTATTATATCTAATCTCCCTAAATTACCAAATTTTTACACTGTTAAAAATATATATTTTCCTTGTAATACATTTACATTTTCAAATATTTCATTTGTAATAACACAATTTCTAATATAATGTAATTTTCTCAATATTAGTCGTTTTAACAAAATATGTAGCTTTATCTCATTATATTCTTTCACTCTTTATTATTTTTGCTCGTTTCATTGAACAAATATCCCCAAATGTTACACCTGATTTATTTCAAGATATAATTTGACAGCTATAGTAATTTTTGTCTAAAACTCAAAAAAAATTTTCTAGATTAAAAGCATATTTAAAGCTTTTATTTCAAATTCATTATACATATATATATATATATATATATATATATATATATATATATATATATATATATATATATATACTGATAAAGTCCATACCTTTTACAGAATAAAAATAAAGTATCACAGTATGTCTTTTAATAATAAATAATAATGACCTTTTTATTCCTAAGTAGTTTTATATTACACTATGCATGTTGATATATTTTTATTAAATTATGAGAAAATTTACTCCTTTCCGGTGTTACTTGCAACTGACACGGTTACTATTGAATTATCTTCTCATTTGCATCCATGGTAGGTTAGGTCGCAGGATGGGGAGGAGTGTATGTAAATAGCCCTAGTTAATTTTAGATGTGAATTTTTGGAAATTTCAAATGTCGATAAATTACTTTTATAGATTATCCCGTTTTTCGTTATATTGAAATTGCACTATATCTTATTATAGGACATTAAAATTAGACGTAACATGAAAATCGTTTAAAAATTATGTATTATGTATTTGTTTATTAGAATGACAATTATTTTATTATATTCAAACAATTTGTTGTTAATATATTATAAATTTTCAACATGATGTCATAAAATTTCATTGTTTACTGATGTGTTTCATAATAATGTTGAAGTTTTTGTTTTAAATATATCAAGCCCTAAATTAGTGTTGGCTAGTAGAGATTGAAAGTTTACATCAAAATTTAGAATCACAATTCAACGAATTTTAATTTATTGTAATAATTCTACAACGTAAATGATAGCCATTAAAATTATAAAACTATTGAAACAAATTCTTTACTTGACAGTATTAGAAACTCTTTTTCCCATTAAATAAGTAAGCTAATAAAGAATTTATAAACTGTAGAACAAATTAAGAACTGTTTTTGAAATATATAAGAAATATTTTTTTAAAATATCATTTCTAATTGATAAATCGTAGTGGTTAAAAACCAATCACGCTTCATATTTTATTAAAATTTAATTAAATAATTCATCAAAAACAAAACAAAATGATTCAATATATTACTTTGAATATATAATAGGTTGCATTTTTTTTTTCTTTTTGTTAACATTTCATAAAAGAAATTATTTTCCGACGACTTTTATTTTTTTTGTAATACATAATTTTCTCTAGGACATTTGATAAGTAAAAGAAGCTACCCCTTGGTGAGTAAATAAAACTTTGGTTTGAACATAAATAAAAAGGAACAAATAAGTGATGGGCAAAAGTTTTCTTAGCATACCAGATTTCTAGATAAAGCTTTGAGTAGCTTCTCGTTCCAAACTCCTTCCGACGGAAACAATTATTTTAAACACAGACACCACAAGCTCTAGGTTTAGCAAACTTTAAATATTGAACTTTACAATGGAATTATGTTTCCTGTCTAGTAGTAAAAGGTTATTATTCTATTTGTTTGAAGTCTGTAGACATAATGGATTTTAAAATATTAGGCGGATATTCTAAAACTTAGTTTCCAATACAGTTTTCACACGTTTATCTCGTATATTTTCTAAAACCATGGGATATATTACTTAAAAATTATCACTTGAATTCTATTTAAAAAATAAACCTGAAATTGACTTTTTTTATTACAGATGCCTGTTTGGCAAAGAAAACAGTCGAATAAATGAGGCCATAGTACGAGCTGCTGAAGTAATTGAAAGTAAAACAATAGTCTACCTGTTTCTGTTAAAGGAAATTCAGAGGTGGGTGTTTAAAAAGACTATTAGCAAGATTCGGGATCGTATGTCTGTAAATGTGTAGAAGTTCCCTTGGTGTTTATAATATATAAACACTAAATATATAAGATTGTTGATAGAGAAGTTATTATTTATTTACCTAACTAATTTTAAAAATATTAGCTTAGTTTTAAATGTCTTCTCATACACTAGCAGTAACTAAATTAGTAGGCCTAGACGTAGAGTGTGGCTTAGAATCATTAGTTAATTTAATTAAATATCGTCAATAATTAGTATTAGACAAAATATTGAAAACGTTTTGTACTGCTTTATGTTCAATGAAATTAGGTATAGTGTTTCATTCGTCCCCACAACATCTGAATGTAGGAACTACAAATTGTATTTACAAATGTTTAATTCCTTACTGGGTAATGTATTGATATGTTGAAACTGCTAATTTTACTTTGTCTTATCTCAATGATATTTACTATTTTTCCTTAAGAATGAAAAGATTTGTAGATAAAAATTTGTAATTTTCTACAGTGTGGAGAGCGCGAAATCATTGAATGAAAAACATTCCTTTGTTTTATTTTCAATTTCATTACCTGTCACTGAATGTTAACAAGATAACAATGTAATTAATTGAAATTCCCAACATATTTTCAGTCCACAGACATTTACATTGCATGATACAATACTCATTCTATCATTGTAATTAAAGTACAGATTTTAATGTGATTGTTATCTCACCTAAAATTAATAACCGTAGAAGCAATCACAAATATTTAGCCATAAACTTGGCTGCCACAAGTCTTAGATAAGGAGTTTGCCACGTGAAACGAGAATGATCTCAGTCACGTAAAGCGTCTTACAAATTCCTTTCCATTCTCCTTGTCTGTTGGCATTGTTTTTGTTAAAATTGGACTTTCTTATTGTATTAGGGCTATAAGCCTTTACTTCTTTTACCATATCATTTCTATTTATTTTTCATAACACATATTTATTTGATAAAAACAGCTGTATTATCAATGTTGGTACTGTACACAAAATGAAATTGTTCCTAAGCCAGGAATAGTGTAGCCTAAATTTTTATAGTGATACTATAGTGTCCAAAGTTGTGGATACATTAATATAAACGAGAAGAAATGCTTTAACCAAAACTAAATTAGTGTCTAAATTCATAAGGTAGATACAATATATTTTTTAAAGATTTGAATAATAAAGTAATAAATTGATATGCGATTGGTTGCGTGAAAAACTAAACATGTTAGCAAATACGTTTTTTTAAAATGTAGTGTCTTACGAAGAGGTAAAAAATGTGCTAATATTTATATTTCACGACTTACGTGGACCTTATCCGATCCAAAATAAACTGACGTTTATAACCCTGGAATAAATAAATATAAGGGATTTAAATTGAATATTTAAAAACTGATACTTTGTCTTTACCTGAGATGTTAAAAACGACCAATTTAATTCCTTTTATTTATAAAACACAGTAAACGTATCACGTATCATTGTACTGAGAGACAACAATACTCTGTTTGGATTTATTAGATTTTGGTTTAATTAGATTGTTTCAATTGCATGGTAATTAATAATCCCTGCATGGCTACTGCAACGATTACAGGCCATGGTGCAGTTTTATGTTACAACGGCAAATGAGCAAAATAGTTTAGTTATATATAACTTCCGATTTAATGCAATGTAATATAAATATTAAAATTATTGGGAATCTGTAGACTAGGGATTAGTGTGTGCTGTTATTTAAAAAAAAAATATTAGAAGCATTTTAGAAAAACTAGAAAAAAGCACAGAGAAATTTAAAATAAGAACTTAAACAATAAGATAATGATCAGGTAAATTAATGAGGTCCAAAACCTACAAGCACTTGCATTAGAGTAGACTTCTGTCGTATAAATACGAAATTTTCAAAACCAAGCGATTGAAAAAATTACAAAGACGTTTTGTTTGACCGGTACAACAAATCTAAAACAGTCTTAGACTAGCTGAAACAAAAAATAATAAAACATAACAACGGACTATCACAGATTATACCTGAAGAAAATTAAGGAAATGGAGGAGTATACGGGACTCGAGAAATAAAGTAAATAAGTTTGTAGAGTGTTAAAGAGTAAAATCCGAGGAGCCGAAGAGAGAAGTCAAATTCTAAAAGCCAGAGAGGGCAGAGTTCTGTAAGCCGGAGAGGGAGCCTTACTCGGAGAGTTGCAGGTAGAGAGGTCAAGTTCTGGCAGCCAGAGAGGGAGCCCTACCCTGGGAGTTGGAAGTAGAAAGGTCCATCACAGGGATCCGAAGTCGAAGGGGTTAAAAGATTAATGGAGAAATTCTTTCGTCATCTTTATTACCAATTCCACCACGTCAAGCCCTAAAGAATGCACCAGAACACCGAGGATAGACAAAACTACTTCAAATTGGATATTAAATTTTAAAGCCAACAAAATAAAATTCGAAAACAGTCTTGAAAACTGAAATTATAAAATGCAAGCCATAACACAGTTACCTAAAGCCTAGAAATACATTTAATTGATTATATACTGTTGATAAAGATGTTGTAACGCTAAAGACTAAACAACTATTTAGGGACTTTCAGGGACATAATATAATAGCTTTTTGAAAATTAAGAAGTTTATCCTCCGGAAATTTTAGTTATCCGACCTTTATATTGTATCAGTAAAGGAAATATGTTGAGCAAGTGTAACACATTAGTTTCAAGAAATTAAAAATCTAAAAATTGTCTAAAATTTTTATAATGGCTTATGGGAACTTGGAATCCAATTGAAAAACTTTAACAAAATATCAATTCAACTATAACATATAGGGTATACAAACAATGCGTTTTTGGGTGTTTTAATGACTTTAGGAAGTAGAATTTTGTATATGTAGAGTGTTGCTGGGAAGAAATCTACCTTATTTTCTTTCAACAAAGTTTTCTAGGATGAATACGTGATAGGATTTGGTGCATGTAAAGTTCTCGCTAAAGTCCCAATATCTTCCAGGACTCTCTGAGAAAATATAAAACATAACAGTGGGTAGTAAGAGGTGAGTGGAAGTTCTGTAGGATAAAATGTAGACGAAATATTTTAAAAATATAAAACTAAAAAGTACTTGTCTGATGTAATAAAAAGATTCATGACAAGTCCACCCTTTTAAACATTGATAGCCAGCAGTTGATATATTAGAGAGATAAATATACTTGCAATAATGTAAGGTGCTTAACTCTTCGTATCCCGTGCACATAATTCACTAGGAATGGAGATTATTTCGACGCCTTCACACACAGACTATCCTGATATATGTGACAGCGGATTATAACCCTAAGCGCCGAGTAACAATGCTAGGAGACAAAGGCTACCAAGGATTTATGAAACTGTAAATATATCAGGTACTCGTGCATGGAAATTACATGAGAATAATACTACACACATTGGTTAGAGGGCACATTTTTAAATTTATTTTACAAATCAAAATCATAGCGATAACTTTATATAATTTATAGTTTTACAAGGTTTGTACCATAAGATCAGGAATAATGAGAAGGTTGGTACTGATTGCCAACGAAAAGCTTTGAAATGTATTATCCAATTCAAAGTTCTTGTATTTGTATTTCTCTTATATATATATTTATACATGTTTGTGTGTGTGTGTGTGTGTGGTACATATATAATATATATAAGTTTACTAGATTATGTAACAATTATCATATAGTTATAAAATCTACCTATTTATCTAGCTATATACTGTACATAGGATTGGCTTCCGTGATCAATCAAGTGAATTTACGTCAATGAGGAGTATGATTGGATTGGTAACGGCCATTACCCAACCCCACGAAGATGAGCCCCGTGACGTTTCTCATATGTTACGTTTTAAGAGGCTTCTTCGTTTTAGAATACAGGTAAAAGTCCACATAAACATAAACATACAAATAATTAACAATGTTTATATACATATATATATATATATATCATTATATATATATATATATATATATATATATATTGTTAATTTCAGTTAACGTATAGCAAGTATAACTATTCACCCAATGGTGCTATTTTCGATTTAATGTAGCAAGACAAGGTATTGTGCTAAGGAAAACATGCAGGTAGGCTACGTAATATAATTCTGCTAAAGATCTGAGCTTGAAAAAGTCCTTCTATTACCAAATCAATAAGTATTCATTTCAGTAGGCTATATATTAATGTACCTATTTTTATTTCCAGTATTTATTATTCATTTATATTCCGTTTTACGCTGTTGCTAAACCTTAGTTAGAAATGAGTAACTAACTTAGCACGTACATTTAAATTGTTATTTACCTCTAGCCTTCCGTGAAGTATTGTACCAATGTGATTGTAGTGTAAACACTTTCATGCAAACAATTAAAGGTCAGAAATTTTCTATTAAAATTTTTTTTTTTTTACTTTGGGAAAAATTTTAGTTAAACTTTTGAATGACGATGGACGTAAATCGATATAACAGTAGCTAGCACTAATAAAACATATTTATAATTTTATTGTTTTATTTAATATGGTTGTATGATGATAAATATTGATAATAATATTTTCAATTATTGTAATAATAATAAATCCGTGCACGTCAATAAGTAGTTAACAGTAACTCCGTACATTAATAATAACAGAGTTAATATCTGGTCATAGATCATTTACGCTCTAGTATGCTCGTGTCGTAACTGTTAGTTATGACGTCACATCCTTGTCACCAGTGTGTTATGTCCGTGTCCGCTGCAATTAATTTCAAGCTGGGTTTATTTCAAAATGTTTATTTTCTAGAGTTAGTGATATCAATTAAAATTAGCGTTAAGAAACATACCATCCAAAATATACAAGCTAATTTCTTAAGGGTAATATAAACTTCACCAATAGGCCGGTGTTAAACTATATTATCATATTTAACATACCTGTTATAACATACAAACGGACCACATAAATTCAGGAATGATGTTTTCCTAATCAGTAAAATGGCTAAATAGCTGTGAGAAAAAAATGTATTTGAACTTTAGTGGATGGATAAAAAGTATTTTATTAACGATTGAAAATTTGAACAAAATAGGCCTATTTATAATATAAACAAAGTTTAAACTATTAGAAGGAATTGTAGAATATCTCTTGTAAACGAACGAAAATTACATTTTTTTGTAAAAAACAATGACACCGAACATCAGCAAACAATATTTCCTGTAGATTTTTTGTCTGTAATTGCGTATGCATTAAAGTAGAGCACGTGGACTCGTAAAAGACGCCATATAAAGTCAAGTGGCTGAAACAATTCCAGACACAACTTGTTTTTGTCCCTTGACTGTAATAAAAGTATGTCCTTTAAAATATTTACCTTTAAATGTAATTTATTTCTTTAGGCTACAAAAGTTCTTTCGTATGGGCTTAGGCCAGACACAAGATGATTTTTCTCTTTTACTTGGTACATTCAAAAATATTATTAATGTTGCGCCCAGAAGAGCCAAAAATACACAAAAACTTTACTACACTACCACTTCTGGTTATGAATATAATTACTACAAACCATTTTAAATGTAGGAATAAATAATAAAAGAAGAAGTAATTTAAAAATTGATTTCTCATCCGTGTAAAGTGATGGCACTTTGATTTATACAAAACGATTCCTTGCTTAAAAATATCATTTGCCCACATCTGGATATGCAATCAAGTCCTTTAATTCATCTTAGCCGCACATATATACATCCTTGCTCTGTCGGTAAGAATTCATTTTCAGGTTTAGTCAGCCTAGAGACTGAGATATAACCCGACGTTATTTAGCAGTAGAGGTGAAAGAGCCAAGGGATATAGGAAGATAGAATTAACGATATTGGGAGGCTTGAATGGTCTATCCAAGTCTAATTATAAGCTTATGTTCTGTCATTTTTGTACGTTTTAATAGCAACAAATACTAAGTATTCCTATATATATATATATATATATATATATATATATATATATATATATATATATATATATATATATATGTATATATATATATATATATATATATATATATATATATATATATATATATATATGTATATATATACCTAACTAAATAAAAATATTGAAATGATAGTTACTTTAAAAGAATAAATACATTATTTCATTGTAAATAGATATATAGGACTCTGAAGTCATTTCTCCATTATTCAATATCTAATACAAACGTAAACATAAGACTGTTAGTCTTATATTTTCTTTTAATTGATAATGTTCAGGACCGATATTTTAATTGTTTTTTTAATGTGACAAAAAGTTGAATTTATTTTATTCTAACTGTTTACCATCCCAAATATTTTATAATATAATATATTCATATGATATATTTCTTTCCACATTTTAAACATCAAACCTGTAAATAATAGACAATATTGTGTATTAGGTATTTAAAAAATAATAATATAGATGACCTAAACATAAGACCTGTATGATGTAAACTAAAATTTAAACTAAACAATATCAATATTTATCTCAAGGTTGTTTGAATAACTAGAATTCGGATGTAGATTAATTAGTGCAATTGAAATATATCAGGCTTCATTAATTAAAACGGCTATTCCTTAGTGCATGCCTGACTATTTTTCATGGAGGAAACTTATAATTATCGGCTTACTTGCAATATTTACACAAGTTATAAGGTTTAATCTAAAACACAGTATACTATTTCTGTAACAGCTGATTTTATCGTTTAGGTTATGTTACAGAACAGCTGTTCTAACACGTATATCATAGTACTTTTATTGTACATTACAAAACTTAACATTATTATTATCATTTATGACAGAAAATTCAGAAGGAATTTGAAATTAACGTGTGACGATCAATGAGACTGTGTTTGTAAAATATATACATGTAGGAAAACCTTTCTTACTGCAGATTTAAGTGGTATTAGAAAGTATTGTAAGTAGTTTTTGTAAATTGCGTCATACAAGTTTGACAGTAAAAACTATATTAATTTTTGTTTGTACTTTTGTTACCTGTGTGAGTTGAAAAACCTTCTGTTTGCAAGTCTTCCACTTGCGAACAATCTCAATATCGTCTCTGTGCTCAGGTTCCCATTTTACAATATGTGCTTCTACTGGTACAAAAATAGGCACGTTACTTTACAAAGATGAGTAAAAGTAATTTTCTAACAGATTAAACAGACATTTTTAAAAACCAAAAAGCTTGTTCTTTAACCTAATTGGTTACAATTGCTATTAATAAATAATGTACAACGTTCCTGAGAATTAGTGATGAAAGAAAAGATAGACAACGTCATTTTTCTTGTAATATGATAATTAAAGTACAATATACGTACATACATACATATACACACACACACACACACACACACACACACACACACACACACACACACACACACACACACACACACATACATACACACACACACACACACACACACATATATATATATATATATATAGATAGAAAGATATGGATATAATCATGGGTCTATAAATTTGTATATAATACTAAATAAAATTATTTTCAAATCAAGGAAATATATTAATAAAATTTTAGTTCACTGTTATCGCAAAATAACAAATAGTTCCAGGATTTTTAAAAGCCTTTTTTAAATTTTAAAGTAGGTACTTAAAGGTGTTGATCTAAAATTGTTGCTAGTACTGTCTGAATGGATGTCACAAGAAAAAGGAACATTTGTGATCTAAAATGTTCCCCATGTTTTAATATCTACAGTTAAATCTGAACTTAATTTTTTTAATATTTCCATAATGCTAGAAGTATATTCTAGCGTAAACGTGAAACAATATTTTGTATAAATAATATCCCTAATTTGCAATAAATATAGTTGTCATAAACTATAACATGGAAATTTATAATTTTTCTGTACTATACACACACACACACACAAACATATATATATATATATATATATATATATATATATATATATATATATATGATAAATTTCGTAGTGTTTTTATAAGAAAAATATTCTGGGCAAAAAACATATTTTCTTAAAGGACAACTCATGTATTCAACAATTTCTAAAATAAAATGAAATCGAAAGAGAACCACCAGGTGTTGCCAATATCATTCAAACTGTAAATTGAAACACGTTGTCATGTACCGTCAAAACGTTCTACAACGGAGTAAACTTTACAAAATATTGCATTGGATAATATAGAACAAAGATTTAACCTTTATTCAGCACTAATTAACCTGCAAGGACAATATATCTATATTATAATTTTTAGTGCATGCATCATCAATTAAATTATAAATAATTATAAAGTATGTCTATATTTAATTTGAACAAAATGCTACTAATTAAAATGTGCATCTTTTAATGAGCGTTTTCCAATAATTAAGCACTAATTATTGTTAATATTATAATACATATAATAATAGAATAATAGCAGAAAATAATATAATATTTTACTCTCTATACATCAAAAATCCTACGTCTTAATGGTATGGCAGATCTTGTTCATTCTGAGAGCAACCACTCTCAGAAGACCACACTCTTTTAGAAAAAAAAACATTTAATTTTACTCAATTCAGAAATTTACTTTTCTTTCTAAAACTCATTACCTATTAGTCTTAGATTATCGAACGTATTTACTAAAAATCTTTAAAAATATATTTTTTATTTAAACAAAAACCGTCTTACTGTAAAAATAATTGAAAGAAACAAAGACAAACATGAGATTTTAAAACAATCTAGAGCGCTTGCAAGAATTGAGTTGGATACACGCCATTCTGTACAGCCTTATAAATATCTAAAGATACGAGCTAAAAATGTTAATAAGACACCGATTTGTATAGTTACAATGCTGCTAACCTACTTAGGTCTTATCTGATACACTGTCTTAAAGCTATCAAACATAAAGTTTATATTTTTTCCTTCCAAGAAAGAATTGATAGTATTTCTAAGGAAATCGTCACTAGTAACGTATAGATTAGATCACAGATAAGATACATTGTTCAAATCATATGATTTATTTAAAAACGATTTTTAATACCTTTTTAAAAATTTGTGGTTTTTGTAATTTATAATATTTATGGTTACACTATTTTCATTATAAACATTCTAATACAGATTTAAATCTTATAAATAATGAATAAAAGTTCCTTTGAAAATAACTATTGAATTTGCTATTAACTATTTTAGACATTGAATTAAAAGATACTTACTAACCACCTGCGGTAGCAGTTTTAAAGCAATTTTAGAATACTAGGGCTACTTTTGCATATTGCGCAAGAAACATTGTGTATATCACAAAGAGTGGTCCGTTCGTATCTACATATATATGTAGATTGGATCACATATTTGGAATTTATAACAGGATCTATAGTTCTCCGTCATTTTATATTACAATAAGCTATTTTTAGTAAATTTGATGCAAGTGGCGTTTTGTTTCAGTAAATATTTTAGTGATAATGAATAATTTTCTAGACTTAATTTTTGTTAAACTTTATCCTTTTGCTTATTTACGATTGTTTCAATTATAATATGGTAAATTAGTAATAAAGTTTTTTATAATAAATAATTGATTTGACATATTGTAAAAATATTAATCATCCAATGAAAATAAGTCTGCTAATTATCTGAAAGGCGAATATCCACTAGGTTCGTAAGTTTATGTATTCACCCTTGCAGAGTCAATTATAACAATTTATAGTATCCAAATTTACAATATGTAATTAAACCAATTTTTTTAAAAATGCCTTTCAACTGCATTTTAAAGTAAAGACATTAACAAAATAAAGTTGTAATATATTATTGATTGAAACTAATAAAGTGTTTTGTTTTAATAAAACAATTAAGATTTTAGACGATATAATGTATTAAGAGTTTAACGTCTAGATATGTACACGCTGTTATACTGTTTTTGTTTTACAATTATTTAAAAATTAATAACTTATATGACTTTTATGGGTAGTTAAAATTAAAAATAAAAATAAATAATATAGTCTCCATACTTTAGTAGCATAGGTATGAGTAATATTTTATTGTTAAATTTATTTCTTATATGGTTAACTTTTGAATGTTTTGAAGGTTTTACTATTGTCTTATATATATATATATATATGTGTGTGTGTGTGTGTGTGTGTGTGTGTGTGTGTATTGAATTATAAATTATTTTTTTTAATATTTGTTATTATCACTTTATTTTATTTTATTTGTAAAATTAGTATTTATTAAAATATTGATAATACTTTATTATAGTTAATACACTAAAATACTAGAGGTATTTTACAGGAAGAGGTTTTTATGAAACAAGGTGTGATTATTTTGGGTATAAAGTATGTACGTTAAAGACACATGGTGTTTTCGGTACCTAAATATTGACGCAATAAGACAAATCGCCAAGGTGTGCAACCTCTGGTTAGGACAGAGCAAACACAAGACAAGGCAAGATTGAGATAGGCCATTGAACGATTTTGAACGTCTCTATCTCAATAACAAAAGTTAAGAAAAGCCGGAGAGTTGTTTTGTAAATACCATGAATCCTAAAATTGAGAGAAATTTAACCGGTGGAAAAAACTAAATATCCTAGATTCACCATAACATTTAACTTTTGAAGCAGTCAATAAATCTAATCATAACAATAAAACGCCATAAACAAATACCAACCAAGAACTAAATTTGGTGTTAAACTTGTACAAGACACAACTACAATAAAACAGCTATCCTATAAGGCATAAATATATCAAGGTAATCGAAGAGATACAATATACTGAACGTAAACAAACAATATGAAGCTCGGATAATTCAACAAGGATATTATATTTTGCTAAACAAATAAATTCATTAAAACCGTGAAAACACTAAATGCAAAAGTAAACAACCATGTTTAGATATTAGATATAACTATGAAATTCAGATAAAAAACGAAAATGCAAATTACATTTTTTTGAAATCTCACACCTTGTCATAAAGCGGTGTGTTTGTGACATACTTTTAAGAGGTTGTTACATATGCGTACATTTTTTGTTAGATATTATTAAGAAAAGTAAATTACTTCAACTAGATTAATTTTACAGTCCACAAGGCCTACAGATTTCATGTTCACAAGGTTTACTACAAAGATTTAACCAATAAGCTTCCTCGCCCTGCCCAATGTGCAATTTTGCAGGAAAGGAAAGTCTCTAAGTGACTGGAAGGCTCTAATATCACCGAACAATAGAACAAGCAATTGCTACTGGGAGGCTAGACGTCGAATGGATGAAGATTTACGTACGGACGTTGGATAAAGTAAGTAGCCTATGTAGCCTCCTCATCTGGTTGCACATAAACAAACAAGTTACAGTCACAGCGCATGCGTCAGATTTTAAGACCTGTTTGCTCAAATTTAAAACAATTTATAAAACAAGTTAATTAGTATTACAAGTAAAAATAAAAGAATAAATAATAAGTAAAAGAATATTCTAAAGTCTGTTATGATTAATTAATAGTAAAAATGATAGAAATGATAAAGTGATGAACAATTATGTAACAAAAGTAGATGCATTTTAAAACTAAATAATTATGAAATAATAAATAAGGTTATAATTCAAGTAACAATAAAAGTTATATGACGAAAACATTTTTTAAATTAAAGAATATTTTTCCATCTGCTGTAAATAATGGTTAGTAAAAATGATGAACTGATAACACATATGTAACAAAAGTAAATAGTACCATCTATATTCACTTTACATCTTAAAAACATTATAAACTAATCAAACTTTATGAAAAATAACAATATGGATTACATTACTAAAATAAAAACAAATTTGTAGATCATTTAAACGTCTGTTATATTTTTCATTCGTAAATAGGTTTGATCAACCCACAGAATAATATCACAATGAAAAAAACCTTGCCAGAAGTCTTACTTTGTAAACAATGTCTGAGCACCTATTTATCATTGTAAAATATTAGGAAAACACTGTTACAAATAAGTTATACAATAAAAATAATAATATCCTTTTTAAAAAGATATTTACGTTTTTCTCTTAAAATAAGAGATTTAATATTCTGATTACTTTGCAATCGCCATTGCTTGTACATAAACTTCCAGGTAAACAATAGTCCTCCTACTACACACAGATTGAAACAGATTGTCCTGTATTAATCGAAGTAGTTGCCTTTAGCGTTACAATCAAACACTATAATGGCTTAGCATTTGACACTTTTACACAAACCCTCTTTTCCTGACATTATTTACGCCGGTTTTTGATGAAAGGAAAGATTTGTATGATTTTCGATACATTTTATCTCTAACTATTGCTTGCTTCTTTGGTAACAATCACTTACTGGTTCACTCACAAGCCAATTCTTTGGCACAACAGTTTTGTTTGCTTTGAAAAACGTCTTAATTATTCACGATTTTTGAAGCTTGCTTTACATAACCGCTCAGTTAGTTTTCCTATTCTGAAATAAATATAATTCTAAACTTTTGGTATCCTTTTTAAATCCCATCCACGCATTCGTTTTGTTTTCCTTAGTATCCTATTCTTTCTTTAATTTACTGTAGCACAAGTTGTCTTACTACTTGAAAACTAGTACATTACACATTAATTGAGCCAAGATTGGACATTGTCACAACGTGCCTCGACTCGGTCCACTCATTGACATTTAAAATCGTGCACGAAACAGAATTCGATGAATGAAACAGAAAATAAACGTGAAATAACAATCTATATAATGAAGCTAGAAGCACTTATTTGCCGTTTGTTGCCTGAAAGGAGTAAATATCATAACACAACACACACTTTTATTTTGCACACAATCTGCTATAACAAACGAAACATTAACATCGCAACAAAACTCCAGCGATACTCCAGCACAACTCCTGGAATATAGGCGAACAGATGTCGTGTACGGCTACATCCTGCTACCTATAGTTTGCCTTCCAAACTAAATGTACCAATTTCCCCTGTTGGAACCACACTGGTATACCCTATATGTTAATTGTAAGTACATCTAGAAAAATACTGAAAAAAAGAACAATACGAAGATAATGGGAAGTTAAACAGGATACAAGCATGACCTACAAAACCATGAACATAAAGACAATACAAAGTGAATAGATAATAATTAAACAAATGATTTGAATATTGGATGCTCTTGGGAAAGATAACAAATGAGACACTTTTAAATAAAGGGCTGAATAAAATTCCTAATTACTCTGACAAAATGAAGAATTTTTGTAGGAAGTAGAAAGAGTAACAGAAATGAGGTATACTATCGTTGGGATGTTCACGTTAAACATAAAGAACGGAAGAGAATATGATACTATAAAAAAGTATAATTAATATTAAAATAGGTTTACTCTCGCGTATTTACTAGTACCTTATTATTTTTCTAGTTACAAAGTTTTCCAGCGACATAAAAAAAATTACAGTAACTTTGTACTTTCTTGGTACAATAATTTATTTATTCATAAATAAGCCGGTCATATAATTTCAGCACATTTTGCAGGGATTTATTATAATATTGTGCAATATACCCGGTTAGTGATATTAATATTTATAGCTTGAATTTGGTTCTTATATTAACATTTTGCTCGGCTTTAATGCCCCCCCACCCAGAATAATGCATGCTTACAGTTTTATGACCCGAAGATTTTATAAAGTATAAAGGTTATGTGGTTGTTTCACCTCTGACGTAACCTAAACAAAAGATAACGAATTAAAAATCTGTATAGGTTCATGTTAGTACATCGGGTATTAATATATTATTATAAATATGCTTTATATTGCACCAACGTCACATCGTTCGTTATTATCAGCAGTTTCAAAATATTTAATCAAGCTCCGAAATACTATTACCGAATGTAAAGTGGAATTTTATAGTCCACTACACGAATTTTGTAAATTTGTAAAAACTTACTGAGACAGAACTTTTTTGATCGCTCCTTAGTGATGTTCATCAATGTCTTCTCCTTGGAGTTGTAAGGTTAAGCGGTGACGGTTTTAAAGGCAACTTCAAAAAAAATATAGTTCGGATAGTCATAAACTAATATCAAAGTAATTAAAATGTAATACTAAATGTTTTAAAGAAAAACGTATAACAAAGGTGTATATTACTAAAAAGTGTAATGAAAGCATACATATTTTCGACACTTTATATTTTGTAAAAGAAATTTTCTTTCGGAATTAATTGTGTTATTTTTACCAATCTATAATCGGTATCTGTAGAACTCGTAGAAAGATGTGAGTGGAGGGAGTTGCCGGCGCTATTAAGTCAAGGCACTATAAAGCAAGTATCGTAAACAAACATCAGCGCCCTACCTGACTCGGCAATGTTTGTCGAGGGGTGGAATCTAATTCCTGTATTGTATTGGTGAAAGGAAGCACATTCTTTTTGAAATAAACGGACCCAATTTAGTATTTTCCCTTTTCTAAAGACGTTTCTCTTAAAGTCTCGGTTGAAATACTACAACCCATTCTGTTAGGCTATAATCATATTATACTAATGGTATTGAAATGGGAATAAGGTTAACAGTAAATATTTCAACAGTAACAATAAAGCTTTACGCCTTCGTAATCTTTAATATATTTTATATTTAAAACAATACTTATTAAAAGTTATTATCTAATACAATTGTGTAAAATTAAATTGATTATGTAATCCTTTCAGTATTTAGTATTGTCTGGAAGGGAGATAATCAAAATGGAAAAGATTGTTCCGATCATGCACGAAAGTATTTGTTGATTATTACTTAACATACATCCGGCTTTAATGTGTTATACTAAATGAGCGTTTGAGTTTATTGTAAATTTATTAGGATTATTGTAAGGCTAATGACATATCACGAAATACAAGGGTACGACAGCATAAATTTCATATAATAGTTATATTTTTCAGTACCACAAACTACACACTATTTTAACTATAATTCATTGATCTTAAAATAAATTTAGAAATAGGAACAAAAATAAACAGAGGAGAGGACGAACGTTTCCCCTTACTATTGGTATCAACACGAGCGAGCGCAGACGCACGCCCATACACACACACACACACACACACACACACACACACACACACTCACACACTCACACACACACACACACACACACACACACACACACACACACACACACACAAACACACACACACACACACACACACATACATACACACACAAATTATATATATATATATATATATATATATATATATATATATATATATATATATATATATATATATATATATATATATATATATATATATATATATATATATATATTTCGCTATTGCTTTGTGAACATAGTTCTTTATTGAATTATCACCAGTAACCTGAAAATCAATTCCGTCTATCCTACTTAATATCCCGTTGTATTATAATCAAAGATTATTCTTTTTGTATGTAGACGAACTAGTCGAATAACATTACTGTAGACGAACAAAATGTCAATGCATGAAAGTAACGTATTACTACAATAATATTTTATTTAATGAAATAAATTCATCAAATGATCGTGTGATTTATAGAAAAAGTAAATTACGTCCAAATAAATTACACAAATTTTTTTAGTAATAAGAGAAGTAAATTGAATATATATATATATATATATATATATATATATATATATATATATATATATATATAATTGTAATAAATAATATATAAATTGTAAATAAACGGTGCTAAAGCATTACCACTAAATACTAAGTTAGTTTATTTAGTTAAATGGAATCGTCAAATATTCCCGTGACTCGGGAAAAAAAGTAAATTACGTATGAAAAAACTATACCAAATATTTCAGTAATATGAAAAGTAAATGGATATATAGTGAATGTTTAAAGGGGGAAGGATGGAATAATTATTACGTAAAGCATCAAATACATAAGTTATTTTTATGAAATATATTCAATGTTATAAAGAAGAAAGATTGCAAATATTGAATACTAAACGATTTGCAATACTTAAAGTAAGAACGGCTGTGAACGGAAATGAAATACTGTTATTAAACAGTGTAAGTAGCAGAGAAGAAATTGAAATACCCTCTTCCTCCTCACTTCCTTTACAAAATGCATTCAGATTAGGTAGAAATATATGCAAAACCAAGACCGGCTTAAAGGAATTTATAATGAAAAAGGCTTAAAGAGTGGAGAATCGTATGCAAAGGCAGCGTAAGGATTACAATAGCAAAGGAATATTCTGCTCCGTATTTAGTGGAGGATGGACTCTCATATATACTCTGTCTACTAGCTGTCTCTAATCAAATGATACTTTATATTAAAGGCAACATTGGCATTCACCATATGTGTTCTTAATATTGAGTTTAATAATTAGTAAATTATAAATAAATGCATTATTTTATTTCTTATATTATTACACAATCCTCTTATATAAATCTTGTTAAAAGTTTCAATCAGTAAAAAAATACTTTTTATTCATCCACTTAAAATATAATAAATTTCTAAACTTGTAGTAGATGCTAATAAAACAGTTTTTTCCAATATAATTCATTAATTGAATTTAATAAGAAAATTATTTTAGTTTTATATTGCAGAAAATTTCTTTACAAAAGGGGAAAGCTCTGCAATAAATTTGCTACATGCCATTTAACCTAAAATAAGAATTAACATATGTTTCCAGAAAAAAGCTGATTTTATGTTAGAAATCAGCTTTTGTGGTACTATTTTAGTATAGTTTATGTGACTTGATCAATGTTTATTATAAATATGATTTACAATGTAACTAAAACCAAATTTTCCTTATTGATCTACATAGGAATTGACTTTAAAATAAAATATTGTATATATTAATTCTTTGTGTTACTTAAACTTAAAAGTAACAAATTAAAATGGTAATAATTATTATAAACAGTTTAACATATTTTATTTTTCATTTTCAAATGGCTCATTAGATTTAACTTAGCTCAATCCATATTCTAAGTATTTGAGAGACTATAAAAATCAATAAATTAATTATAAACTCTAGTTATCGCGTTACAACTACAAATCTTTAAATCTAAAATATAAATATCTGTAAATAATTTCGGAGTTGTGCACGATGTTTTTAACTTAAATATATGGTGCCTTACTTAAAAAGAACATTTTACACTAGCGATATTAATAAATACAGTCTGGAAATTAAGTCACAATTCAGTAAAAGCGTTCAAATTTACAATAATTCAAAATAGCTTCCCTTTAGAAACGGAGAAGAAACTCCCATTAAGTCAAGGATCTCAGTCAGCAACGTACCACAACGTTATGCTGTAATATGTATACCTATGGCTAATAGTTTTAAGCTCTAATATCAGTTGTTGAACAATTTCTTCTACATGTCTAGTGGCATACTAAGCAAGTGAAAAGGTTGGGCCAGTGAAATCACCTTATTGCAAGGAAATAGATTTTTTCAAAAACCTGTCTATCATAATAAATCATATATATTATTCTGTTAGTTTTTCCTGTTGTTATAAATCAACAAAAATAAAAAACCGATATTTCTTTTACTAATAGTATATGGCATAAATTTAAGAAAGGAACATAAAAAAGTGACTTGAATTAGCAATATTACTTCTACTCGTCAAATTTAAGATGGTTGATCTCTATGGTCATAAGGATTCTTATATTTTCCTGCCATTATAGAAAATGTAACTATAACATATTAAAGCCAATAACAAAATACTGCTAAAAGTTATTTTCTATAATATTTTTCCTCATTCTCACAAACGGTTTTAACATTATTATGAGATTTTTTTAACGTAAATATTATTAAATCTAAAGTCACATTAATATAAAATCAATAAAAATATCACTAACCTTTCAACACGACAATATTATCCGATTCTCCCAATTTTCCGTACTATTGTTATACATCGATTGTTAATAACCAATTACACTTTGTAAATAACGTAGCTGGTAATTCTTCTTATTATTTTTGTAACAATAAATAAGATGAGATTCAATGTGCTTTTCAATTACCATTTAAGCTTTTATAATTTTTTTTAAAATTGTTTTAAGACATATTTGTTCTTTTTTGGATTATTTTTGTCTCATAAATCGGCTAAAGTTTACTATGATTACTATTTGACTTAGATTTTTATTTGGGGTAATTCAGGAGAGGTAGCATAACCAATTTTTGGTTGTGTATGATGTGTATGATGTTTGTAACCAAACTATAATGATCTTTGTTTCGTGAACATTATCACCGAGAGCAACCAGTATAGCTGACCTCAAACAATCAAACAGTAAACTAGCGTGAAACCCATCTGAGGATGAACATTAATAAATAATTGCGTTTTGTCAGGTATTTAAATAATATAGGAAAACAATAGTTGTGTTTAACCCACCCTCACTCACTTCCTCCCTAAATATATATATATATAAATATATATATATATATATATATTCACATATAGTTTGTGTGTGTGTGTGTATGTGTGAATGATTGTGTGTGTTTGCATTTTTTAAAACAAAACCATACTGTAACAGTTTCTATAACAATAGAGTCATATCGATAGACGAATTCCCAAAACCTTTTGTATTAAAACTAACTACAGATACATTTTATCAGTTTATATAGAGACTGGTATGAACTTACGTCACTGAAAATTTACATGACACTAAGTGTTGCAATTTGATAAACATTCATTGCACTACAACTCTAACTCATCCTCTCATAACAAACTGGAAATAAGGATTTAAAATGCATGTTTTAAAATAACGTGAGGTTGACACTTATAGAATGTAACTTCAATAGAATTTGACACGGGTTGTTTTTGTATGTTACATTGCTTAAGTTTAGGTTCATATCGAAAATTAATGGGTCATGTGACACATATTGTAAAACATGTTTGTAAATGCTACTCATAGATGATATAGGTAGATGTAAAATATAAAATCCAGTTTAAGCTTGTCCACAGTTTAAGCGTGAGAGCAGAAATTGTATTGTTTTAAAATCAGTGACTGTCAATGATCTACACTCTACAAAATATGTTCCTTTCATAACCTCGTGTTCCTTGAACATCATGTTTCGAAACATTTCAATTTTGTAGATGTAAATAGTGACATCTCGATAACTCTGCTATTATTATTCCTCTCTGTAATAATATTTTCCAAACAACGTCATGCACACAAACATTCAAAAATGTGATTGCCAGAATAGAGTTTAATCCAAAGCATAACTGTAGACAGAAACTATAGTGTTACATTTTATTCTTTTTATTTACACAATACTTGCAATACGTTAATAAGTAAATATATTTTAAAATAATAACCTCAAAATAGTAATCAAACTGTACAATATCGATCGAGTATTACAAATTGTTTCAGAATCATGGTAATCTGATTAAATATGCTCTGTTTCACTTCAACTTCTTATATTCACTAAACATAGGAATTGGTAACTATTTTATAATAATAAATGTAAGGAAGTAATGTGTGTTGTGCACAAATTCTATACAACTCAAAATGTAAGGGAGAAAACCTTGTTTTCATGAGAAACGTAACGAAACATCTTGAGTTGTTAAAAGTACAATTTTAAAAGTTTAATTTAAAAAGGTCATGTCAATAATAGTATAGCAAAGTTGGAATAAGTTTGACATCCTGTAAGGTTATATCTCTCTTAATAGTGACGAAATAAAAATTTCTTTGAAAAATTTTGCATTTATTATATTTAAAAAATGTAATTATGTATTAGCTATACTATTATAGGTTAAGATAATTTATTGATTACATTATCTAAAAGAAGGAATGATTACTTTTATCGTAAACGAGGATTAGTTATTTCAAGTAGGTAATTGGGTTGTATATACATTATAATATTGCATTTCTATAGGATTTTGTGCATATGTTTATCTAAATGATGACAGACATAATGTATACAAAATGTCTATTAAACATTATTGCGTACATTTTATTATACGTATTACAGAAATATCCCGGTTAAATTTATTATCATTTACATTCTTTTATACTATATTTGGTGACATATTTGAAAATATTCCTACATTTATATTTTAATCTATTTACATTTAAACATTATAAAATATAAATTTATTTTATAATTATTGGAGTACATTAGTGTAGCTATTGTCATACCTTTGCTTCTACAGCCACTTTTTCCAACTTTGTATACACGATATACAATAATATCAAGAAAGACAGAGGAAATTGTGTGTGTGTATGAGACTTTTGGCTTTTGACTGAAGGCGGTGTTGACGATAAACAGTTGCTTGCCTCTCGGTTAGGTTGAAGATACATTGGGCGATGCATTATCTAAACACTCACTCTGGGAAAGTCTATTCCGTTTGATGCAACTACTTCACTTGATGAGTTCCATCTCCCCGACGTTGCCAAAGCAACGCATTTACACGCCGCTGGAAGACAAACAACTACTTAACACCATTGTGTTGTGAACCCCAAATGTTTGTAGGGTATAATCATGTAGTTTGAGTCTCTCAACCTGACGAAATCTCACATGTTTCATATCCAGTGTCTAAAAGGTTTCACTATAAAAGTGTCTAAATATGTAAAAGTGGCAGTGACTACAACATATGTTACAATTCATTTATTTTATATACTTTACGAGCTGAAAATTTACACATCATTGGTATCTATTAACCAAAAGTTTATACATATTTTGGTGTTTCACGAATTTACCAAAATCTATATTAAGGCCTCTCTTCGTAGTTAATAAAACCTACATCAAAACGTATCGATTATAATATTGGTGGTACTACTAATGTAAAAATAACGCCTTTCGAAGCGTTCTTCAATTTATAAATGTATTGTTGCATAATAATTAAATAGGGATTGTATTTGCGATATGTTCAATAATTACGCTACTAAATATTACAGCCGGATTTACCTGTTTACTCCGACTCAATTAGAGTTATGGGTGAATGTTTAAACAATAATTAAACATATGGATTATATTGCTATTTTTAATAAACATCATGATAGTATTCCGATAAAACAACACTATTTTATTCAATTCCATTTGATATAATGGTTTAGTAATAGTAGTTCAGTTTCATGATTTGAAAACATTTAGAGTTCTGACTTACGTTTTTCTAAGTAATTTATATTACATTGTAAAAACTTTATGAATACTGTAAACTATATAGAAAATATTCAATATTTTTTTAAAGATATTTTAAATGTACTTCAAATTTATTACACAGAGTTACATCTTTAAATAGGGAATAATCGTTTTGGTAAAATATATTAAATGTACAAAATATTATTTGTACAATATATATATATATATATATATATATATATATATATATATATATATATAGGAAAATAGCATCTTTTTGAAATATTTTCGTAAGAATCTAAATATGGGTGTGATGCTCTTCAGTCAGATTCATTGTTTTCAATTCCTTCTATTATTACATACATTTCTCAAACCTTGTAAAATATTTCAATCGTTAATAAAATAAATTTCATGCACTCAAGTTCAAATAAATTTTTTAAAACTATGGTTTCATAAATAGTGTTATAAAGTATAGTGATATAGAAAGTATAGTGGATGACAATTGATGATAATACATTAATTTTTCTTCAAATATTTATTTATAAATATAATTTCAAAAAATTAAAAGTAAAAAGTTCTATTTTGGATTCTATGTTTGACATCCATAACTTTGGCACTACGCCACGTTTTCCATAGTTAGAATGTACTTCTCAAAGATGTATATTAATTTTTCGCTTCTTAATGGTTGTCGTTGAAACGTCTTTGTGCGGCCCTTAATATTTGTCAGGGGTACTTCATAATATCTTGAACATTGCTCTAGGAATAAAAATGAATGAAAACAATAAAATAAACAAACATAACTGGATTAACGTCCCCGAATCTTCCTTCACAAACGGATAACGTTAATGGAAATCGACAAGAAACGAAAACACAAAGTATTTACTTAAGTTCTATTGGTTTTATTTGTAACTTTAATCTATTAAATAATTTTAAATAATATTTTAAAATTTAACAAATTTATTTTTTGAAAAAAAATACAAGACTTTAGATAATTGGTCATAACATAAGGACTCCTTTACAAAGACTTATGTTTATTGATATATTCTGAAAGAAAACTAATTTTTGGATAAGAAAATATACTGTTTGTTTACAATAGCTGTAAGGCAAAAGAACCAATTTTGAATCAATATGTGTTGAATGTTTAAGTTAATTTATTATAATATTACAATTATAATGATGTAATAAAACCGTAAAAATTTATGACTTTAAACAAAAAATTACATACAATATGTCTAAGCACCTGAGGGTTATAGCAATGAAAGTACAGTGTGTTCCCTGCAGATGAATCTACGACAGCTGTTGCACCGAGTTTTTTATTTCCTGTTTAGTCTCTAGTTGCATAGACAGCATCGCCCTTCATGTGCATTTTCTGCAATATACCCGTGACTGTAGGTCCATCATCTCTTCAATGTTTCTTTTCACGAAAAAGTTGTCTTCTAACACTCTAGCAAATCGTTCTTCCCCTGCTCGATTCATATGGCGTAGTAACACAATAAATATAAAACACAACGCACTAAACAATCAATAACAGAAAAGTGAAATTAAAAATTACGTCACGCTTTAGCACATGCGAGGGGTAGCGCACGGTGGTTTCCACACTGGCTTTTCTTTAGGCTGCTACACTAAGACACTCATTGGTGATAGCGAAAATACAAACACAGCATTGGCCAGTGGACGAGTCTATTAGAAGGTAGTGAGGGGTTGAAAGCTTACAAAAATCGGCAGTTCGAGATATTAGGAAAAAAGGCACAGCGGTTCGAGATATTGTGAAGGCCCAGCGGAAAAAACCATGACGCGACCTCTGCCGGGTTAAAAACCGTAATTTATAACTGTGATAATTGGGAACGAATAGGAAGGGGTATGTTAAGAATACAAGAGATTAAGATAAACAAATAATAATAGTAATATCTGTTCTAATTAAAATAATGATTTTATAATAACAAATATTATTATTATATAAAAAGTATTAAACATTATTATTTATTATTGATATATTTCTAAAAGCTAAAAATGTGTTTCAGTATTACACAGTATAGTGGCCGAAATCTTTCAATAAGCGTGATAGATGAAAATGTCTAAATGTAATATTTGTAAGGAATTAATATCTTGGATACATTACTGCCGGCAATGTAAAGCGATATAAACACTGAGATCGTAGTAACACAGGAATAAAGGGCGAAACACAAGATACGCTATAGCATTTGGCAAAAATCATAACAATAAGTTTAAGGAGACCAAAATGTAACTGTAAACATAAAATTGTTTAAAAGATTTTAGAAACTAGAATGATTTACTAAAGACTTGCGATCGAATATTATAAACGATAAAATTTAATAAAATGTATAAATATTAAAAACTTTTAAAATGGAATCCAAAAGTTTTCAAGTAATAGATTATTAAGGTTAAAGTCTCTGCCTTTACATGGTAAAGTTTTGTAAGTGAATTTAAAAGTATAGTTAAAAAATGTCATAATTAATTACTATAACAATGTGTTTAGCATTTCTATAGAAAAAATAAATAACAAAAAACCTCTCTGGTTGTACAGAATTTATATTCGTTGCACTTTGGAATCAGCTGCCATTATACAGTTCTGTCTCGTATGTCCAACACCATTCTAACTGGACAGCTAAATGGGATAAAGGTGGAATACTCGCCCGCTTAAACTTTCATTTAGAATGCATTCATTGCATTACATTGAAGCTCCACTCAATTTTCAAGTTATTATCAAAGAGGAATTAAACGGTTTCTCATGTTCATTTCCATGCGTTATGGTTGGGACTGGGTAAATTAATTCCTGAAGCATTTATGGAAACAGGTTCATCATAATTTACCCTTTGAATAAACATATTTTACGTACAAACTCTTCATTAAATACCGTATTAAATGTCATTTCAACTATTGGGCTCATTAGCGTAAATTATTCTAATTCAACAAATTAAAACCCTTATTTACAAAATGAAAACAGTTTAACAACCTTTATGTATAAACAATATTTGAGCTGGCTTGTAAGTTCAGGTTACAAAACACAAGAAATATATATAGTACTTTTATTTAACGTCTGTTAATAACTATTATTTTTTATATAGGCTAATGACAGATCAAATACAATTAGTTCGTGCTTTTTTAACACTTAACTTTTCGAAATCCATTTTCATTATGAGTTATTAACTAACTATGTAATTAATAGTATGATGAGTTAGTGTATGTATCTGTGATTTGTCTGTTATATTGTGATAAAAAATATGACTTGTAAATGAGAATATTTATTAAGAGTTTTGTATTGTTGGTTTTTATAATGTTTTGTGTAATGTTAAGAATTTTATAAATTGTAAGCTATGTTGTATATTGTTTTAATAAAAACGAGCTCTTGAATAGGAATTTCGGAAAGAAATTTGAAACGTTGAGTGTTAATAAAGCATGAATTAAATGTCTGTGATCTGTCATTAGCCTATATAAAGTAGATATATAACAATTATAAAACGCTAATCTCAAAAGCGTTTCAATGACATTGTTTCATCATCATCAGTGATTCTATCTCAAACATATAAGTTTAATTCTAGGAAAGGAACATAAATGCAGTTATCACATTTTGTTCATTGTAAATATATTAGTAGCCGTTATTGTGAGTTTTCCAATGCGCAGATTTGGTTCTAGCCTTTGATAAAATATTATAGGTTATGTTCCATTTTTTAACTAAAGTTATATGTTTGTGATAGAATCACTGATGATGATGACATAATATCATGAAGTTTTAAAATTGTGAGTTGTATATATTTCTTATTTTTATAACCTTTATGTAGATATTTTTGATATACATGTCTGTCCCCACACTTATAATTTTCTGCAGAGTTTACCGCTAAATCAATCGCTTATACTAAATCATTTATGTCCTTTTTCTTTCATAATTCTTCAGCCTGGTTATTTTCATCACTTATTATATTCAATTTCTCAAGTTTCTCCTACTTCGTCTTGAAACTGAGCTACCATCTCGGCCTTTTACAATGTTATTCACAACGTGTTTTTACCTGAAAACTATTTTAAAATCATGTCCTTAATACGTGTTTACTAGACAGTGCTTTGATAATTTACAGTAGTTAACACACTTACCTTAAGCAAAAATGTCTGTCAATTTTAGTAATTTATTATTGTCTTTTATTTATTCACCACTGCCTGCTAGTTGAGCGCCATTATTTTAAATTTAAATTTAACTGTATAAAAAAGTCATATGAGATAGTAAATAAGAGTTATGCACGTGGCTAATAAAATTACACAATTTGTAAGATGAATATAAATATTTTATATACATGAATTTAATTATATCATGGCTATTAACTATTACAATAATTCCAATTAAACATAAAATGATGTACACGTTCTCCTGGCAAATACATTTCTAATGAATAAAGAACATAATTTAATTTTTAATGACTATTAATCAGTATTCACAGAGCTGTTTATAAACTATTGAGGCATGTCGTTCTCTTAATACTAACGTTATGCTATTTCAATAGTAATTATATTTTTGTTACCTCACAAGTAACCTTACTGGGATCTTTGACTTTACTCGAATAACTTTCGTGAATAGTAATGCTTTATAATAAAAACTTGATTAAGAATAACCGAAGAATTGAATGTTAATTTATACAAATTTGACGAAATAATCTTAAACTCTCTTTTAACATGCAAAATATATATAGTACCAAAAGTTTATTTTCCTTTTTTGGTCGGTAATTCTGCAAGTGCTCTTGCCACTACCTCAGGATTACAACTCGTCGCACTTAACTTACGTAAATTTAACACCTACTCCACAATAGTCTTTCTTTAACTAATTCTATTTTATATAATTCCCATTCTTCGCTAATTTAAAAAAAATCTCTCAACACCTAATTTAATGAAAAAATTTCTCTCTTATAATAATTTGTCTCTTATTTCTGAATAAAATCTTCTCTTACATAACACAACCCTATTACGTTGAACATTTCTTAATTAGCCCTACCAAAACAATTCTCTACTCTATCTAATCGGGTAACTTTCTCCGCGATATAATTCCCTCTGCATTTCTATAACCCGTTATGGTAATTCAGCCAATCAAAGTTCAAATATTTAATAAATATTTAATTTTTTATCAAGTGTAACGTTCTTTCAACGGTTTTTGTCGTTCGAAATTCGCATAATTATAAAAATATATCCCCCTCACCGAGTTTCTTGTGATTGCCAGACCTTAACTCACTAACACCCTTTTTTTGTAACTAATAACCATCTGTAAATAAATTTACATCCCTATGTCTCAACTATATGTTATAAAATCTCACAGCATAAATATATGTTTTAAATAAAAATATATTATGTTTTAAAATATAATTAAAATGCAATAATATATAATATATTCTAGTTTGTTCTTGTCACTAAAGTTATTATAAATTGAGCCCATGTACTGTAATTACACCTTCTAATACTACGTACTACGATTTTATTATATTGGCCTTTCCCATTATTAGTGATAAGGCTATGTACAACCGTGAAGTGTGTGTGTGTACTTATATATATATATATATATATATATATATATATATATATATATATATATATATATATATAAGTATATATAATTTATATATATTATAAATTAATAAATATTCTTGTATTTGAATAATCTATGTTGTTTAAGAAAAAAAAAAAAAAAAAAAAAAAAAAAAATATATATATATATATATATATATATATACTACCGTGATGCGTGTGTGTGTGCGTCTGTGTGTGTGTGTACATTATACATATAGACAGCAGCCTTTGGAAAAACCCTTTTTTGTCTTAAATGTTTTATAAATGGAAACCTCTGTAATAGCTTGAAAATACAAAGGCTACAGTATCCTTAAAGTTTTATTAAGGTCACATCTAACGGAACGTCAGTAGGCCTTACGTGTCGACTGACAAACTGTAACTATGGTTTTACTATTCAGCTAAAAACTCGGAACAATCGGAAATATAAAAGCCTTCTAGATAAATAAACTGTCTATAAAGCTTTCGAATACTTGAAAATGCTTTTCTAGTTTTTCAATACGCAATAAATTATTCATATTTATTGTTACCATTTATGTAATTGCTATGGTAGTAAATAAAATATGTCACCTTAAAACATTTAAACTTCATAATCCATTTTCCTTTTCTCTAATTATAATTATTGTTTTACACAAATAAAGTTATAAAAAAGATATTAATTAAAGCATAATTGTTTCTACTTTAAACATTTTGATATAAAACAGACCTTTAACATAGACCGTAGTTTCTCATAATCATAAATCCTAATTATACATGGTTTAGTAAATATAAAATTGGTTAGCATTTGTTCTTTTACAATTAACATAAAAAGCTATTGTATGTTTATTTTGTGTGATTCCTACATGCAATTACTGTACAAGAAATGTTCTCCAGCTTTGTGTATTGAAATTTATTTGAATTATAAACACAAATTTCTAATATATTGCATAGCCTAATTAGTCAAGTTACGTTTATAAGTTTCGTCATTTTGTTCGTATTTCTTCAAAACTGTTTCTTACTTATCATTTAGAAACAAGAAAAAATTACTTGAAAAGTATATATAGTTATTCTTCCAAATTTGTTTTTGTCATTTGTTTTTTTTTTTAAATACATAATACACCACTTGGACTGAATATTGTAAAGAGTTTAAATAAGGATCTACGTAAAGCTTCAGATGGTAATTATTTTCTGGTAAATGCTCTCTATGCCATTTACTATAATCTCTAAGCTCCGAATATTATGCAAGACCCTTTATTAAGCACTAAAGCCGCATCCAATCTTAGGAGCTTGTAGACATTGCCATTATAATAACTAAAGTTAAGCTATAAGTTATACAATTTTATGAGTTTCATACTGTCGTCTTTTAGTACTATAGATAATATAACTCTGGCACTGAGTCATATGTAGGCTTAGTAAATATTGCAGACGATATTCGATTAAAACCGTTTTTTATTTCTTTGTGGATCTAATGTGGCACAATAATTATGATTCCTATTTACAAATATCGTGTTTTATATATTTATAAAATGTGTTGGGATTAAAAGGAAATAATTTGTATCTCTTGTCTTTAAAAAATATTGTATACAACTATTACATTGTTAAAACATTTTGTCAGTAATTACTATCCAAAAAACAATAAATGCTCGCTGCAATAATAAACATGATAATAAAAAATGGTAATAATGATGATTTATTGTTGGTTGTGCTACTATTTCTTATGGTGGGAGCGGGGATGATTTTAGTAACTGATTTTTACTTTGTTTTTAGCGTGTTGTTTGGATTCCAGTGATATTGATTTGCAGTTGGGACAGTGGTGGCTTGGGTTACCGTGATGTTTGCTAAGTGGTTTTAATGACATGGCTTCAATTGCATTGATTGATGATTGATGTGATGGTAACCGGGTTTGGGTAGCTATGAAATTTACAATTCTCTACTCTATCTAATCGGGTAACTTTCTCCGCGATATAATTCCCTCTGCATTTCTATAACCCGTTATGGTAATTCAGCCAATCAAAGTTCAAATATTTAATAAATATTTAATTTTTTATCAAGTGTAACCTTCTTTCAACGGTTTTTGTCGTTCGAAATTCGCATAATTAGAAAGATATAACCCCCTCGCCGAGTTTCTTGAGATTGCCATACTTTAACTCACTAACACTTTTTTTCTGTAACTAATAACCATCTGTAAATAAATTTGCATGCCTTTATGTCAACTATATGTTATAAAATATCACAGCATAAATATATGAGCGAATGTACTGTAATTACACCTTCTAATACTACACACTACAGTTTTATTATATTGACTTTACCCATTATTAGTGATAAGGCTATGTATAACCGTGAAGTGTGTGTGTGTACTTATATATATACAACCGTGAAGCGTGTGTGTGTGTACTTATATATATATATATATATATATACAACCGTGAAGTGTGTGTGTGTACTTATATATATATATATATATATATATATATATATATATATATATATATATACAACCGTGAAGTGTGTGTGTGTACTTATATATATACAACCGTGAAGCGTGTGTGTGTACTTATATATATATATATATATATATATATATATATATATATATATATATATATATATATATACAACCGTGAAGTGTGTGTGTGTACTTATATATATACAACCGTGAAGCGTGTGTGTGTACTTATATATATACAACCGTGAAGCGTGTGTGTGTACTTATATATATACAACCGTGAAGCGTGTGTGTGTACTTATATATATATACAACCGTTAAGCGTGTGTGTGTACTTATATATATATATATATATATATATATATATATATATATATATATATACAACCGTGAAGTGTGTGTGTGTACTTATATATATATATATATATACAACCGTGAAGTGTGTGTGTGTACTTATATATATACAACCGTGAAGCGTGTGTGTGTACTTATTTATATATACAACCGTGAAGCGTGTGTGTGTACTTATATATATACAACCGTGAAGGGTGTGTGTGTACTTATATATATATATATACAACCGTGAAGCGTATGTGTGTACTTATATATATATAACCGTGAAGCGTGTGTGTGTACTTATATATATATATATATATATATATATATATATATATATATATATATATACAACCGTGAAGCGTGTGTGTGTACTTATATATATATAACCGTGAAGTGTGTGTGTGTACTTATATATATACAACCGTGAAGTGTGTGTGTGTGTACTTATATATATATATATATATATAACCGTGAAGCGTGTGTGTGTACTTATATATATATATATATAACCGTGAAGCGTGTGTGTGTACTTATATATATACAACCGTGAAGTGTGTGTGTGTACTTATATATATACAACCGTGAAGCGTGTGTGTGTACTTATATATATATAACCGTGAAGCGTGTGTGTGTACTTATATATATATAACCGTGAAGTGTGTGTGTACTTATATATATACAACCGTGAAGCGTGTGTGTGTACTTATATATATACAACCGTGAAGCGTGTGTGTGTACTTATATATATATATATATATATATATATACAACCGTGAAGTGTGTGTGTGTACTTATATATATACAACCGTGAAGCGTGTGTGTGTACTTATATATATATATATATATATATATATATATATACAACCGTGAAGCGTGTGTGTGTACTTATATATATACAACCGTGAAGCGTGTGTGTGTACTTATATATATATATATATATACAACCGTGAAGCGTGTGTGTGTACTTATATATATATATATATATATATATATATATATATATATATATATATATATATATATATATATATATATACAACCGTGAAGCGTGTGTGTGTACTTATATATATATATATATATATATATATATATATATATATATATATATATATATATATACAACCATGAGGCTTGTGTGTGTGTGTACATTATACATATAGACAGTAGCCTTTGGAAAAACCCTTTCTTTTGTCTTAAATCTTTTATAAATGGAAACCTCTGTAAAAGCTTGAAAATACAAAGGCTACAGTATCCTTACAGTTGTATTAGAGTCACATCTAACGGAACGTCAGTAGGCCTTACATGTCGACTGACAAACTGTAACTATGTTTTTACTATTCAGCTAAAAGCTCGGAACAATCGGAAACATAAACACCTTCTAGATAAATAAACTGTCTATAAAGCTTTCGAATACTTGAAAATGCTCTTCTAGTTTTACAATACGCAATAAATTATTCATATTTATTGTTACCATTTATGTAATTGCTACGGTAGTAAATAAAATATGTCCCCTTGAAACATTTAAACCTCATTATCTATTTTCCTTTTCTTTAATTATAATTATTGTTTTACATAAATAAAGTTATATTAAAGAAATTATTTAAATCATAATTGTTGCTACTTTAAACATTTTGTTATAAAACAGATCTTTATCATAGACCGTAGTTTCTCATAAGCATAAATCCTAATTATACTTGGTTTAGTAAATATAAAATTGGTTAGCATTTGTTCTTTTACAATTAACATAAAAAGCTATTGTATGTTTATTTTTTGTGATTCCTACATGCAATTACTGTACAAGAAATGTTCTCCAGCTTTGTGTATTGAAATTTATTTGAATTATAAACAGAAATATTATAATATATTGCATAGCCTAAATAGTCAAGCTACGTTTATAAGTTTCATCATTTTATTCAAATCTGTTTCACCATTTATCTTTGTTATAATAATTCTTATTTATCATTTAGATACAAGAAAAAATTACTTGAAAAGTATATATATAGTTTTTCCTCCAAATTTGTTTTTGTCATTTGTTTTTTTTTTAAATACATAATACACTACTTAAACTGAATATTGTAAAGCGTTTAAATAAGGGTCTACGTAAAGCTTCAGATGGTAATTATTTTCTGGTAAATGCTCTCTATGCCATTTACTATAATCTCTAAGCTCCGAATATTATGCAAGACCCTTTATTAAGCACTAAAGCTGCATCCAATCTTAGGAGCTTGTAGACAATGCCATTATAATAACTAAAGTTAAGCTATAAATTATACAATTTTATGAGTTTCATACTGTCGTCTTTTAGTACTATAGATAATATAACTCTGGCACTGAATTTAGTAATACATAGGCTTAGTAAATATTGCAGACGATATTCGACTAAAACCGTTTTTTTTATTTCTTTGTGGATCTAATGTGGCACAATAATTATGATTCCTATTTACAAATATCGTATTTTATATATTTATAAAATGTGATGGAATTAAAAGGAAATAATTTGTATCTCTTGTCTTTAAAAAATATTGTAAACAAGTATTACATTGTTAAAACATTTTGTCAGTAATTATTATAAAAAAAAACAATAAATGCTCGCTGCAATAATAAACATGATAATAAAGGAATTATGATATTAATAATAATGATTTATTGTTGGTTGTGCTACTATTGCTTATGGTGGGAGAGGGGGGTGATTTTGGTAACTGATGTTTACTTTGTTTTTAGCGTGTTGTTTGGATTCCAGTGATATTGATTTGCAGTTGGGGCAGTGGTGGCTTGGGTTACCGTGATGTTTGCTAAGTGGTTTTAATGCCATGACTTTATTTGCATCGATTGATGATTGACGTGATGGTAGCCGAGTTTGGGTAGCTATGAAATTTGCGTTGTGGCAGTTATGTTGGGTTTTGTATTATTGTGATATTGGTGATGTGATGATGAAGGTTTTATGAAGCAGTGATTTTCTTGCGTTGTGGTGATGGATGCGGTAGTTTAGGTGGCGATAATGTTAGGGTTATTATATTGGCGATGTGGGTTTCGAATTGGAATGATGTTTGGATTGTAATGGAGGCGGCAGCGGTGATTTAGGTTTCAGTGGTCTTTGTATTGAGTTGGTGGTGACAGGTCTTGGGTTGAAGCAATGTTTTCATTGTTGTTATCTTATTTAATATATTTTTAATAGATTTTTTATTTAGCCTGATTATTATTATGTGTTTATTAAGACGTTTGTAATTTGTGTAACATTGTTACGTGTAAATGTATATTTAGTTTCCCATTTTATTTTTCTATTTGTTCTTTTATATATTTTAATTTTTCTCCATCATTATACTTTTATTATTTTATGAAAGTTATTAGGTATTAATTTCGGGTAATCAATCATTATTATGAAATATTATTTTTTCACTTTTTAGTTAAGCCAATGTATAATGTGTCACACACAGATTAGAACCTGTCACAATAAAAACAAATATGTCCGTTTTAGGGTTGGATCCAAATGTAAAATTATTTTGCCTATGAGCCTTATTTAAAAAATACAAGTAAACATATTTTACCTTGTAATTTTTATCACCCAAAGATTTGATAAACTATTTCATATTTAATAATTACTAATATTTAAATTTGTCACATTATTACACTTTTTATAATATATTTACAACGTTTCTGATATATTGAAACGTATTTTCAGGAATTAGGTTCCTATAAGGAAATTCATCTGGATGTAATTTATTATTCACTTGAAAAGAGATGTGTTTTAGCATTTAACATGACACGGTTACTGTTAGTAAAGAATCTTGGCTTTTATTAAAAACATTATTTCATATAACAATCAATTAATTTAGTTTAAAATAATATGCTTAATTTGTTCTTCAAATATGCTTATTCCCCCCCTCTCTCTCTCTATCTATCTATCTCTCTTTATGTGTCAGCCATGGTTGTCCCATTGTGTTGCTGTGTGTGTATTTATAATAATATTATCTAAGAAAATATGAGTATACAATATAAAAAATAACATAATATTATACAATAAATCATGTAGTAATACTCAAACACGATTAATATATTACTAAGGAAAAAAACAATATATATTTAATATACTTGAACATTGGATTTAATACATAAGAAAAGAAAAAAAAGATTTAGTCGTGTAATAAACGTAGCCATTAAATGCATTTTTCTTACTGTGCTGTATTTTATCACATAACAAAAACCATAAAATAAAGAAATAAATTACGACAGTTGAGATTAAAAAACAAACAAAAGATAAGACTTCGTAAAATTGTTACTGTTGTATACGTTATGAATGTAATAAGAAAACTCTACTTTTCCCCCTCATGTCCCATAACTCATGCTATTACGACATCCCGTTCGCTAGTTAGATGGGGAGGTTGTAAATGTAAGATTACTTTAACAACTCCATGCATCCATCAACGCACTTGTGTTGTTCATGTATGTATATATGTATATATATATATATATATATATATATATATATATATATATATATATATATATAGAGAGAGAGAGAGAGAGAGAGAGAGAGAGAGAGTATAGTAAACTATTTGGAAAAGAGATCAATTTCTGTTTTAATACAGGGAGTGTACAGTTTTTAAAGTTTAATATTTTAAAAAGACAAATTGGCAAATATATATAATTATAAGACTAACAAAATTATGCTTTAACTAAACATTTAAAGACCAAAGTTATTGTCCTATGCTAAATAACAACGAAATTTATTGAAGGTATTTCTAACCAAGGGTTGACACAATAAATCACTGATGTTAATGAATTTGGCCTTAAATATACACAAAACATATATTTAAGAAATATTAAAATTTAACTTCGTGAATTATTTAAAATTATTACAAACAACGTTCTAATAAATAAAATCCCACAATGAAAATATTGGAAAGAACCCCAATACCACACAAAAATCCCAAATAACGCATATAAGAAGTTATTTAAGATTAAATCCTAGGGTTTATCGAAATGACCGTCGAAATATACATAAGGGTGTAATCTTAAGTAACTTGTAATATTTGTTGTTTGTTATTATTTTTGTGGTATTGGGGTTCTTTCCAATATTGACATTGTAATATATTGTTCCACTCTGCTCTTGATATTACAAAATCCATGAAAACATTCGACAGGAACAGGCTAGCAGTTAATTACCAATTATACCAATGGTCGAATAAAAAGAAGAATACAAGCCATGGATTTCTATTAATAGAATACTCCTATTATTGAAGGTTATATAACACGATAAACAATAGTTATATAAAAATTGAGAAAAAAAGAGAGGCTCTAAACAAGACACTATCACCACACACAGTCACACAATGAGAATACTCTCTATGTATCTGAAAGTCACCTTGAATAAAATCAGTTTTACATACAAGTAGAACAACATTATATCTCGTCTAGTGTTTTAAAAAAATATCAAAGAGTCATTCTTAAATATTCCCCCAAATCCTCCAATTTTCATAGCCTATAATTTAAGACTCATTACTTATTGCAATATTTGTCAATTGATTTAACAAACATTTACGTTTGGGACAGATGTAGATGTTAGTGAGTAAATATCAGTGTACCTTTTTCTATTCCTTTAAGGGAAAATGTAGTAATGCATTTGGAAATTGAACCCCACACAGTCAAAAAATCAGAATAATCTCTATGTATGTGAAATGTACCTGCAACAAAATCAATTTTACCTATAAAAACAACAACAGTATATCTCGTCTAGTGTTTTAAAAATTTATACAACTTATAATTTGAGACTTATTACTTTTTGCAATATTTGTCTTTTAAACGTCTAAATTTTAAGTCTTATTCTAAATTATTAAATAAAAGCAGTTGCATAACGTATAATTTATAACTTTTACTTATTGCAATACTTGCCAATTGATTTAACAATTATTTACGTTTGGGCAGATGTAGAGTTTAGTAAGTAAATATCACTGCAACTACTTATATTCCTTCAAGGAAAAATGTAATAACACATTTGGGAATTGCAATATTTATAATTTTCTTAGTTTTAAAATAAATGTTCTTTACAAAGAATGTGTATGAATTTGAGTTATATTCTTCTGGTTTTATTTTTAAATCACTGTAAAATTAAATACAATTAATGGTAATCTAAGTATCTAAAACCCACTCAGTTTAATACGGTGGTGTCGCTAACGATAAAAACGTATAAATAAGTTCACAGATAAACGACTGATTAATTACTGAAGCGTTAATAATAAAACAAGAGAAATTAATAACATCCAGCAATTTATTTCAACTTTTATCACGTTTTGAACATACGCAGGTTGTACGTCAACGAAAGGTATTACAAAAATATGTTTCATAATATGTTTACACTTGCAGGGATATAAGGTAAATACAAAACCGGTTGATTTGCAAGTCAAGTATAAATATTGTGTCATTTAGGGGGTTGGATTGAGTGGCAACCCTGCAGCGCTTGATCCGAATATCAAGATTCTTACTAGAGTTTTTTCAAATATATTGGTACAAATGAACGCATTGTCTGCAGTAGTATGAAGAATTATGTCAATCTACAACGAAATCCTAACAAGGCCTAATAATGGAAATAAACCAATTTTCGAAACGTAGACAATTTATAATATATATATATATATATATATATATATATATATATATATATATATATATATTTGTAGTTATGCAACACTGTTTTCTTGTATACACTTATCACTTTGACTTATGTACTTAAACAATACCAAGTAAGATTCTTGTTTAACTACATAAAGTGAAAGTGATAATATATATATATATATATATATATATATATATATACATATATATATATATATATATATATATATATATATATATATTTGAATCACCAATCAACCGCTGTTTTTATATCCCATGTTTGTAAAACTTATTGTGTCAATCATTAATTTAATGACCATTTTCTCTGAAAACATATTAGCAACAATAGGTTTTGACTTTTTTCATATTAAAACTATTAATACATAATAATAATTTAATAATTAGTTACTAAAGAAATCTAATTTGCCCTAGTGTTATGTTATTATCCTTATAAATAAATCTAGTCATTTTTTAGTTTTACTCGATAAATAGTACATAAAGTAATTTGACGTTAATTACACCTAAAGAAAAAGTTATTTGTGGTATAGAGGTTTCATTTATTTAAATAGTATAAAATAATGTTTATGAGTGATCTGTCACACTGCAGGTGGGACCTTCAGCACTGCCGAAACATATTTATTATTAACAACAACATAATAAACGATTTTGAATAATGAATTGTATACACTGTTATAACATTGTTTATTAATACTTTACATCTCGATGCTAAAATAATGTAAAATGTATTTAAAATGAAAGAGAAAATAATGAATACCTCTTTATTTATTGAGCCGAGCCATATTGACAGAAATGTTCTTATAAATTTAAACATTTACATCTTTCGGGCTGAACTGAATGTAATACGTGACCAAGAACTAATAAAGCTAAGGGAAGAGGAATATGCAAATCAGGTTGCTTTAATGAACACTCGAAGAATTTAAAACAATTAATTTATCCAAAAGGTATTTGGCATCTTTTTTTCAGTTGAAGAAATATATTTTGAGCTTTTAATTGAATATATAATTAAAAAATACAAAAAAGGTTTAAATTTCAGTCTTTCACATACCTCCTAGCAAGTCTGTTCATCATAAAAATAATACTTTTCTGAAATATTACCAAGATTTAATAATATTTGTTTTCTTAATGTATCTTAACAAATAAATATTTATTTGAAATTCTTTATATACTCATCTTCATTTCTGTTAAGAATATTTCTATATATTTGAGTACTTTTGTCTGCCTTTCCTAACATTACATTACATTTAGTATATTATTGTATATAAAGACGAACTCAAAGTTTGGGCGAACTGTTCGATTTGAGTTTTAAAAATGGTGTTATTCCGAAACGCGTCAACAGAGGGAAATATTATAATTTTAGGAAACGCAAAAAACGTAAATATTTAGAAATATTTATTTACTTACTTCAAAATAACATTATTTTTTAATATTTCTATAAGAATTTATTCTTTTAATATTTTTTCTATGACATAGACCTTGCTCTCCAATTCCAAAGTGTAAGCTGTCTGTTGAAAACTAATTCCAATTTGTATTCACAATTTTTAGGTGCTATTCTTCATTAGATATTCTAAAGGCACTGTGATTCTCTCTCTCTCTCTCTCTCTCTCTCTCTCTCTCTCTCTCTTTCTTTCAGGCGTTGGTAAATACTACTTCTGATCGAATTTGAATCATTAGGCTTGTTGTTCAACAAGTTAAGGATCCTTATCTTCTTCTGTTTTAAATTGTTTCTGTTGTTTTAAGTTTAATTTAGTTAAACAAAAAATTATTGAAAATTAGGAAATTAAAAACTTAATCTTTCAATTAATTAATCTAAAAATCCGGTTTCAACCAAAAAACCGCGCGCGCCCGCGTTTGTGAGTGTGTGTGTGTGTGTGTGTGTGTGTGTGTGTGTGTGAGAGAGAGAGAGAGAGAGAGAGAGAGAGGTGGTTGAGACTTCCAAAACCGTTTCAAAGATGAAGATTTTGCACTTGATCAAAATCTTTTAAAATTGAAACAGCTGCTATGGACAGTAGCGGACAAGCGAGGTTCACTCTCTGGTTGAGTAAAGAAGGCCGGTCCAAAAGGCCGATTTTATTAAAGAAAATAGCAAGTAGGAAAGAGTGGTATATATCTTCTTACATACAAAATTAAAATTAAATTTATTTTTGTTAGTTATAATGAACAAAATTAAAAAATGAAACTAAAAAATAAAAGTAAAAAGCCACCCGAAATTGGGAAAACTTCAAAAACCAATAAAAGCAAAATATTGTAAAATAAAATTTATAAGTAAATGTAAATTCATAAAATATGTAATTAATAAATGGTTTAATAAATTTCTCTAAAAATTAGAAAAGTGTCAAGTGCTGGAGAAAGTAGTTTCGAATGCCGATAAAGCGAAACTTACGAACGGAGTGTCGTAAAACTGTCATTCAAGTTGGTAATAAAATCTAAAGTTATGAAAAAGACCATGGTGTTAAGAAGTATGAGAATGTTACATAATAAGGAACATTTTACACCAGCAGCTAAAAAACGACCACAAATCTTCGAAAGCAAGTCCAATAGGACACTCAGTTTTCAAGTTAAGACAAATTTATGGATAAACTAAACATCCGCGTAGCGCAGGTTGGGGGATGAAAGGAGACGATTATCAGTTCTCGTGACGAACTGATGTTTTTCCAGAGATCCAAGAGGTTACAAGATCCTGTTCCGTGTCTAAGCAGAAAATCAAGCCCACGATGGACGTGGTGATGAACTGTTTTCGAGCGCCCGCCTGTTCGAATTTTAACTTTCATGTAATAAATTATAAAAAGTAATAAAGATGGCCCTAAAACCGATCAATTACGACTGCTACAAGATTCCATACTCCAAGAAAACTATGGAGGAGTAGAGGAGTGATCACAGTGAACGTTTTTGGGGCGAGTCTGAATTTTAATAGCATTTCATAAATTTAGTAAATGTCCTAATATCATAGATCAAATTTTTTTATAAATAGAAATATAAGTGGTGGTCATGAAATAAAAATTTATTCAGATATAATTTGCAAGTTCTGAAATCACAAGATTAAAGTTGGATCAAGTTATAACAAGTTAACGTTTAACAAAGTTGAAACACTAAATATTCAAAATGACTAAAAAGGTAATTTATAAAGTCAATATAAATTAAATAATATGTTATTCAGAAAAAAACCCGATAATAAATGATGTATTACTCAAGTTAATCTAAATTATTTTATGTATATATAACATATATTAAAATTTGTTTTGTATTCTTTCAGATTTATGTTTGGCGACACTAAAATAAGGTAAACAGTAAGGCGCTAAGACGTAATCTTGCCTGTGACTTCTTCTAATAATTAAATTGACATGAAAAATAATAAATTGGTATAAATTATCCTTCTGTTGTATTGACATATGTATGTGGATTTATGTATGTAATTTTAAGTCCAAAAAACCACAGTGTTCTAACAATTACTACTAATGTTAGAAACTTTTAAACAATGGTGTTAACAAAGGATTTGATGAACTTTATGCAAGGGTTACCTGAACATTCGAACTTTATCTATTGTCTATCCATTTTGGGACGGCGGGTAAAAGATTAAGTCACCGCCCGAGCTCCCAACAATAGCTTGGGTCAGGCGCTCGGCGGCCGGCCACCCGCGCTAATGAGGCGTAAAAAGCACTCCACTCCAAAATATTATCACATAAAAGTAAGCGTATTTTTTAATTTTTTATTACAGTTTTGATGTCTACGTGTGATTTCATGAAAAACTAGTCCAAACACGACGGAGTTATGTCAATTAGTAAAATTAGTGGTTGCAAAAAATTGTAATTGGCCTTATTTAACTTTTTAACTTTATTTATTGGCATAAAATCAAACCAAATCAAATAGAATAAATACAATTTATTATCATAAAACAGTATTGTTATACAGTTTGTTAATATTAAAAGAATATTTACATATATGACTCAATATGTTTATAAACGCAACTCGTTATTAAATATAGGCTACATAATTAAATAAAATCAAATCAATACAATTTATTATCTTATAACAGGATTGTTATACAGGACGTTAATAATTAAATTATATCTCCATTTACAGAATATTTACATAGTCGAAACACGTCGGAGTTAGGTCGACGGCTTTTAGCTACATTTAGAAATGCAGTTCATTAGCCTTTGCACGTAACCCAAACGCTACGTGAGTGACTCATATAATGGATATTCCAGCGTGACTCATGCGTTACTCATTTGAACTGGACAGGCCAACAGGCACTCGCTTTAGAGAGCTAGTCGGTGCGTATCAGTATAAGTGGTTACACCTTTTTAGTGCTGTGTTCGATATGAGTTCTAAAAAACGTGAAGTTTTACATACGCCATCAAATTGGTGATGGGGGCTGTGAAGACGGAGACTTTAGCACACCTGTTGATAACCGAAGGGAAACAGTTGTTATCCGCACGCCAAAACGAAATTCCAAGAGGAAGCGGCCTACAAGAGATATCGACGACTTTGACAAAGCAGCTATACGAAGACATATAATGGCCTATTATGCCCGAAAGGAAGTACCAACCCTCAACCAACTACTCACGTCTCTCCGAGAATCAGGACTCTACAGCGGGTCGCGATCTTCCCTTCATTTAGTGATACAAGACGTTGGTTTCACGTACAAAAAATTTAACAACCGTAAAGTGATCATGGAAAAACCTTCAGTTGCTCTTCAGAGATGTGTATTTCTGAGAAAGATGCGCAATTTTGACATTACGAAGGTAATTTTTCTCGACGAAACCTGGCTGAACGCTAACGTCAGTTTGGATAGTGGTTGGACTGACGGATCGATAAAATGTGCTCCTGGTACTCCTCTAGGTAAGGGGAAGCGGTTGATAATCTGCCATGCTGGTGGTGTCAACGGCTGGATAAAAGCCCCACCTCTCATAATTGTATCTAAAAAGACCGGAGATTATCATGAATACATGGATGGTGACGTTTTTGAGTCTTGGTTCTTCGGTAAGCTTCTTCCGGTGATACCAAAAGGATCCACAATATTAATGGACAACGCGTCCTACCACTCTAGGACACAAGGCAAGGCTACTACTTCTTCCTCTACCAAGGCTGTTATGGTCAACTGGCTTAATGAAAAGCGCATACCTTTCCCTGAAGACTTACGCAAACCGGAGCTGTATCAGCTAGTTCGTCTACACAAACCACCGACACCAACCTATGTGATCGACAAAAAAGCAGGTGAAATGGGTTTCAAGGTGATTCGTCTTCCACCGTATCACTGTCAATACAACGCCATCGAAATGGTGTGGGCCAGCCTTAAGAAATTCGTAAAATCTCGTAACACAACGTTCAAACTGTCAGATGTTGAGCAACTCTTTCGTGAATCCATCAGCAACTATACGGCCGACATGTGGAGCAAATGTGTCAATCACGTCAAAAAATTAATGGACGCAGATTGGAAAAATGAAAGGCTAGATGAATCATCCGTAGAACAGTTCATCATAAGTTTGGCTCCTGACGACTCCGATGGACAAGAGGAATCCGACTACGACAGCGAAGAAGGTGACATCGGTTGTGCTCCTCTGGAGTAAAGTCGGAGAAAGAAGAGAAGAGAGAAGAGAAAAAGAGAGAATGAGTTAGGTTAGTAAAAATATTGTACCCTATATGTAAATATTCCGTAAATCAATAACTTTTAATGTATAACAATTAATGTTTTGATTCGATTTGGTTTAATTTGTATATTTAATAACGAGTTGAGTTTCTAAAAATATTGTTTCGTGTATGTAAATGTTCTGTAAATATATACATCATTTTCAATTATTAATATCCTGCATAAAAATAGTGTTTTATGATAATAAATTGTATTAATTTTATTTGACTTTGTTTTATTTGATACCAATAAATGAAGTTATTATAAATTTTAATTATTAATGTCCCGTATAACAATCCTGTTATAAGATAATAAATTATTTTGATTTGATTAGGTTTAATTTGTAGCCTATATTTAATAACGAGTAGCGTTTATAAACATATTGAGTGCTATATGTAAATATTCTTTTAATATTAACAAACTGTATAACAATACTGTTTTATGATAATAAATTGTATTTATTCTATTTGATTTGGTTTGATTTTATGCCAATAAATAAAGTTAAAAAGTTAAATAAGGCCAATTACAATTTTTTGCAACCACTAATTTTACTAATTGACATAACTCCGTCGTGTTTGGACTAGTTTTTCATGAAATCACACGTAGACATCAAAACTGTAATAAAAAATTAAAAAATTCGCTTACTTTTATGTGATAATATTTTGGAGTGGAGTGCTTTTAACGCCTCATTAGCGCGGGCGGCCGGCCGCCGAGCGCCTGACCCAAGCTATTGTTGGGAGCTCGGGCGGTGACTTAATCTTTTACCCGCCGTCCCAAAATGGATAGATTATAGCTTTCAAGTTTATTTCACGGTAAACAACTGTTTTTCAAAATAATATATATAGCAAAAATTCAAAAAAAGTAAAGTAACATTTGTATCACATTTTGAAATAATTAATGTTAGTTTATATTTTTATTTTCAATAAATTAAAACTAGTTGAAACCAAAAAAAAAAATAATAATATAACTATACTGTAGTAAACAAACTAAATAAAATTTCCGAAATTTTTCCAACCAACATCAAGAGTAAAAGTGAATAATTATTTTAACCTAGAGAAAAAATGTAAGAAATACTCATACAATAGAAAAATAGTAAATAAATTTTACAGTTAGACAAAAATTCATAATGTATTTATAATCACATTGATGAGTATGAACATTTTGGTTGGTTTTTAAATAACGTCCAGGGATTTGCCCACGGGCAGATCACGCTCGACACACCATAAGTACCAGGATATGGTAAGTCGTGTGGGATCATATCTTCACAGCTGTAGAACTGCAGCGTTTCTGCCATACAGTGTCTATCATCTCCATGTACAGCTTAAGCGAGAAACGCGTAAATGTGGTCATGTAGTTCGTAGGGTGTGGAACGTGTGTTTCGGGGGTATCTCCCTGAGGGTGTGTAGGTTTGGCCGCTGCAGTGTGTGTGTGTGTGTGTGTGTGTGTGTGTGTGTGTGTGTGTGTGTGTGTGTGTGTGTGTGTGTGTGTGTGTGTGTGTAAGTGTGTGTATGTGTGAGTGAGTGAGTGTGTGCGAGCCCGTGTGTGTGTGTGTGTATTTAATCATAATTGTTTCAAATATCGTTTTTGAATAATGTTTCCTTTTGTTTCGGAAAAATCAAGTTTTATATCCTTGTTTTCATTGCTTTACTATAAAAATATTGCCTTTAATAAAATTTAAAGTTAAAAAAAATTTCAAAATTGAAAATTCTACTTTTACCTTTAATTATAAAAGATTCTCGCATTCTGTTTGGAAGCTAATGAAGCTAATAAAGTTTCTTTAACAAAATACAAACCTAAGAATATAATTTAACAGAAAAAAAATATAAATATCTAATATTTTAATGGAAATGAGAAGTTCATCAAACCTTCGTAGAATATTCACACAACTATTGTAATATTCATTTAGCCTTTAAATAAAAGATATAAACTGATATAAAAACATATTCTCTACAATTATTGAAAACTGTTAGAGAACATAGATTATGTGTTATTATTATATTATAAATATCAAATACATAAGTTATAAAATAATTTTATTTGTTTTTAAATTTCCAAGCAAACATTTAGAGTTTTCTGGTTGACGAAATCCTTGGGAAGGTTGTTAAGAGCTTCTAGCTGCCCCATGCTATCCCAACAGCGAGCCAATTGTACCAGCACCAATGGTTTTGTTACCTAAATTAATTACCAAAACGTTATATCATAACATTAATACACTAAGTTACATATAAATTTATTGAATATATTTAATATTACACTAGATTACACTACTGGGAATATTTTAGTCAGATTTTCCGATATGATTCTTACTATTGACTGTTAAATCATCAAAGTAGGAAAAATATACTCCATTCCACTCCTATAATTGATTTTTCCTTACAAGCGGATGTCACATTTTGTTTGGAACCTAATAAATTTATTAAAATTATATACGAAAATAGCTGGAAATAGATATATTTATATAAATTAAGTTAAAATTTGTAAATCTTTAAAAGTTTTAAAATAGAGATAGAGTTCACTCATTTTACCCTCCGTTAAAACATTTAAGCTGGATGCAAACGTGTTCTTTGCAATTAGGTGAAACTTATTATAAAGCAAGACGTTCTACTTGTGTTTAATGAAGGATAACAGTCAATATGTTTTCTTTTACTCTAAACTTCAGGTTATAAAATTTCTGATTGTAGTTTGATAAAAATGCCAAATAGATACTGAATTCAGCACTAATTAATATAATATAGGATTCATTATATTATGTAAGGGTTTGTTAGTTTTAAATTTAAACAAGGGATATAAAATAAAAAGGTTTTTCTAGTATGAATAAATTCAATTTTTTCCTACAGTTGCTGGATACTACAGACCTACATGCTTCTAAGCTTTTTTGAAAGCATATTTTACCATAATAAAAGAATATAAATTCACTTCATATACCCACAGATATCGTTAGTAATTCAATCTTTGGCCCTTTTCTCAAATGACTGAAAAAACATTCTCTTGTATAAATTGACTGTAAAAACAAAGACAATAACCACAAATTGTTATAAGAATCGATAATTTTTAACCTATACATAAATGTCCATATTGCCAGACACAATTTCGTCCTAACTTATCTCTATTTCTCACATAATATATAATCAACTGTTATACTATTTTTATCATAAAACTGTGTAGATACGTTCTTATCATAAAAACATATTTTCAGATAAAGTTATGTTCAATTCCTTACCCATTATATTGACATAATAGGTTGAAACCCAATTGATATATGATTCAATAAGTTATATATTATATACTGCTAGTGTAAATTTTATTTTTATTATAAATTTTTATATATATATATATATATATATATATATATATATATATATATATATATATATATACTACATAATATCGTCCGTACAATTCTCTAAATGTTTTAGGAGTAAAATCATATTTTTAAAACTTTGTGTCAAAGAATATCGATTGATGCGTTAACAATCAAGCTAAAATGTTTCAATAATGACTTAAATTATGTCATTGTTGTTATTATTATAGTCGAATTACCACTTATCTCACTTGTATATATATTTAATTCTATAAAATTTCCATTCAATAACAACTATAAAAACGTTATTCCATACAGATGTTAAACTATAAAATCCAGAAATCCAGATCTTTCAAGGACATATATGTTTTCGTATATTCCTACAACGAAGTTAATTAGTAACGGGTAATATATCTACTTCAGAAATCTTCTTCTTTAAATGAACGTTCTCTCATAAGCTTCATGTAGATAACTATTTCATTATATTTTTTTAATAACTAACACCGGCCTTATACTCCAGTTGTTACATTTTCTCGCTACACATCCGAATAGTATAGCTTTGTACTCGATATCGTTGCCCGTTCAAACATCATGCCTAAATCCCATAAAGTTTCCAAAAATGAATCGGTACAATGACTCCTCTTGTGCATTGAGGCAATATTGGTGTGAACCATGAATTATTGATAAGAAATAAATATGAAAATTACCTTAAAGAAACAATGTCGTATTTTATCTTAAAGATTAGATAATTTTATTTTACCTTTTTTCCTATTGGTGAAATCCCTGGGGAGTTTGTAAATACTTAAGAAAATGTCCGCGACCTTGGAAGGGTTGGTGTTACTAACTTCCGGGCTGTAAATATAAGCAACTTGTTGTATACAGTTGTAGTTAAAATTTTTTAAAATAAAAATAGCTAGTCATATATTACAAATGTTGGAATTGATTTGATTTAATATAAGCGTGTGTTAAATACATGCGCGTTAGAGGTTACGTGTTCTTAATCAGCATTATTACCTGAACAAAAATGCTAGTGTAGAATGGGAAACTACATCACATCAGGATAAATACGTAATTCCAGCGAAACTATATCTACAAATATAATATACTCCCATTCTGATGAAAAATAGTATTTTTACAATGATATAATTTACACATAATGTTAGCAAAATAAGAATAAGTCATAATTTTGGTTATGTTAACATTTACCCAGCGCAATAAGCTCTTTAACAGTTTAATACTTTTGATATATTATTATTTGTTTTATTAGAAAAATATTTTTTGTATTTTCATCTGCATTGATACACACTATCATGACTTCACTATCTCATATGGCGAAATGTTTCAGCATAATGTTCCAGTATTACTTTTCAGAGTACTGGATGCAATATATCATGGCAACTTGTACTATCGTAAGTGAATATATTCTTGGAATAGGCATGAGAAGAAGATAAACTCAGAGATTATAGCTTTCCTAAAGAGGCATCATACTGACGACAAAGTATATTAGGTAATGTAAAAATTACATTGATAACAAGAAGCTGTTTAGGTTGTTTTATAGCGATATTTGTTTTAATATATATATATATATATATATATATATATATATATATATATATATATATATATTGTAAAGATTTCAGCCCGATTTTTAATAAATTCTTTAACATATTAGTCAATACAGCCTTCAAAAAAATATTTTAATTTGAACAAATGGAGAATTAAATCCCCATCTCCAGGTCTTATTTCAGAGTGTAAATATTTGTTTACAGAGACATTATTCTAGGTGTAACAACGTAATAATGTAATCACTATAAACAGTTTGCTATAGTTTTATAGATTTAGAATTTTGTTGCTGAGAACATTAGCTCTAAGGTATAAGTGTTTTATAATAAATCGTATAAACTATAACATTCTACAATATTTTAATATTTTGTTTCTGGGCATTAAAGTATAAATAGTTCAACAGTAATATTAAACTGTTTAGAAACAGTTATAACAGTAATACATTAAATCCCTTAAACACTGATTTGTCTCCGTACAATACACTTCGGACACGACATACTTACATAATTTTCAGACTTTTATACCGACTTAAGTTTTGTATTTACTATTTAGTTTGTTTACTTTAGTATGGAAACGCTAACAAAGCATTTGTTACATAATAATAAATGGCGTATTTTTGTATTGAATAATAAAGTTCCAATAGGAAATCGTAAAAATACATTCAATGTATTAAACATTTCTTGAAAAGGTGTAGGCCTATACTGTTTAAAAAATAAATTATTTTTCTTAAATATATATGTATAATTTGTCCAAAGTTTCAAAAATAAAAAAATTGTAAATTCTGAAAACATAAATAGAAACGTTGAAAACAAAGACAGAGTAAAGTGTTTAGTGACCATTATCAACGTGCGGCTTGGATTGATTAAATCATGAAATTTCGTGTATGGTACTCACTCGGTAACCTTTCCTTCCAATGGGGTTTGGAACAATCCAAAAGCAACGATCACGGTAATACATATCTAGAAAAGTACATAAATTAACTTTGTAGTCAGAATATAGCTCCATCCTCCATGAAATTGACTATTTAAATAGATTTTAATATTGGTTTCTGTAACTTAAGGGACCCTTGAGCTTTAAAACATACTTTAAAAATGAGACTTGGTACATATTTAATGCTTTTATAAGTTGTAACAGAAAAACATAAATAATAATAAAGCCTTTTAAAGTTAGTTCCTATGTCAATAGAGAAAAATTCTATTTCAGTTACTTTTGATTTAAATATTAGAAAAATTTTAAACATCAATGTACATGTGACAGAAATATAATATTCTAAGAAAGCGAAATTATTTAATCAAATCTATTATAAAAAAAACATTGTAAGAACTACAAACGCCACCCACTACCAGTTATATATTTGAACTTGAGTGGTTGAAGAAAAAGTATTTTATAAACGACAAAGGCTTGTCTATCCATCTCTCTCTCTCTCTCTCTCTCTCTCTCTATATATATATATATATATATATAATACGTTTTTTTTATTAATAATTTAAAATTATTTATTATTTTATATCCAAAGCTTTAATATATATATATATATATATATATATATATATATATAATACGTTTTTTGTTTAATAATTTAAAATTATTTATTATTTTATATCCAAAGCTTTAATATATATATATATATATATATATATATATATATATATATATATATATATATATATAATACGTTTTCTTGTTTAATAATTTAAAATTATTTATTATTTTATATCCAAAGCTTTAATATATATATATATATATATATATATATATATATATATATATATATATATATATATATAGGGAGTGTATGAACTAAGAGTAGGCATTTAAACACCATTTCTTTTGAAAATATACATTTATAAAGAAGCTCACCAAATATATCTGAGGATGAGAAGACATTGTGACTGCTGTCTGTACTCTGGCAATAGATAGATTTCCTAAAGATAATCTGTGACCTCTGTACTACCATTTATACTTGTTAGTTTCTGTCATGCTCAAGGCTGTTCTTTGTCTAGAGTTATAATCTAAATCTAATTTTTATTTTCCTGCAAATTCACGCTAAATTGAAACTTTAATGGATCGTTAAGTAACATATAAAACATTATTGTAAAGATATGTTAGGTTTCTATTTATTATCCATGTATTGCATATCATTACTTTTAAAATATAAAACAACTCTATTTTCAAATTTAAGCTAGACATGTATGACCAGATAAAAAATAACTAATGGAAGCCAATACGAGTACTGAAACTACTGTATAATTAATATTACAGTAGAGACTCTGTTATTTGTATGTAAGCGTATTTTCTCACTATGAATAGGAAATAGTCTCTCTGTAGGTATCTAAGACGTATTCTTATTACATAATAATATGATAGTCTCTCATGTATAATATTATGTGGTATAAAAAAAAAATGAGTATATTAAGTAACGTAGTTCATTCATTGAAACCTAATCGGTGTACCCAACTAGAGAATCAAATTCAATTTCATGGATCAATTTAAATGTTCAAACAATGTAATTCTCTATGAACGAGGAGAGGTTACATGTTTAACAAGTACCTAATAAGGCTTCAATGAAAGGTTATTACAACAAACGGGATTAAAACGAAAGCTAGAACGAGCTCTAAATGAAGTAACTCATGTAAACAAAAATATAGCAACAGAAAAGTAAAAGCAACCCCCAACAGCGGTAATCGAAGTCAGGCTGAGTAGGATAGATATAGTTCAAGAACTGATAGTTCTTAAACCATAGCAAATGGTTTTAAAATCATAAGTGCTGAGTTATCGGAATATGACAAAGGACTGCCAGATAGACCTAATAAAATTCCCTTCTACTGTCGACATAAAAAGATTTTTTTACTCTATAAAATATATGTGGTTTCTGAAACTGAGAAGAGAAGCAATGAGAATCTAAAGACTTAAAGTTTAAGTGTTTTAATATGGTTTAAAATATTTTCGTTGTTTTACTAAGCTACTCGTTCCATTGATTTTATTAGAGGGCTACAAAACTGTTTTTATATAATTTTAAAGTAAGGGTATATCTTTGAGCAGAAAGATAAACAAATGAGAAAGCTTTATTATTTAAATTTTTACAATATCGCTGTGCAACAGAATTATCTTTGCTATTAAGAAGTAACCACGGTTATAATATTATTGAAAACATCCCCAATTGTGGAGTCACATACGAGTTATTTCTTACAACATAGTTCAATATAGAAATATATATATATATATATATATATATATATATATATATATATATATATACATAATAATTTATAATATAATATTGTTGAAGAAACATTACAAATAATGTAGCATGGTAAAATAATTCTTCTAAATAGATTATTATTAGGAAAATAGTTTCATTTGTTTTTAATAATTTGCTTTAGTAATTTTCGTAACAGTTCTAGTATCTCTCAAAAGCAAGTGTGGTGTTAAAAAGTATTATCAATTTATAAAGAGTAATAGAATGAGTTACAGACTGAAGTGGTTTGAAACATTTTGTCATTTTGTGGGTCATATTTAAGAATTCTCTTTCAAATTATACCGAGAAAGGTTTTATTGAATTTAATTTGTGACTAGTAAAATGGCATCGTAATGATTGTAAATTATGATAATTCCGTATACTTTATAAATAATAATTATAAGCAATCATACAATATTTTATAGATCATATAGTTTATAATTATTAAAACAGTGCCTTTTACATTTATGTAAAATTTTTCTATAAAAATAAAGGTAACGTTATTTCAGATTTTTTTTTAAATTTAATGTTTAGCGCAACTTGCCTATTTGGCCAATTTGAAGTGTAAGAGCCAACATTTGTTTATGTTATAACTTATAAACACAAACAAATACACATACATACAATTACTCACATATATTTAGTATATATACATATATATATATATATATATATATATATATATATATATATATATATATATATAAATCTATACATGTTATATCTATAGATTCCACGATATAACAAAATTATTTGGTGATTATTTGTGAATAAATACACAATTTATTTAGACGTAATGGACGGATATATAGAGAGCTTAACTACTGATCTAAAGGTTTTGAGATCGATTTTTGGTAGTGCGTAATCATTTCTGATTGTTTTCACTTTCCAAATCTATTCATCTAGTGAAATATATAGCCTAATCTGGGAAAAATATTGGGTGTTATAAAGTGCTTGTCTCATTACTCTTAATTCGTATGGACCACACAAGTTAAATTTACACTATTTGTCCTACACAATGGTAATTGTATGAATTCTAGTCAATTTAAGTGAAAAAAGGGATTTATTTGCTCAAATGGATTGTTTTTCTACTTCCAATTATTATAAAATTATTTATATGTGTTGTCTATTGTAACAAAACGCAATACCTTTTAAAAACATTATCGAATTTTCTGACAACAATTTTAAACTATTCTCTTCTGAAATCACTACCATCTGTAATTCTAGATACATTTAAAAGTTATGGCGTTTTCAATAAATAAATGCATAAATGAACAGTTTACGATTTTATAGCCTATGTCATATATCCGACATTATAGTTATGTATAATGGAAAAAAGTAGAGTTATTACTACATATTTATTTTTATTCATACTCGTAGTTGACTTTGTTTGACGGACATAGAATAAGTGTTGGGATTCATGAAACGGTCGTGAGACATATAGTTGTTGAAAAGTTTTGAAGTTTCTGGACAAAAATTTGAAAACATAGGAATAACCAACATTTGAAATAATAATAAAATTATATATATATATAATTATATGTTGTGCATATATTATTACAAATTTTATAATTTAATTTATATAATAATTTTTATATATTCAAAATATCATCATTATTTTCGTATTAAAATTAACACAATTATAGTTAATATCTGTTTCTTTTAATAGATTTAATTTTACAATGTTTTGTATTGTCTTTATTTATATCAATTTCCTCAAAATTATAATTTTAAAAAGTTTAGTTGAAACCCAATATGTGGTAATAGCTGCCAACGTTTCAAAGTTACTGTACGTCAAACATAAACACAGACGTAGGATTTACACCATCATATTTCCGTCTTGACCCGAATATCTTAAAAACATGCTGCAGATACGGTTCTACAAATTGGCTTACTTGCATAGGATGTCTATAAACCATTTATGGACCTATTTTTTATATAATTGTTTCCTTCTTTAATTTCAATGTAGGCTATATTCATCTCCTTTGCAGCGTATATTGATAGGGTATTTATTGTTTCATGGATAACTCTTTAAGTAGGTAAAACTCAAAACAGTTCAATGCATTTCTCAAAATTTATTTGCTAAAACATCGCACATACACAATTATTTACTAAGCCAATACATTCCTATTAGAAAAACCTATGCAGGAACGTTCCTCTTTTATCTCGTTATTTATGATGTATCGAAACATTGACCACAGAGTTACCTAGTATAATATTACTTAGAGTATAATATTACGTTTCTCTTTAGGTAAAGTTCTGTTTGCACTACAAGATACAATGGACATTTTTTTAAATCATATTTAATTATAAACCCAATCATAAAAAACTTTTTCTAAATCTCGTTTTATTATTCATGACAGTTATTACACTTTTTAATATTCCCTTTTGATTTTTCTGATGAATGATATCTTAGTGAGAATTAATAAAAACTTCAAGATTAGTCTCAGGTCTACCATCCCCAATTCGATCCGTCACAACCAGGAAGGTCATAACATCGATCTAAAATTTAGAAAAGAAAATGATACATCAATGTTAAAATAACGAAGCTAAAATGCATTAAATACGTTAGTAGAGATTCTCTAAACTAATGAGTATGCATATAAATTTATATATATATAATATAATAAAGTGCATTAGAAAAAGGATATATACAAAAAATATAGCTAAAATAAATTACAACACAATAATAAAACTAAAAATATTATTTTAAATAACACAAGAGAAAAACTATGAAGGACGTTTACATTCACATGAAAGAAGTAAATAAAATTACAAGATTGTTTTCAAAAATCAAATATATAAAAACTTTCAAATCTTAATTTAAATTTAAAAATGTAACAAACCATAATCAATGAAGAAATTCAAAGGAAGATATGAAAGAACTTCCAAACGAATATATAAAGCCCAACTTATAGCAATAAAATTTTGCTACACATTTTATCAATGATGGACACAGATTTCCTGAAGTAGAAACTATGAAATTAATTTTGTTTAAAAGACATTGGATTAAAAATGAATATTTAGGAAACATTAGACATTTAGAAATATCAATTTGCATTCAAATTAATTAATGAACAAAACATTACTTACAAGGTCATTGAAGGTCATGACAAGAATTACATTGAGGTATAACTACCAATAAACATATGATTAGCTTTTAATACACATGATTTAATTTTTGTAAAAAAATTGTTGTATCATTATTTTTCCTGAGAAATATAATACATATAATTGCAAAAAGCTTTGAAAAATAAGAAAAATACCTTTTAGTTTTTTATCTTTTGGTTTGAAGCCTGGCATAAAGCATTTCTAGACCTATTTCTATATGATAATTGTTATCCTTTTTTTCAATGTGGGCTATATTCATCTCTTTTTCGACGTATACTGAAAGAGTATTTATTGTTTCATGAATAACACTACCTTCTTATATCATTAAATTCTTGTTAGAATAGAACTATTCAGGAAAGTTCCTATTTTATCTCAATATTTATGATGTATTTTCGAAACATTGGCCACAGAGTTACTTAGTATAATATTACATAGAGCACACGCGTTTCTCTTTAGGTAAAGCTCGATACTCTACAAGATACAATGGAAATCTTTTTCATCACAATTAAATATAAACTCATTCATATTTAACTTTGTCTAAATTTTATTTTAATTTTATTAACAATTATTACAAAAAATATAGGTAAAATAAATTATAACACAATAATAAAACTAAAATTACCAATAACCTTTTAAATAATACAAGGGGAAAACTTTAAAGAAAGTTTATATGCAGATGAAAAGAAGTAAATAAAACTACAAGGTTATTTAAAAAAACAAATACATAATTTACTTTCAAGATTGATAATAGCATTACAGATTTAATAACTAATAAAGAAATTTATATGCACGAAATATAAGGTGTAAATAATACAAAATGATTAGATTGTAATTAATTAAATGGGGACAATGAATAAATTAGAAGGAAGATACAAACAACGCAAAATATAAAACCTATCATATACAAATTAAATTTGATTACACATTGTATCTATGATGGACACAGATTTCCTTAAATAGAAACCATGAAATTAGTTTTGTAAAAAAAAGACAAAGGATTAAAATAAGAATGTTTATGAAACATTAGAAATTTGTACACATGGTATTGAAAACAATTTTTTTAATGAATGAATGAAAACACCAAATTACTTACAAGGTCATTGACGTCGTGGCAAGAATTACATTGAAGTATAGCTACCAATAAACTTATGGTTAGTTTTTAGTGGACATGATTTAATTTTTGTAAAAGGTTTGTTGTATTATTTTTTCTGAGGATGCTGATATATATATATATATATATATATATATATATATATATATATATATATATATATATACAAATAAAATAGCAAATAGCTTTGAAAAAAATTTAAAAAATCTTAAAAACTATTAATAATTGTATTAATATATTTTATATTTACACACACACCTTGGCTCTAAACAATGAAGTATCTAGACGTTCACCCTAAGAGTCTTATTTTTATATTCACTAGTGTGCATTTCTTATATATTTCTTATCACAACTGAACTCTAACTTATATTATAGATTCTTCTTCTTTACTCACTCTATTTTATAACAGGATGTAAGACGATATTCTTTATTGAAAATTTTCAATAACAATAATAGTATCTACATGTTTTGGTGTAGATCCACTATGGCAGTATACGTTTACTCATCAATCACTACGTATATTGAAAATATTAGAAAAATTGTTCAGATTTCGAAAGATTTATTTGTTTAAAAAGCGTCCATATAAATTTCTTATTCATTTTGTATTTTAATATAAAACATTATTGCAAATAACTTCTATTTAACGTATTGCTAAATAGGTCTGAATACAGTATGTTTCGGTGAACCTATTGTCAAATTATAGGTAGTAATTATTATATTTCGCATGTTGTGTGTCTTTTTTGATGATGTACTTACAACTGTGGTATTCCAAGCCCTCAAGAAGTGCCATAGCAATGTTTTCAGATGACACTGCATTATTAGTAATTAGAAAAGACATACATAGTCTACATCTTTGAAGTCAGTCCACACCAATTTTACAAAGTAAGGTGTTGAAAGATCCTCCGTCTTTAGATATTAACGAAATTATCATCCTCTATGAAAATAATGTTAAGTATCTAGGTATGAACCTAGATGATAAGCTAAAATGGGAATATCACATCAAAAAAAAGAAGGAAAAATTAAATAAAAAATAATATATCCACTATTGGTTATTGGGTATAAACTCAAATTTCTCATTTCGAAATGTTATAAAAATCTACAATCAGATCTTGAAACCAGTTTAACTCGATGCCAGCCAACTGTAAGGACGTGCAAACGAATCTAATGTAGACATTCTTCCGATGTTTCAAACTATAGGTAAGGGAAATATGATTGATAAAAAACAAATAGGTTATATTCAAAACTTCTGGATAACCAGTTCAGGGTTATAATATTGAAAAGAACCAAACCATTTTAATAATTATAGTGCAGTATTGTGTTGTGCCAAGTGTAATATATATATATATATATATATATATATATATATATATATATATATATATATATATATTTTGGCAATATCCAGACAAGAGCTAAAGAGTTAGAAGCAATTTAGTTGAAGGAGCATATAGGGTAAAATAATTCACATTAAGTTAATTGTTGCTCTAGTAAGATCAGTTTACTCATAATAATAAAAATACCCGAATTAAATTGTTCAAAATTAAATATTCTGAACTTTAAATTTAAAATCATCCTTTCAATTTAACCATATTACAAAGTTATTGTAAGTTAAACATAAACAATGTGGGGGGTTTTACAGAAAATAATTTTCATTTACCCCAAATATCCCAAAAACTGCACAAGACACAGTCCCAGGACCTGTTCTATACCAATTCCAATATACACAACCATGAGAAATCGCTATTTACGTTCTAAAACAACCAAATTATTTAAATTGATATCCGTCTTATAAGTCAGTCCTTTTTAGTTTTTAAAAGAAAACCCTAATTAAAATATCTCTTTTATCTATCGTTACATAAACGTACGATATAAAAAAGATATTTAGAGTAACAGAATTCAGAGTTAACATCAGAGGACGACCAATAGTTTAGCAATTGTAAAGAATGTTTCCATCTGCCTCTAGGTGAGTAGCAGTGCCTTAGAAGGAAACAGATGCCTTAACGATTAAAATTAAACCTAATTTGTACTGGGAGTTCTGTCGTCATTTATATTAAATTTCGCAAAATTAACTAAATTCAGTTAGACAATCCCTTAACGTAACATTGCATAGAGTGCAGACTCATCTATTTAGGTACAGCTCTGCTTACAATATTAGAACACAAGATTCAATGGGCATTCATATTACACATCCTAAGTAAATTGACTTTCATTCACATTAAATTTTGCATATTTCTTTTTATTTTTAAACACAATTATTACATTTAAAAACCCATTACAAAATATTGTAATCCCAGTGAGTTTTAGTAAGAACTTCAACTGACATAGGTCTACTATCCCCAAGGCCATCCATCACAACCAGGAAGTGAGAAACATCGCTCTAAAATTGTGGACAGAAATTGATACAAGATTATAAATAACTACGTTAATATACATTTGAGGTCCTTTACAACTAACGAATGTATGCACTACACACCACATGTATATATATATCACGTACACTATAATGTACTTAAAAAAGAATCTTACTTGACATATATTTGCCAGTTAACTTTCGCAGACTAATTACGGTGTCTTCATTATCGAGCATCAACTAAGTTGATAATAAAGTCACCGTAATTACTCATCGAATTCATCACGCATATATACCAATTAGGATTCATGTTTAAGTACAATATAGTGTGAGTGATAAGTGATTGGAAGATAAAGTGTTCCAAAGTTAAAAATACAAAAATTTATATATATATGTATGTTTGTTGTGCGTGTGTGTGTCCTTCTGTGTGTTTGTACATTTATACTAAGCAACCTTATCAGAATGTTTGCCTGAGGTTTGTTTGTATATTTACTAGTGAAAGCCTCTTATATATTTAAACCTAAATTTTTTTTTTGCAATAAATGAGGAGCACAAAAATATCTAAAACGTGTCTTAGTGTTTACTGTATCCTTGTGCTCAAAAACAGGGTGACTTAATGTGCATTTCTTTAATTCTATTATTTTTTAACATTTATTTATACAATAAATGTAGGTTTGGTCTTGACATATTATTAAAACATACATTTTAAAACTTGTATAGCCGAAAGTCCCACATCATAAGGATACGTTGCAGTCAAATATCTCCGAGAATGTGACAGTAAACCCTAATTATTTTCAATCAGTTGTGCAATCAATGGCTTACGGAGATATAGAAGAGTTGGAATTTATTGGAGACGTTTAAAAGATAATGAAAAGCAAACTATGGAGGTTCAAAAATAAAATGCGAGGTAATATATTATCAGATGCTAAGTCTGTAAGTGGGATAGGAAAATTAACCTATGATGTAATTGATAATTTACATTTATATTATTATCAAGCCATTTTAAAAATATTCATTATGTTGAAAAAATGAGATCAGCTCTTTGTGCCTCATACTTCCTTAAATAGTCAAATTTACACACATTTAAAGCCACACCTAGACAAAAACTCTTGGTGTATCTATCAATGGACTCTAATAATTGAAGGAATATATATTCACAAACATATTGTAACAAAAGCGGTTTAGACAGGTATAAAACCAATTTGTTGTGAATCACTGCGACAGGACGTTTAAATTATTGTCTATATGGTCGCACAAAAACATTAAACGCATTGTTAAAAAGTATTATTTGGCACATGATATTAGGAGCAATTTCGTATATCTTTCTACATCGAAAGTGGGTGTATTAGATACCATACATAACACTGAAGCTCTTGAAAAGTAAAAAATAGAGTGATTGTGCAATGATACTGGAATATAATTGTTATGTCTTCATTAAGAGATATAAAAAACACTTTAGACGTAAGAGATGTAGGGAAAAGAAACTTCTGATTAAAGATTGTTCTTCCGAAAAAGAAAATTAAAAGGAATCTAAAAAGAAAAAAGACAATACGGACGAAGAAAACTGTAACCTATATAGCGGAAGGAGTATTGAATGGTCAAGTCTCTGTGTTTATTCCATTATTCGGAAATTATATTTTTGATCACATAGGTTCAATTTTATTCTAAACAGCAAGTTGCAACTGTCGGTATTGCTACACTTGGCACAATTGTCAATAATACAAACCAATTACTATAATTTATTTTGGATAGAATAAATTATGAAAAACTTTTCCAATTTTTAATTTATTATATTCTACAAGGAAATTTATTTTAAAGAATTGCAGATATTTTCTCGTCTAAAAAGTGCAATAGTAATGGTAGATATCGATCCATGACATAGATTGGAACATTTTCAATTTAGTTGGGACTCCTACACAGAGTGCCGTGGTAGATTACTATTTTCTATCAACTAACTCCGGCCTGTTCTATTGCTTTTTATTATTTTGTCTCTAAATACCTCGAGTATATTATATTATACACGGTAATGGCAGCCGAATAAAATCCATGACGAAATCATATTTACAGTTAGGAAAATTTCTCTAAATGGTTCAGCAATAAAAAGAAACACTTGTATTTCATGCGTATTGTGATCACAATCTGTGTTTTGATACATCACCTTAGACTTTAAAGCGAAATATAAAAGGAAAATACACTAAAAGTAAAACTGCCGTAATATATATCAAGTATAGATCATTCGTTAAAAATATTTACCTTTAATCTCAACGCGTCTGGTAAATGATTCCTCAGAAGATTCAACGACGTCCGCGTGCCCTGAAGCATGGTTAGTGTCACTGACATCTAAGCTGTAAAATTAAGTAATATGTTGTAAATATGTGTACTTGTTAAACTAGTTGAATATGTTTCTTGAGCGTAATTATTATTTTAAACATTAAGAACATTCTTAATAAACATTATTTTACAAAACAAAAATGCCAGTTAATAATTAGGAATTACGATAGCATAAAGACTTCAAACGCATACCAGGTGTTATTTAATTAAAAATTGTATTTTTAAAATATTTTAACAATGAGATAGTTATAACATAATGTAAACAAAAGATTAATTGAGAGCTAATCTTTGTTATTATGTTTTATAAATTCCCTTAGTCCGATATTTTCTAAACGTCTTCAATATTTTTTTGATATAATATTGTTTGTTATAATGGAAAATATATTTTGGGTATTTTCATCAGACTTGATGCACAACGACACATTTACTTGAGTAACTCATAAGGCAAAACATATTTCAGTTAAATGTTAAGTATCACTTCTCACGACACTGGCTGCAATCTATCATGCTAGCTTGTAGTATTCTATATCAATAAAGATATGAACAGTGACCTGTAATAGCGAAGATGAATATACGCATAGAGATTATAGCTTTCTTGAGGGGAAATTATACTGACGATAATGTATACAACCTAATACAAAAACAATATGTATATATATATATATATATTCAAGGTTTAATCAAGACCACTTTACCAGTTGCAAATGTACGTTATTGCATCTGAACAAACAGAAAGTTGTGAGCAATCAAAGTTTTGCTTTTTCCTACATTTAACCTGAATGATTATATTTGAAAAATTGAAAAATTGGTTTTATAAAACGTAATTTCCTTAAGTTATAATATACCTTTCCAAGTGCTTGCCAAAGTTAAAAATAAAAATAAGGTGGATTCTGAAATGATAAATGAAACGGTGAAAATAAACGTATAGTAAAATGTATTAAAACCGTGATCACTAAGCTGAAAGGATTTACTAAATCCTGAAATACCAAGTATATTACTCACTCTGTAGGTTTTCCTTCCGCTAACGTTAGGAACATTGCAAAAGCAACAATCACGGTAATGCATATCTAGAAAAATACACAAATTAACATTTTTAGTGAGAATATTACCTCCTCTATTAAAGCAATTATCGAAGTAGGTGAAAAGATAGGTTTCTGTAACTTAGAGTTATGGGACCCATAGGTCTTGAGACTTACTTTAACATTGTGAGGTTCATAGCTATTTAATGCTTTTAATAATATAATACCAAAGAAGTAAATATTTTGGTTAAAGTGTGCTTATATGTTACGTCTAGCTTAGAACGGAAAAGATAAATTAAATTTAGAAATGAATTATTGCGTCACTTTAATTTTTATAGCAGTTTTTTTTTTGATAAGATCATCAGTCCATTAAACTCTTACCCAACAAAATGCAAGATGACACAACAAATGTATATAACTATCTATCTTAAGCTGCAATTCATATTAACTTGATTATATCAATTATATTTAATAAAATATATATATATTTTGAAAACTTTAAACATCAAACGCTCACCAAATAATTCTGAGGATGGAAAGCCATAATGATTGTTGTCTCTACACTTGGATTAGCTTTGCTAATGAGAGTCTGTCTGGTAATAACTGCGCTAACTTTTATATTGACGTTTATGGAAAACTCGTGGTCATTCTGGGTCTATCTTTATTACACACTTTTAAATTTTTCCATTAATTATTCATGCACAATAAACTTATAACAAAAAGGAATTAACATACACCTAAATAAAGCTCAAATTCCATTAAAAATAATAGATAAATTACTGATTCAATTAGCAAACAATCACTGATTATATTAAATTCCTTTCAATGACTAAATACGTTTTTAAAGATCAGAACATCATTAAAACTTCCTAATGAAATATAACTTAACTGGAATAAAAGAGTTTGTTTTTACACTTCTTGACGAGATTTTAATTTTGATTATTGTAACGTTGTCATATATAACTATGTTGCAGCTATTTACGGCTACCGTAACTAACAGGTCGCTAGTTTATGTGCCAAAATGATAATCATAAATATATAAATACAAATAAATAAATATATATATACTTATATTTTTATTTATATACTAGCTGACCCGGAAACCTCATGCCGCCTAACAGTCAATGACATACAGTATTAACATTAGCTAGACTTAATTTATTATTGAATACCGAGAGACCGAGCTACCCTCCGATAACACAGAACATTTATGGTAAGTTATTTAAGTAGAATATTAAAACGTATGTATTATATACACAATATAAAACATTTTAAGTTATATCACATACACACACACACACACATATATATATATATATATATATATATATATATCCATATCGTTTGAGTTGCTGATGACATTAGAGCATCATTAGAGCGATTTCTCAGTACTTCTCTCCATACTTCGTTGGTGGTGGTGTGTGGGATTGGATGGCTTTAAAAATAGATTTCATAAGGATATTATGGAAACTCTAGAAGCCACTGTGGCGGAATCCCGAATCTTCTCAAGGTTGAAACCGGTGCAAACGATTTCATGTGTTAGATAAACTCCAAAAATTAGAAAATACTTGTTAAAATAAATTGTTTGTTTGGGTTTGGGCCTTTTTTACAGTAGGGGGATGAACATAATCGTTAACACGATAGACGTTGTCCTGTATTACCTATAAATACTCAATCCGATCAGAAATTACAAAAAAAAAAAAAAAATTAATGCTTTACGAAGTAAAATTAAACATTTGTAATATACAACAATATTCTATTTATTTTAGATCACAATGTATTTTTAATCCTTTCCATATACGAGTAAGTGAATGAATCCTCGGTCAGAAAAGTATGCAGTGCCATTTTTAATGTTTGTTTGTTTCATATATATATAGATTTTGGGTATAAAGCTTTATATATATAAGGCCAATGCCATTCCAAGTAAAATAAAGAATCTTCATTTAAAGTTTCACAACATTCGGTCGATTAGTTTTTGATATTTTTGCCGACAAACTAAAAAACTCTCACTTTATATAGTAGTAAGATTTATATATACTCCAATCGTAGTAAACGTTTTAGGAATTTATTTTTAATTTTAGTTACAATTATTTTATATTTGAACCCCATTTTGTTGGCAGGATCGATATTATCATGGTGGTATTCAATGGCAGATAGAAGATCTTTCACACTACCCCAGAAGTGTACCGGCCGCACCACCACCAATAAGTAGTCTCTCTATATTTATGAACAGAAGGCAAATATATTAATAGCACACTTAAGTAATTTAATGTTAAATCATTTTTTTTTTAATTTCCTACACTAAGTAAAGAAAGTATAACCATCTGAAGTGTTTACCTAAAACGACTTTTGTTTTTGTTATAATATCCCGTTATTATTTCGCCTATATACTTTATTTTTTAAAAGGTTTTCCAACGTTGATTATAAAGCTTTCCTATTAAAGATATTACAGTTAATAATATTTATAACAAGAAAAAATTTCATATTTCAAAGATTTACAGTTTTTTTATAAAATATTCTTAGCCTAATTTCGGTTTGAAGCTAAAGTACCTATTAAAAGGTATCTAGCACAAACAAAATAATATTGTTTTTCATATGTGTTCTATAAGGTTAGAATATTATTTTAAAGGATAAGAGAAGAAAATGCATGCCATCAAAAAACATCAACTATTTGTAGAATATATTTATTGCATTAGTGATAATTTTGAAACTGTATTAATTACAAATTTTACAGTTTTAAGCAAACATTGCAGAGTTTCCTGAATGACGAGTTCATATTGAGGACATTAGGAGCTTCACGGGGTCCAAAATTATCCCAGCAACGCTGCGATAGTACCAGCACCGATTCTCTCTAATTCATGGACAGAAAGTAATGTGCGAATATGAATACGTTAATTTTAAATTAAATGAATATATTTAATATCATAATAAATAATAAACACTTCTACGGTGGAACGTCACTGCCGTCGGAGGATTTAATAAAACGGGAAATCATCGATATTAATTCTAAAATAGCATTGAGTAGAATTAACGCTTATTAAATCCTTCAGTGGCCGTGAACAGTGCGTTCGAATAAATATATGAAATAACAACAAATATAAAAAAGAACATTAAATAAATCGTTTGTTTGTTATGAGTCGATACAATGACTTAGTGTTACCTCTCACTAGTTCCCTCGGGAAGCTAGCATTCGGCCGGATGCCGTCCCTTGGTTGCCAGGAAGATGTGTTCTCCTCGAGTCGCTAATCTCAGTCTCTCTTCACGACTACTTTATTTCATTTTAAAACTATACCGGAAATATCAAACTTTGCCTGCACAGCTGTTTTACTATCGGTAAGCTGTCACTATCTTGTGGCGACAATTAGAATTATCCTATCGAATTAGACTATTTAGGCAGTAAAACAAAAATAAATAAACAAGGGGGTACGTAGGTTTCTACTCGAAAAGCCTATGATTAAAGTTATTATTTCCCGTAAACATTCTGGACATTTTTAACTTTTGAAGTCACTTTTCCAGGTTTACTGCTGCTAATTTTTATTATTGACTTACGAACATCAAAATTAGGAGAAAACAAATTTCAGAAAAAAATCCAAATACCCTTCTCGTTTTTACTTTTGCATACAATTCGAAAAAATATTATAGGAACCTAGTAATTACATTTAAAGTTGTATAACAAAATAGCTCCAAGGATCAATTCAAGCATATCAATTCAAAAAGCAGTTGGAGTGCGTTTATTTTACCCTTCAATAAAACATAAAGCTTGAAAATAAAAGTGATCTTGCAATTAAGTCAAACAATTACAAAGAAAGACTTTCTACTTGAGTTTAGAAAGGAATAATCAATATGTTTTCTTTTTAGTACTATATTTTAAACGAGGAACTTTCTGTAAATTCCAGATCATGTTTGGATAAAATGTGAATTAGGTACTGTTCCTGGTAGTTAGGCATATCCAGTTACTTAAAATTACATTATGTAAGGGGATGATTTAAAAAATTTCAAATTAAATAAAGAATCTAAATGAAGAAGTAATTTTTTCTTTAAACATATTTTAATATTTTCTATACAATTCCTGAATACTAAAAACCTAAATGAATTTAAGCTTTCTTGAAAAGATATTTTCATCATATTAAAAGAATATAAATTTTTCTATATAGGTCTATTGCTTACCCACAGATAACGTTACTAAATCAATATTTAGGCCTATTGTCAATAGAATTGGATAAACTGACGTGTAAAATAAAGACACTTACCATAATTTATTCTAAGAATCGATCATTATTACCCTACTCATTAAGGTCTATATTTATAAAAACAATTTAGTCCCAAACTATCTCTAATACACACAAAATATATAACCAATTGTAATTAGTCTGTGTTTTAATCTTTGAGAGTATTAATATTAGAGTACAATATTAAAAAAAAATTAAAATCAATTACCCGAAAGTTAACTTAACTAAAGGTTTTGTACTGACCAAACGTATGGACCAATGATCTACCTAATATGTTAAAAAATAAACGAAGGACTATAACATTTATAATTCATTGTTTGTTATATATTAACCAATTACTATACGTCAGAAATAAGTAGGAAAACCATAAAGCAAGGTTGTCATAAATTACTTAAATAAACGTATGTTTATTTTATATTTTTACCTTTAAGCTCATCGGCTACATTACCGAGGGATTTGTCAATAGTTCTGGAAGCGACCGCATGTGGCGCGACCATGGAAGGGTTGGTGTTACTTGCTTCTGGCCTAAAAAAATAAGCAACTTATTACTTTTGTAGTTGTTAGACGTTTTCTATAAAAATAGTTATTCATGTTTCATAAATGTTGCAATATTATTTCAAATATTTGAGACATATATTTTAGATTGTATTAATAAAAATCATTTCCTCCCTTATATATCTATTAATTTTTATTTCGTTACACATTAGATAATATCTTACACTTTCAATTCTCGATTTACCGCATTCGTCGTAAATAGTCCATATGCAACGTCATTAGTTTGTTATCAATAATATAAGGGACATATATTTTAGATTTTATTAATAAACATCATTTCCTAAATACGAATGCTAGTGTAGAATGTGTAATAACAGCTAAACAGGATAAAGCCAATTCATTTCAAGCAAAATAATACATCAAAATCCCATAATAGTTATAATCAAAGTTATATTAAATATAATATTTTTCTGATACATTCAACATATTCCAAGCAAAAGAAGAGTCAAGGATTGTTTTTTGTTAATATTTTATATGTTTATCAATAGGAAAACCCTTTCGAAACCAATTTCATTAATGTTTGACCTATTATTATTTAATAAATTGGAAATAATATGATTGTGTATTTTATAGATATTTGGAGTGATTACTAAAATAGTACATACATACACACACACACACACATACACACACACACACACATATATATATAGACTATATATATATATATATATATATATATATATATATATATATATATATATATATACATATATATATATATATATATATATATATATATATATATATATATATATATATATATTTGTAAACTATAACCTACCTGAGAATTGAACTTTGAAAAATTTCAACCCGTTTTTAATAGGTCTGAAGATATTGGTTTAGTACAGCCTTTAAATAAATATCTTCATTTGGACAGATGATTATAAAAAAATTTTTTCAGCACATATTTATATTTTATAAACACATTAAATACTTTTCTGGGATAGAGTTGTGTTGCTAATAACATTAACGTGGAGTTTTAACAATTTTAAAATAAATCATAAAACTAAACCATTGTATATGATACTAATATTTTATTTCTAGACATAAAAGAATAAATAGCTGACCAAAAATATTAAAAAGTTTAAAAATAGTTTTAATAGTGATAAATAAGGTTCGATTAAGAATGCATTGAAATACATTTCATATGTTGAATATTTATTCTCATGAATATATCAATAAATTAATACTTTTGGTTTTCATTAATTAATGAAATCTAGTCATTCAATTTCAATTTCAGATTTTATTTCTATTTATTATTCAATGCTATACTACACCACAGAATTTTAAATACGAAGTACTGAATTTATTTATTTTAATAATAAATACATCGTTATAGCAAACAGAACAGGGTATTTTCTTTCAATTTCTATAATGCAAATTTATGAAAAAACTAGTTTTTTTAGAACACGATTTATACTGCTCAAAAGCAGTGTATGTTTACATAAATAATTTTCGCTTTAATAATGATTTAAATAATATATCCCAATATGTTTCCAAGATTAAAAAATTTTGTAAATTCTGAAAACACCAATAAAAACTGTAAAAACAAAGATATGAGAGAAGGTTTGAATATCATTATCATTATGTTGTTTGAAGTTGTTAGTTAGTTCCTGCAATTATCTATAAAATACTCACCTAGTATCTTCTCCCTCCGCTGGAGTTTGTAACATTACAAATACCACGATTAAGGTTATGCATACCTAGAAGAGTACATAAATTAAACCACTTTAGTGAGATATAGCTCGCTCATCCAAATAACTTTACTAACTAAATAAATACTAAGATAAATATCTGTAACATGTAGTTATTAAGCCCTGCAGCTTTAAAACGTTAGAGTCTCATCAATTGAAATATAAGTTGCAACTGCAGGTAATTAGCTGTGCTAGCTGCAAATTAAATACTTTTTGTTAAATATTAAGTATAGGCTGGAGCACAGATTAATTAAAATTAAGCCAATTATTTGTAGAATAAAAATTGCTTTGATAAAACACATTTATAAAGACGCTCACCAAATATATCTTAGGATGAGAAGACATTGTGATTGCTGTCTTTACTCTGGCAATATTTCTGCTAATGGTAATCTGTGCCCACTTTAACACCTTTTATATTTGTAGTTTATTTCACACTCAAGGATAATCTTTGTCTGGGTTTATCATTTAAATCCAAATTTTATTTTCCTACAAATACACGCTGAATTAAAGATTTATTGGAACGTTAAGTAACACATAAAACTGTATTAAAAGTGCATAACTAATTATTATAGTTAAATTGAATTGTTTGTGATAAGGTTTATCAAAATTTAAATATGTTGTTATGTTTATTCCTTAACAATGTACAATTAATAATGTAACACAACCTACGTGTTAAAACACTTCTTTTACAACATCTCCTACCATATAACGTAAAATCAGATGATATGGATCATAGTGTAACCTGACGCTAATATCACTGACGCTAATAATCTGACGGATATCATGCTGATGCGTAATTGTATGTTTAGGTCCATCCAAAAAGCTTCGTAGGCGTCGGTGTGACGTTTTCACTTGATAAGTAAAACTAGCAACAAATAAATAATAGAGTCCAATATGGAACATTGAATCAAGTGTGAAAGTAACTTATCAGTAAAGAATATTTCATTAGTAACGTAAACGTGCTTTGGCACTACAAATCCGAAAATGTAGTACAATCCGATTGTACTATACAATCTGACGTAATTGTGTAGTTACGTCAGATTTATTCACATTCGCTGTTTTCGATATAAGTCAATGAAAGTTAGCACATTCTACTCATATAATGTATCAATGTAGTAGTACAATCCGATTGTACTACACAATCTGACGTAATTGTGTAGTTACGTCAGGTTTATTCACATTCACTCTTTTCGATATAAGTCAATGAAAGTTAACACATTCTACTCATATTCTGTATCAAATATAAAACTTGATTCTTTATTTGACTTACAAGAGAAAATGGTGGCCTATGCACACCATGTTTAGATTGGTTCTAGTTTAGCTTTATCAGCACTTGTAGTAATAACTGTTTTTTTTTTTAATGATAGGTAATACAATGAAAATATCTTATATTTTCCTCTCCGTCCGCAATTGTCATATATTAAGGCCTCTTCTACGCTTCTTGCAGTCATGGCTTCGTCGATGTCATCACGCCAACTTTTTCGTGACCGCCTCTCTTTCTTTTCTCAGGGGGAATGCACTCTAGTACCTTTCGGGCCCACCTGTCTTCTGCTATTCTCTTTATATGACCAAACAATGCCAATTGTTTTCTTTCTAAACCCTCCCTTATATATTTATTAATTTTCATTACTTTACACATTAGATAATTTCTAACCCTTTCAAGTCTCAATTTACCGCATTCGTCATAAATAGTCCATATGCATCGTCATTAGTTTGTTATCATTAACTTTGGTAACACCCCATACTTCTGTACGTAAAAGAACAAGGCTCTGAACAATATGTTGATAAATTCTCTCTTTGTTTCTTAAGTAATTTTCTTTTCCAAGAGAAAAGAGTTTAAGGTTAGTGTTACTTCTCTGACTTTTTTATTCTTTCCTTCGTCACTTCCTCATTATCGGCTTTCTTATTAAAGATTGCCCCTAGTTTAGCAAGTTTGCGCGCCCTTGGTTTCGCTGTTTTCCAAGCTAAGGTCGCAAATCTCGTCTTTTCCTACTACTCACATCTTAAACGTACATAGATAAGCCAGCTGCCTCATATTTTCTCTGCAGTTTTCTTGTTCTACAACTAGTTCTTATTTGTCTACCGTTATCACGATCTCGATCTGTTCAACTGCAGACAACAGATGTAAATATAGGAAAATATTTCCCCATATTACCCCTTATCCCCATACTTCGGCGTTTTCTACCCTTTCTCTGAGGATTGGTCCAGATAGATCTTAAGTAAGTGGGTGATAAACAGCAGCCTTGTTGGCCTCCTAGACCCTTCGTTGTTTTGAATAATGTAGTCACTCTGTTACCCATCTTGATTCTGGCATAGTTTTCCTCATTAATGAGGATCGCGTGTTAATAACACTCTCAATCAAGTTTATCATACACGCTAACTAACGTTTGACTGCTCCATTCGGTATACGAGCGTTAAGAATATTGGACAACCTTGAGTTAAAACTTCCTACTACGTTTGAACAATCAATGTGCTATCTACCTCCATGGATAAAAAACGCCAAGTTTCGGGTTTTCATTGTCCAATTACATAAAACACGACATTCCTGATGTGGTTTACCGCCAGGAGTATTGTCAATCTGCAACTACCACCATCGGAGTGAAATTATTTTCACTGATGGGTCTAAAATGGACAACGGCGTTGGGTGTGCGTTTTATGCCGCGGGATGTACCTACACGTACCGACTGCCATCAGTTTGCAGTGTTTTTACAACAGAACTATTTGCCATTTTCAAAGCGTTAACCATCATTCAATCTCGATCTTCACACAATCATTTGTGTTCTGATTCCAAAAGTGCTCTTCTGGCTCTTCAGGATGTTTTATCTGTCCACCCTTTAGTTGGGGACATTTTGTATGCTGTACACAGGATTCAATTGAAAGGTGTGGAGGTAGCGTTCAGTTGGGGGTCCTGGATACTGCGAAATACGCGGAAACACAAAAACGGATGAAGCCTCGAAGAATGCTACAAGCTTGGTGCCCATTACTCAACGAGTTATGGCATCTGATTATGTGTGTTTTGCGAAACATTTATTGCTCACTGCTTGGAATGACGGTTGGCATACCGTGCTTCAGAATAAGCTGAGGGATATTAAACATACCGTCCGCCCATGGATGTCTTCTATTCGTTCAAAACGTAAAGAGGAAGTGGTGGTTACACGCCACTCTTTTGCAACTCTTCTGCAACTCATGGATATTTGATGCGTCGTGAAGATCCACCAATGTGTCAGTACTGTGGTGGATTGTGTAGCTATAAAACATATTTTGGTGGATTGTGTTGGTTTATCTAATATTTGTGCCCACTTTAATTTGAAAGGCAGTTTAAAAGTTTTGTTTGGTGAGGATAGCTCGGCCATTGACCGAGTAGTCGCTTTCTTGCACTTTTTGAACATATTTTTTTTTAAACCTAATATTTATAAATATATGCTTATATATATATATATATATATATATATATATATATATATATATGCGTTACAGATGCTGAGTAGGAGGTGTAAGCTTCAAAGATGTCTAATCAAGCAAACAGGTGAATTTAGGATAAACCTGACGTAATCACACAATAACCAGTTTGTATTTTTGGAGGCAAAGCACGTTTATGTTACTAGTAATAATCACATATCATATATCTTGTGGTATTTTTATTATTATATGTTACTTATATACAAATTTCAATGCTCCATATTTATATTCTTTACTTATTTGTTGCTAGTCATACCTTGTTATACTGATCTAACTGAAATTTCTAAATATATATATGTAAGTATAAAAAAATGGAAATAAATGTCGTAAAAAATACAGGCCTGTATTATGATAACAGCGTTTCATATCATATGATATATCATAGGCTATGGCCACCATATATTATAAAATTTAACTTCTAGATATGTAGGAAAGCTTTTCAAAACATTTGTTTTTGTTCCTTTCAATTAAAATTACAATTTGGCGTCTATTCATAGGAAAATAAAACAAAATTTAAATGATAACCCTAGAGACAGAATAATCTTGAGGATGATGTAAACTGTAATTATAAAAGCTACAGCGGTTACAGATTGTCATTAGCAAATGCAAGGCTATTACAAGAACACAGGCAACAATCACAATGTCTTTTCATCCTCAAATAATTGGTAAGCTCCTTTATTATTCTATATTTTAAAAGGTAATATTTTTTTCCAATTATAGTTGACACATTCTGAAATAATTTGTGTTGAGGCATGACATATATAGTATTTATATTAACACATTTTCTTATAGTTCCAATTTACATTTCAGTTGATTACTTTTTATAATTGACTTACTGATAGCCGTATAAAAATATATTTATCTCTAAAAATAAAATTATAAATAAATTTAGAATTTAAAATTTGATTTAACTTTGTTTTAATTGAAACGTAACATATACAATCTTAAAGGCTCTACTTTAAATATGTACATTATTATTTTTTTGTTATTTTATTAAATGTTATGTAATTAAATTTTTAAATACATTAGTTCCGTTCAAATAAAAAATGTGTATATTATGGGTTTTATAATACACGTTTACTGGAAAGTATCCTAATATATACTTAGCTAATATATTTAAACAAGTAGCTAACTATATCTTTGCTAAGAAATAATCAATCCGTGTACATTTTTAGATATGTATAACCGTGATTGTTACGTTTGCAATTTTCCAATAGCCAGTGGATTGACGTACTAATGAGTGAGTACAAAAAAGGAAATTGCATGATTTAGTAAATTCATTCAGTATAGTGATCATTATTTCACAATCTTTTTCTTACATTTGTATTTTGATGATACTTCCGAATAAAGTACTTTATCATTTAATTCCAAGAAAAATTAGTTTTTTTTAAATACCAGTAATCATTTATTGATATTTTTATAAGAAAAAATATTTGAAACACTAATTGTCTTTTTAATGAATTCCCAGTAAAACATTATATTCAATACAAATGTATAGCATTTAACAATGCAATAAGTAATATATAACCGTTGACAATGGATATACCAATATGGCAGTGGAAATGAGTCTGTAGATATGTCAGAATGTCTTAATATCTCATTGCTAAAGAAGTATTTTGAAGGAAGCCAGACGGTTAGTGTTTAATAACATTAATTTATTCATTTGATGATTTTCCTCCCTTTAAACTGTTTTTAAATTAGTTTTAATTATGAACAAGTATTTATTTATTCAATAATGTCCATAAATAAATGGTTAGGAAGGAAGAATATACCAATATTTCTATCAGTAACAAATATGAATAAAATAATATGTTAATAACAGTATTTTAGTTTTACGTATTATATTATGTTGATTATATCTTCGCGCTAATGTTCTTAACAGAGCTCTAAACATACGCTATAATGAAATGTTTACACTCTGTGGGAACTGATCTGGAGATGTAGATTTAACTCAAAATTTGTTAAAGTGTGTAATCACCTAGCCCTACAAGCTCATTAGGTATCGAAAAATCCGGTTTCAACCGAAAAACCGCGCGCGCGCGTGTTTGTGAGTGTGTGTGTGTGTGAGAGAGAGAGAGAGAGAGAGAGAGGTGGTTGAGACTTCCAAAACAGTCTCAAAGATGAAGATTTTGCACTTGTCAAAATCTTTTAAAATTGAAACAGCTGCTATGGACAGTAGCGGACAAGCGAGGTTCACTCTCTGGTTGAGTAAAGAAGGCCGGTCCAAAAGGCCGATTTTATTAAAGAAAATAGCAAGTAGGAAAGAATGGTATATATCTTCTTACATACAAAATTAAAATTAAATTTATTTATGTTAGTTATAATGAACAAAATTAAAAAATGAAACTAAAAAATAAAAGTAAAAAGCCACCAGAAATTGGGAAAACTTCAAAAACCAATAAAAGCAAAATATTGTAAAATAAAATGTATAAGTAAATGTAAATTCATAAAATATGTAATTAATAAATGGTTTAATAAATTGCTCTAAAAATTAGAAAAGTGTCAAGTGCTGAAGAAAGTAGTTTCGAATGCCGATAAAGCGAAACTTACGAACGGAGTGTCGTAAAACTGTCATTCAAGTTGGCAATAAAATCTAAAGTTATGAAAAAGACCATGGTGTTAAGAAATATGAGAATGTTACATAATAAGGAACATTTTACACCAGCAGCTAAAAAACGACCACAAATCTTCGAAAGCAGGTCCAATAGGACACTCAGTTTTCAAGTTAAGACAAATTTATGGATAAACTAAACATCCGCGTAGCGGAGGTTGGGGGATGAAAGGAGACGATTATCAGTTCTCGTGACGAACTGATGTTTTTCCAGAGATCCAAGAGGTTACAAGATCCTGTTCCGTGGCTAAGCAGAAAATCAAGCCCACGATGGACGTGGAGATGATCTGTTTTCGAGCGCCCGCCTGTTCGAATTTTAACTTTTATGTAATAAATTATAAAAAGTAATAAAGGTGGCCCTAAAACCGATCAATTACGACTGCTACAAGATTCCATACTCCAAGAAAACTATGGAGGAGTAGAGGAGTGATCACAGTGAACGTTTTTGGGGCGAGTCTGAATTTTAATAGCATTTCATAAATTTAGTAAATGTCTTAATATCATAGATCAAATTTTTTTATAAATAGAAATATAAGTGGTGGTCATGAAAAAAAATTTATTCAGATATAATTTGCAAGTTCTGAAATCACAAGATTAAAGTTGCATCAAGTTATAACAAGTTAACGTTTAACAAAGTTGAAACACTAAATATTCAAAATGACTAATAAGGTAATTTATTTAAAGTCAATATAAATTAAATAATAAGATATTCAGAAAAAAACCCGATAATAAATGATTTATTACTCAAGTTAATCTAAATTATTTTATGTATATATAACATATATTAAAATTTGTTTTGTATTCTTTCAGATTTATGTTTGGCGACACTAAAATAAGGTAAACAGTAAGGCACTAAGACGTAACCTTGCCTGTGACTTCTTCTAATAATTAAATTGACATGAAAAATAATAAATTGGTATAAATTATCCATCTGTTGTATTGACATATGTATGTGGATTTATGTATGTAATTTTAAGTCCAAAAAACCACAGTGTTCTAGCAATTACTACAAATGTTAGAAACTTTTAAACAATGGTGTTAACAAAGGATTTGATGAACTTTATGCAAGGGTTACCCAACATTTGAACTTTATCTAGCTTTCAAGTTTATTTCACGGTAAACAACTGTTTTTCAAAATAATATAAATGGCAAAAATTCAAAGAAATTAAAGTAACAATTGTATCACATTTTGAAATAATTAATGTTGGTTTATATTTTTATTTTCAATAAATTAAAACTACTTGAAACCAAAAAAATTTAAAAATAATATAACTATACTGTAGTAAACAAACTAAATAAAATTTCCGAAATTTTTCCATCCAACATCAAGAGTAAAAGTAAATAATTATTTTAAGCTAGAAAAAAAAGGTAAGAAATACTCTTACAATAGAAAAGTAGTAAATAAAATTTACAGTCAGACAAAAATTCATAATGTATTTATAATCACATTGATGAGTATGAACATTTTGGTTGGTTTTTAAATAACGTCCAGGGATTTACCCACGGGCAGATCACGCTCGACACACCATAAGTACCAGGATATGGTAAGTCGTGTGGGATCATATCTTCACAGCTGTAGAACTGGGGCGTTTCGGCCATACAGTGTCTATCATCTCCATGTACAGCTTAAGCGAGAAACGCGTAAATGTGGTCATGTAGTTCGTAGGGTGTGGAACGTGTGTTTCGGGGGTATCTCCCTGAGGGTGTGTAGGTTTGGCCGCTGCAGTGTGTGTGTGTTGTGTATGTGTGTGTGTGTGTGTGTGTGTGTTGTGTGTGTGTGTGTGTATGTGTGTGTGTGTGTGTGTATGTGTGTGTGTGTGTGTGTGTGTGTGTGTGTGTGTGTGTGTGTGTGTGTGTGTGTGTGTGTGTGTGTGTGTGTGTGTGTGTGTGTGTGTGTGTGTGTGTGTGTGTGTGTGTGTGTGTGTGTGTGTGTGTGTGTGTGTGTGTGTGTGTGTGTGTGTGTGTGTGTGTGTGTGTGTGTGTGTGTGTGTGTGTGTGTGTGTGTGTGTGTGTGTGTGTGTGTGTGTGTGTGTGTGTGTGTGTGTGTGTGTGTGTGTGTGTGTGTGTGTGTGTGTGTGTGTAAGTGTGTGTATGTGTGAGTGAGTGAGTGTGTGCGAGCCCGCGTGTGTGTGTATTTAATAATAATTGTTTCAAATATCGTTTTTGAATAATGTTTCCTTTTGTTTCGGAAAAATCAAGTTTTCTATCCTTGTTTTCATTGCTTTACTATGAAAAATATTGCCTTTAATAAAATTTATAATTTAAAAAAATTTCAAATTTGAAAATTCTACTTTTGCCTTTAATTATAAAAGAATCTCGCATTCTGTTTGGAAGCTAATGAAGCTAATAAAGTTTCTTTAACAAAATACAAGCCTAAGAATATAATTTAACAGATAAAATATATAAATAACTAATATTTTAATGGAAATGAGAAGTTCATCAAACTTTTGTAAAATATTCACACAACTATTGTAATATTCATTTAGCATTTAATAAAAAGATAAAAACTGATATAAAAACATATTGTTTACAAGTATTGGAAACGGTTAGAGAATATAGATTATGTGTTATTATTATATTATAAATATCAAATACATAAGTTATAAAATAATTTTATTTGTAATTACATTTCCAAGCAAACATTTAGTTTTCTGGTTGACGAAATCCTTGGGAAGGATGTTAAGAGCTTCAAGCTGCCCCATGCTATCCCAGCAGCGAGCCAATTGTACCAGCACCAATGGTTTTGTTACCTAAATTAATTACCAAAACGTTATATCATAACATAAATACACTAAGTTACATATAAATTTATTGAATATACTTAATATTACACTAGATTACACTACTGGGAATATTTTAGTCAGATTTTCCGGTATGATTCTTACTATTGACTGTTAAATCATCAAAAGTAGGAAAAATATACCCCATTCCACTCCTATAATTGATTTTTCCTTACAAGCGGATGTCACATTTTGTTTGGAACCTAATAAATGTATTAAAATTATATACGAAAATAGCTGTAAATAGATATATTTATATAAATTAAGTTACAATTTGTAAATCTTTTAAAGTTTTAAAATAGAGATAGAGTTCACTCATTTTAGCCTCCGTTAAAACATTTAAGCTGGATGCAAACGTGTTCTTTGCAATTAGGGGAAACTTATTATAAAGCAAGACGTTCTACTTGTGTTTAATGAAGGATAATAGTCAATATGTTTTCCTTTACTCTAAACTTCAGGTTATAAAATTTCTGATTGTAGTTGCATAAAAATGCCAAATAGATACTGAATTCAGCACTAATTAATATGATATAGGATTGATTATATTATGGAAGGGTTTTGTTAGTTTTAAATGTAAACAATGGATATAAAATAAAAAGGTTTTTCTAGTATGAATAAATTCAATTTTTTCTCAAAGTTGCTGGATACTACAGACCTAAATGCTTCTAAGCTTTTTTAAAAGTATATTTTACCATAATAAAAGAATATAAATTCACTCCATATACCCACAGATATCGTTAGTAATTCAATCTTTGGGCCTTTTCTGAAATGACTGAAAAAACATTCTCTTGTATACATTGACTGAAAAAACAAAGACAATAACCATAAATTGTTATAAGAATCGATAATTTTTAACCTATACATAAATGTCCATATTGCCAGACACAATTTCGTCCTAACTTATCTCTATTTCTCACATAATATACAATCAACTGTTATACTATTTTTATCATAAAAATGTGTAGATACGTTCTTATCATAAAAACATATTTTTGGACGATAAAGTTAAGTTCAATTCCTTACCCATTATATTGACGTAATAGGTTAAAACCCAATTGATATATGATTCAATAAGTTATATATTATATACTGCTAGTGTAAATTTTATTTTTTATTATAAAATTAATATACTATACTATAATACATAATATCGGCCGTACATCTCTCTAAATGTTTTAGGAGTAAAATCATATTTTTAAAACTTTGTGTCAAAGAATATCGATTGACGCGTTAACAATCAAGCTAATATGTTTCAATAATGACTTAAATTATGCCATTGTTGTTATTATTATAGTCGAATTACCACTTATCTCATTTGTATATATATATATCTAATTGTATAAAATTTCCATTCAATAACAACTATAAAAAAAGTTATTCCATACAGATGTTAAACTATAAAAACCAGAAATCCATATACTTTCAGGGACATATATATTTTCGTCTATTCCTACAACGAAGTTAATTAGTAACGGGTAATATATCTACTTCAGAAATCTTCTTCTTTAAATGAACGTTCTCTCATAAGCTTCATGTAGATAACTATTTCATTATATTTTTTTAATAACTAACACAGGCCTTATACTCCAGTTGTTACATGTTCTCGCTCACATCCGAATAGTATAGCTTTGTGTTCGTTGCCCGTCCAAACGTCATGCCTAAATCCCATAAAGTTTCCAGAAATAAATCGGTACAATGATTCCTCTTGTGCATTGAGGCAATATTGGTGTGATTTATTAACCATGAATTAATCATAGGAATTAAAAAGGAAAATTACCTTAAAGCAACAATGTCGTATTTTATCTTAAAGATTAAATAATTTTATTTTACCTTTTTTCCTATTTGGGAAATTCTTGGAGAGTGCGAAATTAGTTAAGAAAATGTACCCATCTGGAATGAACTTGGAAGAGTCGGCGTTACTAACTTCCGGGCTGTAAATAGAAGCAACTTTTTTTATACAGCTGTAGTTAGTATGTTTTTAAAAATAAAAATAGCTAGTCATGTATTACAAATGTTGGAATTGTTTTGTTTTAATATAAGCGTGGGTTAAATACATGCGCGTTAGAGGTTACGTGTTCTTAATCTGCATTATTACCTGAACAAAAATGCTAGTGCAGAATGTGAAACTACATCACATCAGGATAAATACGTAATTCCAGCGAAACTATAACTACAAATACAATTTACTCACATTCTGATGAAAAATAGTATTTTTACAATGATATAATTTACACATTATATTAGCAAAATAAGAATAAATAATAATTTTGGTTATGTTAACATTTACCCAGCGCAATAAGCTCTTGAAGAGTTTAATACTTTTTGATACATTATTATTTGTTTTATGAGAAAAATATTTTTTTTGTATTTTCATCTGCATTGATGCTCACTATCATGACTTCACTATCTCATATAACGAAATGTTTCAGCATAATGTTCCAGTATTACTTTTCAGAGTACTGGATGCAATATATCATGGCAACTTGTACAATCGTATGTGAATATATTCTTGGAATAGGCATGAGAAGAAGATACACGCAGAGATTATAGCTTTCCTAAAGCGGCATCATACTGACGAGTATATTACGTTATGTAAAACTTACATTGATAACAAGAAGCTGTTTAGGTTTTTATATAGCGATATTTGTTTTAATATATATATATATATATATATATATATATATATATATATATATATATATATAAATATATAGGATTAAATAATATACACTAATTACAGGAATAATTTATATTAGTGATAATTAATAATTATAATATTATTATTCCTGTAATTAGTGTATATTATTTAATTTTTAAAATAATTCCAACAGGAAAATTTATTTGATATTCTCTATCTCTCTCTCTCTCTATATATATATATATATATATATATATATATATATATATATATATATATATATATATATTGTAAAGATTGCAGCCCGATTTTGAATAAAGTTTTTAACATATTAGTCAATACAGCCTTCAAAAAAATATTTTAATTTGAACAAATGAAGTATTAAATCCCCATCTCCAGGTCTTATTTCAGAGTGTAAATATTTGTTTACAGAGACATTATTCTAGGTGTAATAACGTAACCATGTAATCACGATAAACAGTTTGCTAGAGGTTTACAGATTTAGAATTTTGTTGTTGAGAACATTAGCACTACGGTATAAGTGTTTTATAAAAAATCGTATAAAGTATAACATTCTACAATATTTTAATATTTTGTTTCTGGGCATTATAGTATAAATAGGTCAACAATAATAATAAACTATTTAGAAACAGTTATAATAGTAATACATAAAATGCCTTAAACACTGATTTGTCTCCGTACAATACACTTCGGACACGACATACATAATTTTCAGACTTTTATACCAACTTAAGTTTTGTATTTACTACTTACTTTGTTTACTTTAGTATGGACACGCTTACAAAGCATTTGTTGCATAATAATAAATGGTGTATTTTTGTATTGAATAATAAAGTTCCAATAGGAAATCATAAAAATACACTCAATGTATTAAACATTTCTTAAAAAAGTGTAGGCCTATACTGTTTAAAAAATAAATTATTTTTCTTAAATATATATGTATAATTTGTCCAAAGTTTCAAAAATAAAAAAAATTGTAAATTCTGAAAACATAAAATAGAAACTTTGAAAACAAAGACAGAGTAAAGTGTTTAGCAACCATTATCAACGTGCTGCTTGGATTGATTAAATCATAAAATTTCGTGTATGGTACTCACTCGGTAACCTTTCCTTCCAATGGAGTTTGGAACATTCCAAAAGCAACGATCACGGTAATGCATATCTAGAAAAAAACATACATTAAATTTTCAGTCAGAATATAAATCCATCCTCCATCAAATTGACTATTTAAATAGATTTTAATATTGGTTTCTGTAACTTTTGGGACCCTTGAGATTTAAAACATACATTATATTGCGAGTTGGTACATATTTAACGCTTTTAATAAATATATACCAAGTGATTATTTCTGTTACAGCCTTTTGTTTTGTGATAGGTCTATCTTGAAACGAGGAAGATAAATTAAATGTAGAAATGAAACTATTAAAACCAATTTTATTTTTTATAACTTATTTATTTTATAAAGTCATCACGTCCATTATACTCTTATGAACTGAATTCCAAGTTGCAATGACATGTCTGTATACTTAGCTATGCTAGCTGTAACACAGAATAACTTAGATTGTACCAATTATGTTTAGTACAAGAAATATTTTAAAAAACCTTTCACGATAGTTCCTAACTCAACAGAGAAAGGTCCTACTTTAATATGCAAAAGAAACAAATAATATGGTAAATTCATATTTTAATGAATAAATTATATTATTTGTCTATTAGAGTAGGAAAACCCCTTTGAAAAATAACAAATATAGACGTATAAAAATAAATATTTTTGTGGACGGCAGACTAATTGAGCACTGTAAAATACTATAACTAAACAAAAATTTTGGGCCGTCCGGATTAGCCGGACGTCCGGATCATCGGAGACCGGATTAGCGAGACTGTACTGTATTTAAATTACCTTTTATTTAAATATTAGAAATATTTTAAATTTCAATGTACATGTGACAGAAATATAATATGCTTAGAAAGCGAAATTATTTAATAAAATCAATTGAATTACTATTAAAAAAAATTAAGAACTACAAGCGCCATCCATTATCAATTAAATATTTGAAATTAAGTGGATGAAGAAAAAGTATTTTTAGGCAAAGGCCTATCTATCAATCTATATATATAAATTATGGTGATATGTTTTCTTGTAATATAGTTATTAAATTAAAAATAATTTAATATAAGTATGCACAAAATACCAATGAACCTAAATGATCAAATAATAGAGAAAAATATAATATATCAAATTGGTTTAGAAAATGAATATAAAAGAAAAACTATAGATAAATTAAATAATAACATAATAAGAAAACAGACACAAGATTATTTAAAGAAACAAATTTATAAATTACATATAAAACTGATAATAAAATTAAAAATTTAATAAACAATAACAAAAAGCAAAATAATATGCACGAAAAGAACGGAGTATATAATATAAAATGTCAAACTTGTAATAAATTATATGTAGGACAAACAAAAAAGAGATTAAAAGATAGATACAAAGAACATTTAATCGCTTATATCAAACCAAACATATAGGCTACAAATCAAATTTAGCTACGCATTGTATTAATAATGGACAAGAGTTTCCGGAAATAGAAAATATGAAATTAATAAAAAAATTAAATAAAGGATTAAAAATGAATATATTTGAAACATTGGAAATTTATAAGCATAAAGTTAAAGACAAATTAATTGATGAACAAATTCAAGTGAGATCAAGGCACCAAACTATTTATAAGGTCATTGATGTTATAGAAAAAATTACATAAAGTACAATACTTATAAACACATGGTCATTTGCAGCACATATGATTTAATTTTGTAAAAATATTTCATTAGATAATTATTATCCTGAAGATGCTGGTACTATTTTATCGGCGAAAAGCTTTGAATAAATATATTCATTAAAATTATTCTTGTTTTTGAAACATTTTTAATTTATTATATAAACAGGGAGAGTGTAAACTAAGAGTAGACATGGAAACACAATTTCTTTTGAAAATATAGATTCATAGAGAAGCTCACCAAATATATCTGAGGATGAGAAGACATTGTGACTGCTGTCTGTACTCTGGCTATAGATAGATTTCCTAAAGATAATCTGAGACCACTGTACTACCTTTTATAATTGTTAGTTTCTGTCATGTTCAAGGCTGTTCTTTGTCTAGAGTTATAATCTGAATCTAATTTTTATTTTCCTGCAAATGCACGCTCAATATAAACGTTAATGGATCGTTAAGTAACATATAAAACATTATTGTAAAGATATGTTAGGTTTCTATTTATTATCCCTGTATTGCATATCATTACTTTTAAAATATAAAACAACACTATTTTCAAATTTAAGCTAGACATGTATGACCAGATAAAAAATAACTAATGGAAGCCAATACGAGTACTGAAACTACTGTATAATTAATATTACAGTAGAGACTCTGTTATTTGTATGTAAGCGTATTTTCTTACTATGGATAGGAAATAGTCTCTGTGTAGGTATCTAAGAATATGATAGTCTCTCATGTATAATATTATGTGGTATAAACAACAAGTGGAAATGACAGCGTTTCATTCTATAATTAAATAGAATGATCGCCATTGTCAAATAAAGAATAATACAATATCTGGCAAAAGTAATATTTTTGAAATATCAAAATGAGTATATTAAATAAAGTAGTTCATTCATTGAAACTTAATCGGTGTATCCATCTAGAGAATCAAATTCAATTTCATGGATCAATTTAAATGTTCAAACAATGTAATTCTCTATGAACGAGGAGAGGTTACATGTTTAACAAGTACCTAATAAGGCTTCAATGAAAGGTTATTACAACAAACGGGATTAAAACGAAAGCTAGAACGAGCTCTAAATAAAGTAACTCATGTAAACAAAAATACAGCAACAGAAAAGTAAAAGCAACTCCCAACAGCGGTAATCGAAGTCAGGCTGAGTAGGATAGATATAGTTCAAGAACTGATAGCTCTTAAACCATAGCAAATGGTTTTAAAATCATAAGCGCTGAATTATCGCAATAAGACAAAGGAATTCCAGATAGACCTAATACAACTCCCTTCTACTGTCGACATAAAAAGATTTTTTTACACTATAAAATATATGTGGCCTCTGAAAGTGAGAAGAGAAGCAATGAGAATCTAAAGACTTAAATTTTAGGATTTTAAAATATTAGTTTGAGTTTCATGAGAAAACCTATACTATAGATCAAGTTCATAGAACAAATGAGTTAACAGAACGAAAGTTGGATGATAAACAGTGTTATGTAGTATTCTTAAAATTAATGTTAAAGTTCTAAAAGATGAATGTAAATGGTCAGTGAGGGTAATCACTCATATCGGCCGATCGTTGCCCTGTACAAGATTTGGTAAGTCAGTCGACCAAGACTCGAACTTGGTTGCAACTCTCTCCCAATGCGTTCCGCGTTAACGTAGTTTTTTTTTTTACCTTACTATGAGGCAAGACGTCGATCGAATGACATATCTCCCGTTACGTTCTGCGAGAAGTTGTTTTTGTGTCGCCTCTCTCCCGTTACGTTCGGGCGTAATACACAGTTCCCTTTCATTTATCTCCGAAAATCTAACAAACCGATTTGCACTTCACTATTTCTAGATGTAGGTGCCTTTGATAAGTTGTGACAATTAACATTGATCCAAAACTTAAATAAGACTCTCCATAAGAGTCTTCATTGCTAACATCACGCATAATAAATAGAACCTATAGGTCATTAACAGGATGAACGTTGTCCAAAAGTGACAAAATTACCTCCAATGGAAGTCCTCTAAGGTAGTGTGCTAGTTCTTGGTTCATTCCTCATAGGTGTATCAAATATAGTATTGAAAGAGTCTCCGTCATTTGAATATAACGGAGATATTATCCTTTATGATAACACTGCTAAATATCTAGGCATGAACCTAATTGGTATAATAAGATGGGGACACCACATACAAAAGGAGACTATATATATAAATATATATATATATATATATATATATATATATATATATATATATATATTCATATGATAGGTACTATTTTCCCCTGTATAGAAAGTCAAACCTATCGTTAAGTAATAATATAAATATCTACAATCAGATCCTGAAGTAGGTTTGGCCATATGGCAGACAGCTGTTAGGTAGTGCAAAAGAAACTAAAAAACGAACGTAAATGTATATTATTAAAAACGGTAATGAGAATATTCTTATTGAGCTCATGGCGTGTGAAAGAAATAGATATTCACCGAGATCTGAATACCCCACTATAGCAGGAGACAGTAAAAAGATCAAAAAGACCAAAAAAACATGTAAAGAGACTTCATCTTCATTCAAACGCAGCAGCTCTTCTGCTTCTCGATCCAGTAACGGTTATTAATTTGTATAAAAAAACAAACCCTTTGTGTTAGTATATTTTTGTTTTCTGTTGTGCTAGTTGTAATAAAATATTATTGACAATGTTCAGACAAGAATAAAAGTTATAGCTCTGTACTACTTAGTGTAAGACGATGCCAGAGAGTAGTAGTTAATGTAAAAAGCTAATAAAATCAGACACATAAATTAAAAATAATATTTTTTTAAATGCATAACGTTCATTTAGAAATTTATACTCTCATACAAAACTATTGATTATTATAAAACATTATTTCTTAAGCAGATATAGTATAGCCTACTGAAAATAATAACGAAAGCCAATATAAAATTGAAGGTAATTTAAAATCTACTTATTTCGTAATTAAATTAAAATATAAAATATATAATTATATATATTTATAAATGTTGAACATATATATATATATATATATATGTATATATATATATATATATATATATGTATATACATACATATATATATATATATATATATATATATATGTATATACATACATATATATATATAAAACTAATATATTTAACGAATATGTACATTTAAATATTTATAAATATATATTATGAATTTTAGTTGATGTTAAAAAAGTAGAACGAACTAATTCAAGAATGTAAGTAAAAGAAGTAATTTCATATCCTTACTTAATGACATTGAAAAAAACATGCTAACACAATTATTGATTTTCAAGTGTTTAGGGGTCCTAAAGGATTCTCGTCTCTATTATTTCGACAGACCTTGTATATATATTTCACGAGGATAGCATGATAACGTGATGCATTATGGTCATCCGTCTGGCAGTGACAGGTCAGTTTCCTGCCCCAAGTTGACCTTTAGTCCTTCCATTTATCCGGCCTCTCCTTGCATAAAATATCATATAGCCTGTGAACACTTACGGCTGTCAGTTCGTAAATATGCAAGTGGGTGTGATTCCACCATTTCCCATAAATTAATTTAACATATCCCTCCCAAATTATTATGTACAATATACAAATATATGTATATATATATATATATATATATATATATATATATATATATATATATATATATATATATAATAAGGGTTTGTAGCAGCAACTTCTGCTTCTTACTTACTACAATAAAATTAAATAAAATAATAAATATTTTTTTAAAATGCAAATACAATAATAATAGTATGGTTTACATCCGAATGCATTTTATGGCAGGGAGAATAGAAGTATGAGATATATCTATAAATCTGGCCTTGAGCCTTAGAAGTATAAGGACTTTTACCAGGTATATATTTAGTGCAAGCTGGATATGATGCAAACATCTTGGTTCTGTTATATTTTTTGATATTGTCAATAAAATGTCTACTGCTCAAGAATAAATTTTGTAATTCTAGTTTTGTTCTGGGCTGTGGTAGCAATACCTGTCCATTGTGGAAACATAAGCTAATGTGTCCTACTACTATCTCACTAAGAAAATGAAGTGCGTTACAATGGTGGTAGCTTTGGTCAAGCCTGCCAACACACACACACACACACACACATATACACACACACACATATATATATATATATATATATATATATATATTAGTCACCGTTTACAAGGATCATTGTTAATGATCCTTAACGTTTCTCTTTACTGTGCACCATTCCTAAATACCTGTCTACGAACTAGCGGTGTTTCACCATTATGGGTATTTTCAAAATTTTTACCTAAACAGAACACCAAAATCAACGTACATAAACAATAAATTACGAAATGTTCTTGTAAATTATTCTTAACCACTATTTCTTCTGCACACCATTCCAAAATATTTTTACACAAAGTCGCATGCTTCAATTATTAGATACGTTTAAATTATACAGAATAATTTTTAAAACAGAAATAAAAAAATAAAATTTACATCAGGTAGTGTTATCACCATCTGCTATATTTATAATACACTATCCGTCATATATGGCTTACCTACCCACTGTAGTGATATTTCCAATAGAAAATCATTGGATCTACTGAGGCCAGTGGGGCAAATAATTTGTAATTTTTTACATGTCTGACACTTTTCCCACCGTCTTTAGACCTCGAACTTTAAAATAAATCTAATTATCCTATCTTGTCTTGTTCTTTGCATGAGAACCTTCATTGGGAACGATTCGCTTCTGGAATTATTTATATAGATTCATGTTCTATCTGACACTAGAATATTGAATATGGTTATCAAAATAAAACTAAGCATGTTAAATTTTACAAATTTAAATCTATTCATGACTATTTTTGCCGTTTATAGATCGTATCGTTATACCAAAATTGTATGCTTCTCCAAAAACGCACTTTAAATTAGACGAAATATTTATTATCCATGCACAGACAATGAATTTTCATACGGAAAAAGGCTCAAACCAAAACCAACGTTAAACTCAAATTCCGTTAAAAAAGATTGTTAAATTGCGTTTTTAATATAACAAACAATTATTATTAACATTTATATTAAAGGGTTTTTCCTTTTCAAAAGTGTACTATTATGCCAATGGTTGATAACAATTTGAAATATAATGCTTTACAAAAATAATAATGCAACCGTTCTATTAAGGTATAATTTTTAATAAAATCAAATTAAGAGTTTAAAAAATATATATATAAGGAAACACAAATATCCTAGAAATAAAGAAATGATTTCCATACTTCTTTTATTGTAGAGATGGTTCAACACAGATGATGTAAATACATATAGAATTATTGCTAGGCTTATGTTCGATCTATAGAAGTTAAAGTGAGACATATAGATTTGTGTGTTTGGGAACAATGGCCGGACTTCTGAAAATTTAACTCAGTTACATTGCATTATAAATGTACTATAAAGCTTGTATAGAGCTTCTTTTTTCACGGAAAGCAATGATGTCAAGAGCAGTGTAGCTGGTAGTGCCATCTTGATGAAACCATTGTGATCGACAAGGCAAGTTTCAGGCCTAACAGAATTCCCTGAGGTCTCCTATAAAACGACCAAGAATAACGTTAAGCTATCTTGCTTGTAACGTATTACTTCTAGCTTGCATTTACGCCAGTGGTATTTATTAGTAAGAGTCGACACTTTATTATAGTTTCAGTAAGAGTTGACACTTTATTATAGTTTTTCTAACATCGTTTTATTTAAGTTTATTCCTCATTAGTATAGAAATATTTAAAAATTATCTCCCTAAAATCTATATAATACAAATGTATTTTTTTCTCATTACGTTTTAGTAATAACATGATTACAGTTTAAAATAACATATCCTTGAGTAATCTCATGATATTAGTAAGTAGTAAAGTTATATATACAAATTTATGAAATTTGTTTCATGTTTAATAGAAAAGGTTTTAATGTAGAAAAAATGCCTTTATTATTGGTAGGTAAACTCAAAATATTTCCAAATCATGATATAGAATAAATAAAACTATATTGGTTATCGCCATCACACGTGACTAATTTGTTGAAGCGAAAAAAGGCTGTTCAAATAGAAATTTTTAAAAAAAACCTGTATATAAAAGGTTTCGAGGTAGTGGCAAATTAAACTCATGTGTCTCAATAGACTGTAAAAAATTAAGTGGTGCGGAAAATCACTTCATTATCAAAGATAATAAAGGCTTCAGAGCATTGAACTGCTAAATAGATGGTTAAATAGTTACTGTTTGGGAACTTTGATATGTCTAGAGCTTCTCTGCCTTAGGTAAATAACTCATCAAGCATATAATTAAACTATACGCTTGAATAAGTTTAAAAATATTAAAAAACATTTAATTAAATTATCAATATTTCTATAATATAAGTATCCCTATAAAACAAGTTTTTAATTTTGGTTTACAATTATAAGTTATTTTTGTATAATTCTATACTTGTATTGTTTGTAAAAATTTATGATTACAATTTGTTGCATTACTACCAGTTATTGTCAATACAATTAATTAGTCCTAAAATATTTTTGAATATTCCAATGATTACTGGAATCATTTTAAAAAGCTATTTATTATATTGCTTTTTCAAAAACATACATACATTCATATATATACATATATATATATATATATATATATATATATATATATATATATATTCATATATATATATATATATATATATATATATATATATATATATATATAATGGTAAGTTTATTTTTAACGAAAAGTAAAATATATGAGCTCTATCTCCTCTTTCAATTGAAATCCATTGCTGTTATTTTGTTATAATTTTTGTAATCATTTTAATAGGTCAAAATAAAATGTGAAATTCTCTTATAATTAAAACTCATACCGAGAAATGTAATTGGGAATTGTTCTCAACTTTAGTTTTTCCAAATAAAGTGCATTTATATTTGTATATCTCTTTCTGTTAGTTAATTTAGGTAAAAAAATTGGTGCATGTTGGAAACCTGAAAACGTTTGTATCCAAAAAGGTGATAAAGTAAGGGCAAAATATTTACTGCAAATAACAACATAAACAAGAGTCTCTTAAGATAAACGCTTCAGATGGGTATTTGTTACTTATTTAGTGTAAGAAAATAAGAAAGAATTAATTAAAAAAATGACCGAATCACTTCACGTCACCCCAATAATATGATAATTGTGGCAAAGGTAGGAGAAAGGCTGATGTAATGGCTTAAATATGAGAAAAGGAATATATATATATATATATATATATATATATATATACATACAAATACTATAATATGTATGCTTGTGTATTAATAAAGAAATAAAACAATTTACAAATACAAGAATAATTTAAATTATTCTTGTATTTGTAAATTATTTTATTTCTTATATATATATATATATATATATATATATATATATATATATATATATATATATATGCACTGCTCCATGATGGAAGGCAAAATAAATAGATATTTCGCTAAATAGGTAGCCTATACTTCATGATTATTCGTGTAGTGTAATTGCCTGATACTATTACCTTACATGCCACATATGTGGAAGTTACAGTACAAACATAGATTACACATTGTTTGAGTTTAGAATAATTTTAAATTAGTTTTAAGTTGGAAACATTGAGCAAGCATAAACCTTTTAAAGAAACATCAAAATTAAATAAATCTTAAAAACACTACAGCTTACGAAAACATACATTTATCAAAATATGTAACAGATTTTATTCCACAGTGGATGATATCCGCATTTAACTATATTTCAAATAAAGTGTCTCCTCTGTCCAATTACGCAATATGTATAATTCTGAATTTAAATTTCATTGAAACGTTTTATAATATTGTGAGGTAAACTCTAAACACTTTGTTGGCCGTGTTCAAGAAAAGAGCAACAAATTCTCTGCACTATTATTTGTATATGTATAATATTTTAGATATCTGATACAATC
>JBAIZL010000001.1:110750349-110840349 GCA_036971475.1 Prosapia bicincta | reverse complement strand
GATGTACAATTTATACAGTTAGAGGTTATATTGAATTTTTCAAAACTCGAAACTTAATGAAAATATGAATTATTAGAAAATTCTTTCTAAAGGTTCACTAACCGTCACCTCTTAAGCTCTACATAAGGTTTAAAGAACTCGATGTGCGACAGCGTAATCCTCTAATACATTAATTATTAATGTTACATAAAATACATGAATCAATATTTCAAATACAGTAGGCCTACTATTTATGTTCCTGTTATATTTTCTTGTTACTGATTTTAATTTACCAGTTTTTCTGGAAGGTACCACCTACCTAAAGTGTCGTTTTATACTGATTAAAAAATAAACAGTTTGGATAATATGAAATATACGTAAATAGAAATACTTGTCCATCAATCCAAGAGTACCAACATTAAGGATCAAAATGTCTGTGATCTAAAGTCCAAAATATTCGTGAAACGTTATTTAATGATATCTGCGATAAATTATAGAACCTAGGAGCATAAAATAGAAAAACATAAAAGAAATACTGAGTAACCGATAAACATAAAAAAGTAACTATAAATAAAGCAATAGGTTAGTCTAAAACGGTTAAAAAGCACAAACTTCATATCTTTTTAGCAGCAGCGTCATATCTTTATAAGATGACATGTGAAGTTTCAAATAAATTAACTAAAAAGGAAATTACACCGTAAAATAAAATCGAAACAATATATTATTGTAAAACTTTAGATCGAAAAAAGATTTTAATAAAAATAAAAATGCTTAACCGTATTCTAAGGCCCTGATTAGAAAAAGGATTGAACTTCAATTTAACAATATTTTTTTCATTATTCTCAGTTTCATTGAAGCAATAATACTCTTTCAGTTTTACAAAGTTGTTATCAATCGTCTCAGCTAATAAAATGTTAAGTAAAATTTTAGGATTTTTTTATATTTTCCTCGTGGTATCTAAATGACATTCGCTAGGACACACTATGGTAACCTTAGTATTTTTAACGCAGTACAAAAACCCTTTTTTAACCTCTTCGTACATTTACATTTTACTTGTGAAATGACATTACATTTTGCTTGTACTATGGTTATATTACTTTTTTTATTTTTTATTTACTACGTCTATTTATTTTCTTGTGTTTTAGTTTTCTATTACTTTATAACTATTGCTCTCTTATATTAATTGAGCAATCTATTTTGTTTCAAATGAATTTTTTTGTTATGGCAAAAATAAACGTCGTAATTGAATTTTTTGACACGTTATTTTTATTTATTTTTTATTGCTAAATAAGCATAATCAATAACAGTAACTGGAAGACGAAATCTCTTATCTAATTTAGTTGTCGTGAAATACCCATTTTATGCCACCGATATTTATGGCTTGCCACTTTCTAACATTTCAACTCGATATACTTAGTCACTATCAGCGTCTTCCAGCCACTGCTTCAAACTAATGAATCCGCTTTTTGTAATCTAGTTCATGACAAAATATTTATTGTCTCTATCAGTATGAAGTTTTAAATTATTTCCAGAATATTTTTGTAATCATAATTTCATCAGAAATAGTGTTACAAATTAAGAATTGAATTAAAATTTTAATCAAAACCAATATTGCTACCAGAGATGAACTAAAGTGATATTTAAAAGTATAAGTGACAAAGAATATAATTGTAAAATTATTTTTATTTCTTGGAACAACGATTGTGATAATTGTGAACTGAGAAGTCTTCCACACAACCAATTAGTTTTTTTTTTTATTAGGACAGATAAAGAGTAGTTAATTCGTCACCGAACAAGTAATTACTGCCAAGGTTACAAAATTGCTCCAGATTTTGACCATAGTCCAAAACTGAAATACTATACCTTAACTAGTTTTTTAAAATATTTTCTATTTGTTCAAGCTCTCCCCAAATATATTTATTTATATACCTTGTTTAGGTATCATCGGGTTGATTCGGGTTTGAGAAATTCATTTCATGGTATTTAAATGTTGGCACAGTGTTGAAGCGCGCTAAATTTGAACACGATGATACATAGTTCGAATCCGGATAGACCCACAAATGTGTATTATTTAATTATTGAATAAACAATTGACAACACTTTATCAACATCAATTGCCATCCACTTTATGTTAAAAAAATGTATTTGAACTTGATTAAATGAATAAAAACGTATTTTATTAACGATTGAAAATTTGTACAAGATATACACAAGGAGAGTGTGAGCTAATAGAAGGAATTGAATAAATCATTATTTCTAATGAGAGTAAATAACAAAAATAACGTCGAGTTGTAGTTGCGCTAAATTTGGTAAACGACGTATTTTGTTTAAGAACAAACATTTATTACCAACCCGTTACGAGGTCACAGTTTGAAAATCATGCCTATGCAACTATAGTATGTAATAGTTTAACAACTTTATCTCAAATATTTGTCCATAAAAGTATTAAAAATTGATTTTACAGCGTATACTATAACATATAGGTTACAGATAAAAAACTTGTATAAGTTGTAATTGGTAACTGGTCCACGTTACATGTTCTTGAAGATGCTAACGTAGAAGGAAAACGTTGAAATCCAGAATAAACTATTTTTTTTTTTAAATTTTAGTTCAATATTTGTTGTATATATATATAATTAATAAATTAAAAAAATTTCAAAAACAATAATACTTTTATTGCATATATTATTCATAGTATATTTTCGCCGATAAAATAGTACCCGCATCTACAAGAAAATAATTATCAGAGATAATTATTTTCCTGAAGATGCTGGTACTATTTTATAATATATGCTATAAAAGTATTCTTGTTTTTGAAATATTTTTAATTTATTAAATATATTACAAGAAAACATATCACCATATTTAATATATATAATACCTTGAGCAATTTCAATGTCCAAGCAACGTCATTTTGTGGCCCAGGAATAGGTTATTTTTCAACAAGTACCTAATGAACAATAGTTACTTTAGGCCAATACTACAAAAAACTGAAGGGACGTTATTATTGTAAATGAGAGTCAGAAATAAACTCTAAATAAAAGAGTAGACTTCAAAACAAAAATATTGCAGCTGAAAAGTAAAACCTCCCCAAATAGGGGTAGGCGACGTCCGACATTATAATGAAATTAAAAACGCCTCAAACATTAATAAAATAAACTACCGGTACAAGTGTTTCTCAAACGATCAGGACAAAATGAACGTAGTTACACCAGAGAAATAAGAAAGTAGTAAAACTAGCTAAAGGGAATATATTGAAAAGGAACAAATATTATGAAGAATAACCAATAAGAACTATGGCCAAAAATAAACAATTCAGAACACATAGTTCAAGAATTAATAGCAGCGAAAGATTTTAAAACCATAACTGCTGAATTAAAAAGAAAAAAAAGACGAAGCAAGCTTTGATAGACGCACCAAGGTTTTAATTGACACCAAGTAATACTGACGACTTACGATTTACGATATAAATGAAGAAGCAACAAAACTAAAACCTTATTTGCAATGTACGAAGTGAAAGACATATGCAAATAATCAAGATAGAAAAAATCTTATTTTAAAATAAATGACACATAACATAAAATAATGGTAAAAACATAAAATTATTAGGATATAAACTTAATAGGGCATAACCTCTTTTATTTTATAATTTTATTTAGCGATATGTTACAAATGGTTGCCAAATCTCATTGGAAATAGCGATACGTAGCCATTATTTTATAATTGTTGTAAATTCTTCCAAGTCGTAATGATTTAATTTACATTTTGAAAAATTCACTGAGGGTCACAATTAAATGTATTAGACTAACTGAATTGAATTGATGCCACAAAAATAAAGCTGGAGAAAATGTATTTTTAACTTACTTATCTACCTAATCATAATATTTCCTAACTTATCTGGATCAGTTCTACCCCGAAATGTTTTGTAGAGAGATATGCGTACCGATAAAATAGCAATATAAAAAAATAAATAAAGGTAAGTAATGCACACATAAAATAATTCAATTGTTCATCGTATAATTTAGTACAGATCTATAGCATTTTTTCCTCAGCCCAACCAATCTTCTCTAGCTTGCGAACCTCCTACGTCCTCATCATTCGACAAAAATATATCACAAGATTCTATCAGGTCCTCTATAAACGTTTGCCACTTGTTTTTGGAACTTTCAAGAGGTTTATTAGTGGTTGTGGAAGTACTTATTTTAATAACTAAGTGAACGCTATTAACCTTTTCCTTACGCGTTTGTAAACAGAAACGTTTCTGTAGCGGGTTAGCTTGAGTGAGGTATTAGTTTCACTTTGTTACTCAAATATTAGGCCATGAAATAAAAAATATCACCAAATTATTTAAAAATACAAATATCAAAATTGCATACAAAACTAATAACAAAATATTAAAACAATTAATATGCATTAAAAAGGTGGTGTTTATAAATTAGAATTCGAAAATTGTAATAAAGCTTATATAGGTCAAACCAAGAAAAAATTAAAAGAAAGATATAAAGAACATTTAAATGCCTATATTAATCCAGAAATATATACATCAAATTTCGCAAATCATTGTATTAATAATAAGCACCAATTTCCAAATATAGAAAATATGAGACTTATGAAAGAAATTAATAAGGGATTAAGAATGAATATATATGAAGCATTCGAAATATATAAACACAATAATTATAACAAATTATTAAAAGGACAAATACAAATACGTTCTAAATTTGATACTATATTCAATGTCTATAATGTGACAACAACAAAATAAATTTGGCAATTTGTATAAATTTACCAACAATTCTATTTCTAATTAAACATATGTTTTAGGTTTAATTAGCTTACATTACTGTAATTTTCATTCCTGATGATGTTGGTACTGTTTGTCAACGAAAAGCTTTAGATATAAAATAATAAATATTCTTGTATTTGAATAACCTATGTTGTTTTAAATTATTAAACAAGAAAACGTATTATATATATATAAGTTATATGAACATTTTATGTGAACATTAATTAAATGCGTGCTAGGAAAATTCTTGCTTACGCAGCTTTAGTATTATATAGGTGGTGAGAACAGAGCCCCTGCAGTGTGTAAATCGCCTCTGTATCGCACAGACGTTTTCCACTCCAATTGAGTGCATATCAGTTGTATTGTTTTATTAAGTATAATTTATGTAACAGTTTTCCAAATTAATTGTTTATTAAATTCCAAGGTTTGTAAAAATAAAAATCATTTTTTATAATTGAGATAAAATAATCATTAAAAATAATTAAAGATATTGAAAATGAGCAAATTAAAATTAATTATCAAATTGAATCTCAATACTCCTTTAGTAATAATATTATGAAAGAATTAAATAAAACTTTTATTGTAATTGATGAAAATTTTGTAGAATTAAAAAATAAGCTAAGTATAGTGAATAGTAATGTAAATGACTTTGTTGAACTAGAAAAATTTAGAAGTATTCTAAATCAATCGAACATTTTATATGACATGATGTTACAGGTAATCACAGATTTAGAAAATTCTCTTACATTTTGTAAACTAGGTGTTGTACACCCTAGTGTTATTTCAACCCAAGAATTATATGAAGAATTAAACAAAATTTATAAATATTATAATGAGAGGTTACCTTTAGAACCTAAAATGGAAAATATGTGGGATTTAGAGAACCTGATTAAAGTTAATTGTAAACTAGATTCTGAAAGGATTGTATACTTTATAAGTTTACCCATTGTAGAAAAAACTCAATTTAAATTGTATAAATTACATTCTATACCCACAAAATATGAAACAGATTATGTAACAATTATACCAAAAGTAAGGTACATATTAATGTCTAACTCTGTAATATTAGGTTTAGACAATGAATGTAACTGTAAAACCGATTCCATATACTTTTGCTCATTCGACATTTTAACACACCATAAATTAGACTGTGAAGTGTCCATCATCAGGAACAACGATGCCAGCAACTGTGAATATACTGCATTGGAAGTTACAGACAACTTAATTAACTGGATCCCAGAAATCAACCTTTACCTGGCAACCTTTCCCAACAAGCAGACTCTGGAAATTACCAATCGCAAGGCAACTACCACCGTCACCCTTCAAGGCATATATTTGATAAAAACTAATAATGATTCAGTCTTTTTCAACAACATGAAACTGAGCCATACATCAACAACTTCGGGAGGCCATCCTATTTTCATGGACACGTCCAAACTACAATTTTCAATGAGTAAAATGCCAGAATTCTCAGTAAACGTTAAACGCCTAGAGTTGGACAAAATAAACACGAAAACCATCTCAAGAATTGACCCAACTATGGAAATAACCCACCACATCAGTATCTGGACTATTGCCCTTTACGGAGGCGTATTCAGCAGCCTTATATACTTCGCCCTCATCAAGAAGAAGAAGAGGACTTCAACCGATGCCGAAACTTCGCCAACCCCGATGTTTTCTTTAGGGATGGAGGAGTTATATGAACATTTTATTTGAACATTTTAATAATTAAATGCGTGCTAGGAAAATTCCTGCTTACGCAGCTTTAGTATTATATAGGTGGTGAGAACAGAGCCCTGGCAGTGTGTAAGTCGCCTCTGTATCGCACAGACGTTTTCCACTCCAATTGAGTGCATATCAATTGTATTGTTTTATTAAGTATAATTTATGTAACAGTTTTCCAAATTAATTGTTTATTAAATTCAAAGGTTTGTAAAAATAAAAATCATTTTTTAAAAACCTTTCGTGCTTAATATAGCACGTAACTTATATATATATATATATATATATATATATATATATATATATATATATATATATATATATATATAAATATGCTGATACGTATTCCTTCATGAATGAAAAAATATGATAAACAGTTATTATCAGGAGTACATTCATTCATTCAGATGTGCATAAAGTCAGAAGTTTAGCTAAAATCTCATCTAGCATTGACGAGGTGAACCCAACAACATTTGAAGAGCGAGGCAGTTTATTCTAGCGAAACATCGGAGCTATATATATGTTTATATTTATATAGACCTTAAGAATAAAGGAAATAACAGAAACAAATATATCGATAACAATATACAACTTAGTCAGTTCAAATAACGAAAGCACACGTTTACTTTATTGCTGGCTACTAACATACAAACTGAATGAGAGTACAAATCTGTTACACACGAATACGAATACACACAGATATACATAAATAAGCGGTGGAAGAAGCTAGAGGGAAACAAGACCCAGCAACAAATATGCCTTACTTGTGGGACATAGAAATAAATGACATCAATAATAAAAGATGTATATCAAAGAGTATTACAAACTGGAGACAAACAAAAATGCAATACAAAACATTATATAGACAACTAAAACGAGAATTAATTGGGAAAATGATGACACCTGGGTAAGAAATGCATATACATATACAAAAAAATAGTGGGCACCAAGATTCGGAAGCCTGGATATTCATAAAAGTCATGAAAACTATCAACAGACCCAAACATAAACTAGATAACAGAAGAATTTTTCGGAACATTTTGAGAACTTTTATGTTTTTCTTTGGCATGGCTTCCCAAAGTTGTTACGATTGCTCTGTTAACTTTTCAAAACTTATTTAAGTAAAAAAAACTCCAAAAATACACATACATCCTTATATGACTCCCACAAGAAGAATGGCTCGAAGACTCATCCGAAACGTAACACAGGAATCTACACAAAAAACTAGAAAATTAAACAGATTTAGAGCTAAAAGATCTACTGTAGATATGATGTTACCCTTAGAGCAGGCATACTCACTACGCGGCCCGCGGGCCGCATGCGGCCCTCGGGACGATTTTTTGCGGCCCTTAGACGGTTAGGATTGAAGTCAAAATATTTTATAAGTTAAATAAATATTATATTTAGTTACTGAGTGTTTTGAAAATCTGTTGTTGTTTTACTAAACTTAATTAATTACTCAAACTACTGAGGTTAAAAACCCCGCCCGCTGTATCTTTGCCTCGAGCTTTACTGACGCTTAGCAAGGAATAATATCGGCAACACCGCAACGCAACGCAACTTAACGTGTGAGCGTTGCCAAACAGTGCAAGTCCCAGACGCAGCTTAGCAGAGCCAATCAGCAATCAGTGGCAATGACCTTGGGAGGGCGCCCAACGTCCCCCACAACCACGTCATCCCCACAAAAGTGGCTGTGGTGCTGGCCAGTTACTGTTTGTCTTCAGTGGTGTCAGTGGAGAGTATGATCTAATTTAGTGCAGACGTATGTATAAGTCGCGCTAGTGTCAATGTGATTTAATGTTAGTGCCGTTAACTTTATCGATTGAACATATTATTTTACGAAAATAACATTCAGTTTAGTGATTGAATTTTAAAATTAAATATGGCAGGAGTGTATTCAAAGGGAAGGAAACGAAAACTGGATGATGAAAACCGTGAGTTTCAAGCTGAGTGGGAGGAGGAATTTTTTTTTACAAAAGGTAAGAAAGAAGGGACTGTCATATGTTTGATATGTCGTGAAACTGTGAATGGCAACAAACGTTATAATCTGAACAGACATTACACTTCAATTCATTTTCAATTTGAAGACAAATTCCCGACAAAATCTAAAATCCGAGAGGAAAATTTGCAATCACTGAAAAAGTCTTATGCTTCCGAACGTAGTGTCTTATTTAAAGCAATGAACAAAAATAAGCTTACTACAAAAGCTTGATAGGATTATCAAGTCACAGAAATTTTAGCTCAAAAGATGAAACCGTTTTCTGATGCAGAAATTGTAAAAGAATGTGTTGTCACAGTTTGCAAAATTTTGTTTTCACATTTTTCTAACAGTAAACAAATATTGGAAGAAGTTTCCAAACTTCAGTTGTCTGACTCAACGTGCATGAGACGGTCGCAGGATTTAGCATCAAATATTGCACTTAATCTTACTGATGAACTGCAGCAAAGCAAATATTTTAGTCTTGCACTCGATTCATCCACAGATATAACCTCAATTTCTCAATTACTGTTGTTCGTGAAGTATATATCCAAGGATTGTGTTATCAAAGAAGAATTTTTGGGCATGCTTCCCATGACTGGACAGACTCGAGGTGTTGATTTTTTGAACGCAATAGTAAGTTTTTTTTAAAGAGCTTGGCATTGATTTGAAAAAAGTTATTTCTGTGTGTACTGATGGTTGCCCATCAATGTTAGGACGAAATGTAGGATTTGTTCAGTTGATGAAAAACCATTTGGGAAATGAAAACTTATTGAGTTTTCACTGTATAATTCATCAAGAAAGCTTAGCTGTTAAATTTGGTGAAAATATCAGCTGTGTTATGAAAGACATTGTTAAGATCGTGAATTTCATAAGATCAAATGAAATGAACCACAGAACTTTTCAAGAGTTTTTGAAAGAACTTATTTCGCAATACAGGGATGTGCTTTACCACACAGAAGTTAGATGGCTGAGTAAGAGTAAAGTTTTGGAACGTTTCTTCAGCATTCGACATGAGATTTCTTTGTTTTTGACTACAAAGAACAAAGAGTACCCTCAAGTTTATAATTTTAGTTGGTGGCTTAAAGTAGCGTTTCTTACTGACACAATGGGCATTATGAATGAAACACTGACTAAATTGCAAGGAGACTATAATAACATTGTAACTAAGATGATGAGTATCGTATTTGCACATGAACAAAAACTCAATATGTATATTGAAGAACTATCAAACAGTGATTATTCCAGCTTCCCTTCAGTTAAAACACTGTTTGATGAAAATCCTGATAAAAGTCAAAATGTTTCCGATTTACTAAAACTGTTGAAAGACCTGAAGGAGGAAATGTCTCAGAGGTTTAGTGACTTCAAGAAGTATCAGGAACCATTTCGCTTGGCAGAAAATCCATGGGCAATGAAACCAGCTAATCTAGCTCATCTTTCTGTTTTTGGATATGAAGCTAGGGATTTGAAAAATGAATTAATCGATTTTCAGAACGATACGGAACTCAAAAGTATTTTTGAAGAAAAGATGAAGAATAAAGCTGACTATGAGTTTTGAAGGGTTGTTGAAAAGGACAAATTTCCTAACTTATTTGAATGTGCTCAGAAAATATTGTGTGTTTTTTCATCTACTTATGTCTGTGAATCTACATTCAGTAAGCTGAAGTTTGTAAAAAACAAGTACAGATCTAGGCTAACAAGTGAGAATGTTGAGAACATTTTAAGAATTTCAGTTTCTTCCCAACCTGCCAACATAGATGCCATATTAGAGGACTGTGAAAGATTTCGCCCATCAACTTCAAAGAATTCTAAGTAAAAAAAAGACATTTTCAAACTTTTTTATGCGCAAAACAGTTTATTTATGTTGGTAATGTAATAAACGTATATTATAATCATATTGTTTGTCAGTTATTTAGTGTCTCTTGTACTTGCGGCCCTCAGGAAAATTTTTTGCAACATTTTTGGCTCTCAAAGTATTCCTAGTGAGGACCCCTGCCTTAGAGATTACCTTAGAAAACATAGTACAGCCATAGAGCTGTACAACGAGCACAAATATCACCTAAAAAATAGATAACAGTGTGTAGTCTCACAAGAGAATCAAGATGGGTAACAGAGTGACTACATTATTCAAAAAAAGAAAGATCTAGGACAAGGCTGCTGTTTATCACCCACTTATTTAAGATCTTTCTGGACCGGTCCTTAGAGAAATGAAGTAGAAAATGCCAAAGTATGGGGATAAGGGGATATATAGGGGAAAATAGGCAGTTCTCTGCAGATGAACAGATCGAGATCGTGATAACGGTAAACAAATAAGAACAAAGTTATAGAACAAAAAAACTGCAGAGAAATTATGAGGCAGCTGGCTTATCGTTTAAGAAAATATGTACGTTTAAGATGTGACTAGTAGGAATAAACGAGATTTTCGACCTTAGCTTGGAAAACAGTGAAACCAAAGGGGTTCAAACGTGCTAAACTAGTGCCATCTTTATAAGAAAGCCGATAATGTGGAAGAGATGGAAGAAAGAATAAAAATAATCAGAGAAGTAACACGAAACTTAAACTCTCTTCTCTTGGAAAAGAAAATTGCTTAAGAAACAAAGAGACAATTTATCAACATATTGTTCAGAGCCTTGTTCTCTTACGTACATAGATATGGCAGTATGAGATATTACCAAAGCAAATGAGAAGAAGCTAACGACAACAAATATGGACTACATACGACGAAGGTGGTAAATCGAGACTTGAAAGGGTTATAAATGATCCATTGTGTAATGAAATAAAAATGTATAAATATATAGAGAGGATATAGAAAGAAAACCTCCCACGGTTTGGTTACATAAAGGCAGGTGCCCACGAAAGGTACAAGAGTGATTCCCCCTGAGAAAAGAAAGGAATGACTGCCACGAAGAAGTTGGCGTGATGACATCGACGAAGCCATGACTGCAAGAAGCTTAGAAGAGAACATTAACAAATGACAATTGCGGGCGGAGAAGAAAATATAAAATATTTTCAATGTATTACCTATCATAAAAAAAAACAGTTATTACTACAAGTGCTGATGAGGCTAAACTAGAACCCATCTAAACATGGTGTGTATAGGCCACCATTTTCTCTTGTAAGTCAAATAAAGAATCAAGTTTTATATTTGATACAGAATATGAGTAGAATGTGTTAACTTTCATTAATTTATATCGAAAACAGCGTATGTGAATAAATCTGACGTAACTACACAATTACGTCAGATTGTGTAGTACAATCGGATTGTACTACTACATTGATACATTATATGAGCAGAATGTGTTAACTTTCATTGACTTATATCGAAAACAGCGAATTTGAATAAATCTGACGTAATTACACAATTACGTCAGATTGTATAGTACAATCGGATTGTACTACATTTTGGGATTTGTAGTGCCAAAGCACGTTTATGTTTCTAATGAAATATTCTTTACTGATAAGTTACTTTCACACTTGTTTAATGTTCCATATTGCACTCTATTATTTATTTGTTGCTAGTTTTACTTTTCAAGTGAAAACGTCACACCGACGCCTGCAAAGCTTATTGGATGTACCTAAACATACAATTACGCATCAGCATGATATCCGTCAGATTATTAGCGTCAGGTTACACTATGATCCATATCATCTGATTTTACGTTATATGGTAGGAGATGTTGTAAAGAAGTGTTTTAACACGTAGGTTGTGTTACATTATTAATTGTACATTGTTAAGGAATAAACATAACAATATATTTAAATTTTGATAAACCTTATCACAAACAATTTAATTTAACTATAATAATGAGTTATGCGCTTTTAATCCAGTTTTATGTGTTACTTAACGTTCCAATAAATCTTTAATTCAGCGTGTATTTGTAGGAAAATAAAATTTCGATTTAAATGATAAACCCAGACAAAGATTGTCCTTGAGTTTGAAATAAACTGCAAATATAAAAGGTGTTACAGTGGGCACAGATTATCATTAGCAGAAATATTGCCAGAGTAAAGACAGTAATCACAATGTCTTCTCATCCTAAGATATATTTGGTGAGCGTCTTTATAAATGTGTTTTTTCAAAGCAATTTTTATTCTACATATAATTGGCTTAATTTTAATTAATCTGTGCTCCAGCCTATACTTAATATTTAACAAAAATTATTTAATTTGCAGCTAGCACAGCTAATTACATGCAGTTGCAACTTATATTTCAATTGATGAGACTCTAACGTTTTAAAGCTGCAGGGCTTAATAACTACAGGTCACAGATATTTATCTTAGTATTTATTAGTTAGTAAAGTTATTTGGATGAGCGAGCTATATCTCACTAAAGTGGTTTAATTTATGTACTCTTCTAGGTATGCATAACCTTAATCGTGGTATTTGCAATGTTACAAACTCCAGTGGAGGGAGAAGCTACTAGGTGAGTACCTTATAGAAAATTGCACGAACTAACTAACAACTTCAAACAACATAATGATAATGATATTCAAACCTTCTCTCATATCTTTGTTTTTACAGTTTTTATTGGTGTTTTCAGAATTTACAAAGTTTTTAACCTTGGAAATATATTGGGAAATATTATTTAAATCATTATTAAAGCAACAATTATTTATGTAAACATACACTGTTTTTGAGCAGTATAAATCGTGTTTTAAAAAAACTTGTTTTTCATATATTTACATTATAGAAATTGAAAGAAAATAGCCTGTTTTGTTTCATATAACGATGTATTTATTATTAAAATGAATAAATTCAGTACTTCGTATTTAAAATTCTGTGGTGTAGTATAGCATTGAATAATAAATAGAAATAAAATCTGAAATTGAAATTGAATGACTAGATTTCATTAATTAATGAAAACCAAAAGTATTAATTTATTGATATATTCATGAGAATAAATATTCAACATATGAAATGTATTTCAATGCATTCTTAATCGAACCTTATCTATCACTATTAAAACTGTTTTTAAACTTTTTAATATTTTTGGTCAGCTATTTATTCTTTTAAGTCTAGAAATAAAATATTAATATCATTTACAATGGTTATGTTTATGATTTATTTTAAAATTGTTAAAACTCCACGTTAATGTTATTAGCAACACAACTCTATCCCGGAAAAGTATTTAATGTGTTTATACAATATAAATATGTGCTGAAAATGTTTTTTTTATAATCATCTGTCCTAATGAAGATATTTATTTAAAGGCTGTACTAAACCAATATCTTCAGACCTATTAAAAAAAGGTTGAAATTTTTCAAAGCTCAATTCTCAGGTAGGCTATAGTTTACAAATATATATATATATATATATATATATATATATATATATATATATATATATATATATATGTGTGTGTGTGTGTGTGTGTGTGTGTGTGTGTGTGTGTGTGTGTGTGTGTGTGTGAGTGTGAGTGTGTGTGTGTGTGTGTGTGTGTGTGTGTGTGTGTGTGTGTGTGTGTGTTTGTATGTATGTACTATTTTAGTAATTACTCCAACTATCAATAAAATACAAAATTATATTATTTTCAATTTATTAAATAATAATAGTAATAATGAAATTGGTTTCGAAAGCGTTTTCCTATTGATAAACTTATAAAATATAATCCAAAACCTTGACTCTTCTTTTGCTTCTTAATCTGAAATTATCAGATTTTAAAAATATTATATTTAATATAACTTTGATTATACCTATTATGTGATTGTGTTGTATTATGTTGCTTGAAATGAATTGGCTTTATCGTCTTTAGCTGTTATTACACATTCTACACTAACACTAGTATGTAGGATATGACGTTTATTAATAAAATCTAAAATATATGTCCGTTATATTTGAAATAATATTGCAACATTTATGAAACATGAATAACTATTTTTATAGAAAAAGTCTAACAACTACAAAAGTAATAAGTTGCTTATTTTTTTAGGCCAGAAGCAAGTAACGCCAACCCTTCCATGGTCGCACCACATGCGGTCGCTTCCAGAACAATTGACAATTCCCTCGGTAATGGAGCCGATGAGCTTAAAGGTAAAAATATAAAATAAACATACTTTTACTCAAGTAATTTATGGCAACCTTGCTTTATGGCTTTCCTACTTATTTCTGACGTATAGTAATTGGTTAATATATAACAAACAATGAATTATAAATGTTATAGTCCTTCGTTTATTTTTTAACATATTAGGTAGATCATTGGTCCATACGTTTGGTCAGTACAAAACCTTTAGATAAGTTAACTTTCGGGTAATTGATTTTAATTTTTTTTTAATATTGTACTCTAATATTAATACTCTCAAAGATTAAAACACAGACTAATTACAATTGGTTATATATTTTGTGTGTATTAGAGATAGTTTGGGACTAAATTGTTTTTATAAATATAGAACTTAATGAGTAGGGTAATAATTATCGAATCTTAGAATAAATTATGGTAAGTGTCTTTGTTTTACCCGTCAGTTTATCCAATTCTATTGGTGATAGGCCTAAAGATTGATTCAGTAACGTTATATGTGGGTAAGCAATATATAGTATAAATTTATATTCTTTTAATATGATGAAAATATGTTTTCAAGAAAGCTTAAATTCATATAGGTTTTTAGTATTCTGGAATTGTATAGAAATTATTAAAATATGTTTAAAAAAAAAATTACTTCTCCATTTAGATTCCTTATTTAATTTGAAATTTTTTAAATCATTCTCTTACATATTGTAATTTTAAGTAATTTTAGTAATTTTAATTTTGTTTTACTGCCTAAATGGTCTAATTCGATAGGATAATTCTAATTGTCGCCACAAGATAGCGACAGCTTACCGATAGTAAAACAGCTGTGCAGGCAAAGTTTGGTACTTCCGGTATAGTTTTAAAATGAAATAAAATAGCCGTGGAGAGAGACTGAGATTAGCGAGTCGAGGAGAACACATCTTCCTGGTAACCAAGGGACGGCATCCGGCCGAATGCTAGCTTCCCGAGGGAACTAGTGAGAGGTAACACTAAGTCATTGTATCGACTCATAACATACAAACGATTTATTTAAAGATCACGGTCCCTGAAAGATTTAATGTGCGTTAATTGTACTCAATGCTATTTTAGAATTTATATCGATGATTTCCCGTTTTATTAAATCCTCCGACGGCAGTGACGTTCCACCGTAGAAGTGTTTATTATATATTATGATATTAAATATATTCATTTAATATAAAATTAACGTATTCGTACATTACATTCTGTCCACGAATTAGAGAGAATCGATGCTGGGTTAATTTTGGACTCCGTGAAGCTCCTGATGTCCTCAATATGAACTCGTCATTCAGGAAACTCTGCAATGTTTGCTTAAAACTGTAAAATTTGTAATTAATACAGTTTCAAAATAATCACTAATACAATAAATATATTCTACAAATGTTTGATGTTTTTTGATGGCCTTCGTTTTTCTTCTCTTATCCTTTAAAATAATATTCTGACCTTATAGAACAAATAAAAAAACAATATTATTTTGTTTGTGCTAGATAACTTTTAATAGGTACTTTAGCTTCAAACCGAAACTAAGAGTATTTTATAAAAAAAACTGTAAATCTTTGAAATATGAAATTTTTTCTTGTTATAAATATTATTAACTGTAATATTTTTAATAGGAAAGCTTTATAATCAACGTTGGAAAACCTTTTAAAAAATAAAGTATATAGGCGAAATAATAACGGGATATTATAACAAAAACAAAAATCGTTTTAGGTAAACACTTCAGATGGTTATATTTTCCTTACTTAGGGTAGGAAATTTTAAAAAAAATGATTTACCATTAAATTACATAAGTGTGCTATTAATATATTTGCCTTCTGTTCATAAATATAGAGAGACTACTTATTGGTGGTGGTGCGGCCGGTACACTTCTGGGGTAGTGTGAAAGATCTTCTATCTGCCATTGAATACCACCATGATAATATCGTTCCTGCCAACAAAATGGGGTTCAATAGAAAATAATTGTAACTAAAATTAAAAATAAATTCTTAAAACGTTTACTACGATTGGAGTATATATAAATCTTACTACTATATAAAGTGAGACAGTTTTTTAGTTTGTCGACAAAAATATCAAAAACTAATCGACCGAATGTTGTGAAACTTTAAATGAAGATTCTTTATTTTACTTGGAATGGCATAGGCTTTATATATATAAAGCTTTATATATGTATACATATATATATATATATATATATATATATATATATATATATATATATATATACCCTTTATTTGTGTACCCAAAATATATATGAAACAAACAAACATTAAAAATGGCACTGCATACTTTTCTGACCGAGGATTCATTCACTTACTCCTATATGGAAAGGATTAAAAATACATTGTGATTTAAAATAAATAGAATATTGTTGTATATTACAAATGTTTAATTTTACTTCGTAAAGCATTAATTTTTTTTTTTGTAATTCCTGATCGGATTGAGCATTTATAGGTAATATAGGGCAACGTCTATCGTGTTCTGTAAAAGGCCCAAACTCAAACAAACAATTTTTGTTAACACGCATTTTCTAATTTTTGGGGTTTATCGAACACATGAAATCGATTGACACCGGTTTCAACCTTGGGAAGATTCGGGATTCCGCCACAGTGGCTACTAGAGTTTCCATAATATCCTTATAAATCTATTTTTACATCCATCCAATCCCACACACCACCACCAACAAAGTATGGAGAGAAGTACTGAGAAATCGCTCTAATGATGCTCTAATGTCATCAGCAACTCAAACGATGTGGATATTGATATATACATATACATACATATATATATATATATATATATATATATATATATATATATATATATTATATTATATTATATTATATTTTTAAGATGAAAATTTTCTTGATAAAATGTATATGTTTAATAAAACCACTTTCATACAAGAATAAAACCTTTTTTTTATTTTATTTTAAAGTTTAAGCTTTTCGCCGATTAGCATTATCGGCATTATCAAAACTAACTTAGCACACTTCTAACTTATTCTGTTCCTACATTAAGACTACTCATCTACAAATTGTACTACGTTCAAACAGATAATTTTATTGACTTACTGTGCCTGAACAAATAGATAATATTGATTCTTATTCAATTACTCTTTCATTTCCAGAATATCATTAAATATGCCAAAGATTGTGTTGTGCTTAGATTTTGTTTGTACTTGTTCATGAATGAGTCTATCTGTAATTTTATGTTTGTATATTTCCATATTTTCTAAGATATTCATTTTTAATCCCTTCTCCATGTGTTTAATTAGCGTTATATTCTCTATTTTTGGGAACTCATGATTATTTAGTATACAATGTGTCGTAAGATTAGACTTATAAATTTCCGGTTTTTTGAATGCATTCAAATGTTCTTTGTATCGTTCTTTTATTTTCTTTTTAGTCTGTCCTACATAATATTTTTGGCAATCATTACATTTTATACTATAAACTCCATTTATATTATAATATTTAGATTCAACATCTGTCTTTAAAAACTTATTTATTTTATTATTTGTATAATAAACGATCTTGATATTAGTATTTTTAAATAACTTAACAATAGGTTTAACTTCAAACCCCGTAAATAAGAATTTAGACCAAATTATTTTTTTATTTTTATATGTTGCATTTTCAATTTTACTAATATTATTTCCCAATTTTTGAAGCACATTATTATTTAGTTTATTAATTGTTTCCCTTCTATATCCATTATTCACTGCAATTTGATATATAATATTTAATTCCCTAGTTCTATTGTTTTGATTTAATGGAACTTTATTCATTCTATATAATAAGTTATAAAAACATGCCAATTTTTGATTATACGTATGGTTTGAGTAATTTGGTATAATTTTATCAGTTTGTGTGGGTTTTCTATAAATTGAAAATTTTAATTTATTATTCTCTTTGTAAATAATTATATCTAAAAAATGTATTGCATTGTGCTTTTCTATTTCGTGTGTAAATTGTATTTTATTATGTATTTTATTTATCTCATTAAATATTATATTTAAATTTAAAGCGTTATTTGTGGAAACATATAATCCGTCATTCACATATCTAAACCACTGTCATTTATTATCATATTTTTTAATAATCTTAACTATTTCTTTATCAATATATTGTAAAAATATTTCTGATATGATACATGATAAAGGAGAACCCATTACTAATCCATCGTCTTGTTTATAAATTTTGTTGTTATAACCAAAGTAATTTTTATTTAATATTGTTTTAATTACATTAATTATTTCAAGAATTTCTTTTTTGTCTTGTATACTTAATAATAATTTATTTTTTATTATGTCATATGTTTCATTTAAAGGGATATTTGTATACATATCTTTTATATCAAATGATGTTAATTTAATGTCTTTATCTACTTTTATATCTTTTATTTTTTCAATTAGGTCATACGTATTTTTTATACTATTGTTATTATCTAATTGTATTTTTTCTTTTAACTGAAAAGCAATATTTTTCGAAATTTTATATGATGGGGCACTTTTAAAATTAATGAGGGGTCTAATTGGTTTTTCAGTTTTGTGTAGCTTTATAATACCTTGTATTAAGGGTAATTTAAGGTTATCATTATTCATATTGTTATTGTATTTTTGATTAAACAATTTATAGGAATTTTTTATAACATTTTTCAATTTATTTTGATATTTATCTGTGGGATCTTTTTTTATTTCTATAAATTTGTTATCGGTGATAAACTTTTCATTTTTGTTTATATATTCTTGTTTATTAATTATAACAACTGCATTACTTTTATCCGCTTTTATTAAACATAAGTTATTATTTTGTAGTTTTTCAAAAATTGGGAAATAATATTAGTAAAATTGAAAATGCAACATATAAAAATAAAAAAATAATTTGGTCTAAATTCTTATTTACGGGGTTTGAAGTTAAACCTATTGTTAAGTTATTTAAAAATACTAATATCAAGATCGTTTATTATACAAATAATAAAATAAATAAGTTTTTAAAGACAGATGTTGAATCTAAATATTATAATATAAATGGAGTTTATAGTATAAAATGTAATGATTGCCAAAAATATTATGTAGGACAGACTAAAAAGAAAATAAAGGAACGATACAAAGAACATTTGAATGCATTCAAAAAACCGGAAATTTATAAGTCTAATCTTACGACACATTGTATACTAAATAATCATGAGTTCCCAAAAATAGAGAATATAACGCTAATTAAACACGTGGAGAAGGGATTAAAAATGAATATCTTAGAAAATATGGAAATATACAAACATAAAATTACAGATAGACTCATTCATGAACAAGTACAAACAAAATCTAAGCACAACACAATCTTTGGCATATTTAATGATATTCTGGAAATGAAAGAGTAATTGAATAAGAATCAATATTATCTATTTGTTCAGGCACAGTAAGTCAATAAAATTATCTATTTGAACGTAGTACAATTTGTATATGAGTAGTCTTAATGTAGGAACAGAATAAGTTAGAAGTGTGCTAAGTTAGTTTTGATAATGCCGATAATGCTAATCTGTGAAAAGCTTAAACTTTATAATAAAATAAAAAAAAGGTTTTATTCTTGTATAAAAGTGGTTTTATTAAACATATATATATATATATATATATATGTGTGTGTGTGTGTGTGTGTGTGTGTGTGTTGCAACGGGCCCGCTCTCCACCCACCACCACGAGCTCAACCACAAAACATACGCTTACTTACCCAGCCGTCAACCCTTTCGTTGACCAGCTCTATAGCGCATGACCAGCACCACGCGCCCGCTGCAGAGCAAGAATTTTGAAACGAGCCGCTCGTAGCCAAAGCCACGAACGCAGTGCAGTGATCGCCAAAATCTGCCTGAGAACAAGTCACTGGACAAAAAACCTAACTTGCTGAGGATTTTACCCTTAACGGGTGAGTCATCCCGGGGAAGGAGTTCTTTTGAAAGACATATAATCGGCGAAATGACCATATCGATTGTAGGAGAGTGTAAGAAACTTGTTTAAAAGAATTCTCAGTTTGTTTGCAAGTTAGTTAAAAAATATTTATTTTTTAATTTTAAAATCTATTAATTTAAATATGCATATCACAGTATGCATTTCTTTAACCTTGAATTACATTTGTGTTGTTTCTTGCTAATTTTAAGAAAACATAATATTTGTTCATTCTATTTGAAATTTAACATTTAATTCAGGAATTTACGATTTTTCTTTACTAACTGTCGGAATATAAAGAAGCGTAAAACCTTACTCACTTAAGCTCTCAATATTGTTTGTTAAAATTAAACCCTTTCTACATGACTTTTGGTAGTTATCTTCAATTTAAATATCTCTTTTTCCTTAAGTGAATATTTTAAACATTTGACTGCTTGACCTTATTTTATTTCAAAATTCCTGGTTATGTAACCTTGAAATTTTAATTGTCAATGTTTATTTATGTTTACTTGGATTTTTAATTAAAAGTTATTTGCTACATTCTACAAATTTTCGTTTTAACCCTTTTGTTTCTGGCAAAGCTTTACTCTTCAGTACACTCCGAAAGCTCCCGAACCTTTACATTTTGTTCAACTAGTCAGAATCTCTTAAAAAGCAACTTATTTATGGCAACATTCTATATAACCATGTATGTGTTAAAATTTTTCCTATATCTCTATTAACTTTAATTGACCTTTCAAAGTAATTTTCTACATCTTTTTATATGTAGAAATTAATTCAATTTTACCAAACAACCTTAAAACCATTTCATAAATTACATTATTTTTATACATAACAAATATCAAAGCACATACTGAACAAGAAATTATATTTAAAAACATATAGATATATCTACCACAAGATATCCAAAATATTTACTGAACAACAAATCATATTTAATAAAACTGTTAAAACATCTGCCGAATGAAATCAAACACTTACTGAATGGAAATTACAATAATTAATACATATTTTAATTAAAACGTTTACTGAAACATAGTTAAAAGCCTTTCTGACAGATCCTTAATCATGTACAAAAAGCAATCTACACATTTACTAAAATTTATTTAACCCATTTGATAGAAAATATTTAACCGTTTGGCTACAATTTAATTAACCCTTTCTGCAAGAAAGTCATACATACTGGAAATTAACTAACATTTACTGAAAATTTAACAACGCAATTTCTGAAGGAAATTTATACTTATTAAGATTTAATTAACATTTATTGAATGGTAACTAACCCATTTACATAAATCATGTAACATAAATTTCAAAAACTTGCAAAGATTTTTTTTCTCTATTTAAGTCTTCCATATCACCAACAATAACCTGACATTTTCTTATATATATATATACATCCCGCTATCAGTATGGCAGCATTTCATTTTGCAACCATATGGCAGCCACTTGAAAGAGTGGAGTATATATGTTTTTCGTGGTGTATAATTTATTTCTAATAAACATGATACTACTCCATGTACTTTAATTCAATAAAATCTAAAAATACAAAATTGACTGAAGTACTATCAATACGGCAGCATTTCATTTAGGCATCAATATGGCAGCCAGTGTATATTTTCGTTCAATCTAATAACAATATGGCAGCCGGTGTGTATATTATTCCCACGCTACTAACGATACGAGAACCAACAGTGTTGCCACTATGGTGCGACTGTCTGACTAGTCAAATGTTTATACTGTAAGACACTGGATGTGTGTAATCACGATGAAAACATAAACATTAGAATGTCCCTTTTTCATTTCAGCTGGCCAATTATTTACTCAACTCACATAAGTCCTGGTTGTTAGTTTTCATAAGCGTGCACAACTATCGAAAGGTGACGGGGATACAAGTGTGTGCCTATACAGGAGTAGCTAAAGGGTGCAATAAATAAGGTAAAATATCAGAACACAAAAAAAAGCTAGGAAATAATAAATTGGGGTGTTTTTAAGGATGCTGAGTCCACTACTGTGAACAAAATTAAACGGGGATGAACGGGTGAGGCTTTATCCCCGGATGGGGATAAATAGGTGATTCTCTATGGGAGTAGCAAATGATGAATTGGAGTATAAATGTGAGAAGGCAAAACAAAGGTAGAATATGATCAATCGTAGTGTTTTGGAGATAGCTGAGTCCAATGCCGTCTTCCATATTAATAGGGAATGCACGGATGTGGTTCTACGGGAGTAGAAAAGGGGTGAATTGGGGTACAATTGTCAGAAGGCAAAAAACAATTGAAAATGATCATTCGGGTGGGTTTTAATGGTGCTGAGTCTTTCACCGTTATCGAAAGTCAATGGGGATACACGGGTGACCCTCTATGGGAGTAGCAAATGATGAATTGGGGTATAATTGTGAGAAAGCAAAAAAAAGTAGAAAATTATCAAAGGTAGTGATTTGAAGTTTGCTGAGTCCAATACCGCCTACAATATTAAACGGGAATGCTCAGTTGTTGCTCTACGAGAGTAGTAAAAATTGGTAAATTGGGGTAAAATTGTCAGAAGGCAAAAAAAATTTTAAATTATCACTCGGGAGGTATTGGAGTGTGCTGTGTCTTGTACCATTATCGAACGTCAATGGAGATGCACAGGGATACTCTATGGGAGTAGCAAATGATGAATTGGAGTATAATTGTGAGAAAGCAAAACAAAGCTAGAAAATGATCAATCGTAGTGTTTTGGAAGGTGCTTAGTCCAATACCGTCTTCAATATTAAACGGGGATACAAAAGTGTGCCTCTACGGAACTAGAAAAAGTATGATTTGGGGTAACATTGGCAGAAGGCAAAATAACAAGAAAAAATTATCACTCGGGTGTTTTTAATGTTGTTGTCTTTTACAGTTATCAAACGTCAATGGGGATGCATGGGTCATGATCTATGCTAGTAGCAACTGGTGAATTAGGGTAAAAATTTCAGAAGGTAAAATAAAGGTAGAATATTATGACTTGTAAAGTGAAAGATTCAACCAAATAAGATTTTATTTTGGTATTTTTATCTTTTGGGTGGAATGAACTAGCTGAAGTAAACAGATACTATCATGCAGTAACTATCATGGTCCCTGTCACAAGATTAAAACTGATAATACTGAATGATGTGGTCATCCTTTCAGAGATCGAAAATAAACATTATACAAACACGTTCATGACGGGTTCGATCCCAGGCGCTAATTGGTCACATGTTTTAATGTGAAATTTATACCGCCATTTCTCCATCTACTTTCAACATACAACCACACGGGACGTCTCTTTACAATCAGTTTCGTTTCGGCTACAATAGTACATAGTTGTTTAAGAAATTGTCACATTGATTGTTACAATTCTATTATTTGTTGTTATTTTTAATATGAATGAACGAAATGAAACATAACAAATTTATTGTTTTTAATAAAAACAAATGTCCACTAATAAATTTAAACCCTCAATTTAAGTCATTTCTTTATTTAGTTTAATACACACGGCACTGTCTTATAAAAGGTATTACTCTCTTTGACGTATGTTTTGATAAAAAAAGGAGGCACTTGCTAAACCTATGCCTTACGGGTCGCGTTCCTCGTGTCGGTTTCTTCCAGGTCATTGGAAAAAGTTAAAATAATAAATCCACCACCGCTAGGTTGCTATTTTAAAATTTCCCCGCCCCATTGAAGGTGTTCAGTGCTCTGTCGAATTTTAGGAATAGTTCTCCAGTTCTGTCAGTAAACATAGTGTCATAGTAACAAAAATACGGGAGTGCATGTAGACGATTGTATTGTGAATCAGCAGGTTAGGTGTAGACCGGTATCCATCGATCCTCTGGATTGATTAGATGTTTTCAAAACCCTCAATAGATCTGCAACTAAATGAACGGTTTCATCTTTAACAATATTCAATCTAGATTTCCAGGAGTGCACTGCAAGGGATAAAGGCCAAGTACGAATTCAACTTTTTTCTTCTGAATTTCTCATTTAATTATCAGTCTTAGAGTTAGTACACTAACTTCTCCTATATCCTTACTTTACGAAAGTACATTTATTCTCATTTAATTTAATTTATCTCATTGAGCTTTCTGCCACAATTTTTAAATTCTATTTCTTTCGTGTTACAATCTTTTAAGAGTTTTGCAGTTTAAGAACGATTTTGCAGAATTTGTAGACTAATACATCGAATTTTCTTCAACATTTCTTCTTCAGTGTATTAAAAAAATGAAAATTTCAATTTTAAGTTTTTACTGCTTGTAAAAAATAATAAAGGATAAGTAAAGGGTTGGCATAAAGTTTATTTACAGTAAGTTTTAAAAGTTAGGCCTATAGTAGAAAAACAACAAATATTGTATCACCTTTACCTCAGGAAGGTAACCAGAAAAATCTACCTATATTGTACATTGTAAATAAAAGAAGGCTTTCAAGAATCCCATCTAATGTTAATTTCTTGTTCACTTAGGCCCATTGAACACATCTATATTTTATAGGTTCAAACGAGCACAAATTACCATTTTCGGATAAGAAAATTAAACATTGAAATTTTTCTGTACTTACGACAGCCAAATGTCACAAAAAAACTGTTTTATTTTTCTGTGAGCATATGCTTTAAAAGGGTGCATATAGTATTCTAACAAGGAGTAAAATTTTCATGAAGATATGACATTTTAGTGCCAATACCAATCAGTATAAATATTTCACCAATATAAGGGCAAAACATTCTAAGTATTTACTCAAGGATGCATGTATCATAGGTGGTTTTGTGCCAATAAAACTAGAGAGCAGTTCAGGCGGTTTAGGCAATGGTAAATATACTTCTTTACTTCTAGATCTCTAAAGAATATAATATATGTAAGGATATGGTTCTTCCCAATGTATATTGCATTGTAGCTAGGCATAAGGGTGAAAAACGATTTCGGTAAGCAATGTAATACATCTATTTTATTTATCCACAATATTTGATTTGACATAAGTTATTACAGGTACAATTGTGTTTGCGTAAAGACCTATTTTTTCTAAAAGTTCTTCTTTAACTACATTCAATAAATTTTCCTGGTAGTCCTTGTTGCCAGGTTAAAAAAATTATTTAATTCCTCCCTTAGATATTTTCCGAAAGGAGGACATTTCACCTTGATTGTGATGTTACTTTCATCAAGACACGTTGAATGCACCTGAAAATATATCTGATAAGATTTAAGTATATTTTAATCTTCTTCTTTAATTCTATCTTTAACCGTATCCCTCCTGGCATCTACAATTTGATTTATTATTATTATTATTATGGTGAAAAAAAATTACAAATATTTTGGCGAATATAGCTGAGGAACCAGTATTCAAAAACTAGCTGTAAAATAGCGTTAAGCAGAGTGATAGAATGAAATTAGTCACTATGATGGTATTTCTTGTTAAAAAAACAACACGTAAAAAATGACTGTTTTGTAGATTTTTTTTCACTTTAAAAAATCTCTCCGTTCTTCGGTCGACATTTTTATAGTTAGTATCAGAATGATTTTAGTTCGTTCGGCTGTGTCTGATCTCAAGACAAAGTCTGCTAATACTTAATCATTTCTCAAAACTGTCTCTTTTGTTTATATATTTTACGAATCCTACCACTAGCAATACCAGTTAATAAATAACTCCTAATTACAAACTTAATATTTCAATTTGAATATTCTCTATTTTTCGTTGATAGAAAATTACTTCAGTTAAGCAACCCTAACCAAGAGCGTATAAAACGTTTTGTAGTCAATCTTTAGACGTTGATAATCATAAATATTTACTACCGATGATCACGGTAATTTTTCACTATACTTTAGATTTACTGATAATCTCGTTTTATTTTTATGGTAGGCGAACAAAAAGACTATCTACGATCAAAACATTGGGCGTCCTGATAAAGATTACAACGGACATCGGTTTTTTTTTTAGCTATAATTGCCGACACTTAGTATGTTATTTATATCGTATGGTATCCCCGCAAGCAAGAATCAGTACAGTAGTCTTGAAGAGCCAAGCAACATTAATTTATGTATGTACTGTAATCAATATAAAGTTCTACATACGTATTTTGTGCATTCTTAATTATAGTATTAGGGTTCATTAGAACTCCTGTTTTTTTCTAGTGTACAGGAAGCTATTTCCGTGTAATCCAAGTTTTCGGTAATCCGTCGGTGTCTCCGTCCCAACTACCTCGAATTATCCATGCACTACTGTATTTGTTTCCGTACCAATGATCACCGTACTTGAAACAGTTTTTCATGCAACTTTAAAGTGAGTGAAAATCCCATAGACATTAAAGTTACTCTTGGGACTAGAATATCAAGGATAAACATAATAGATTTATTACATTGCTAATCGAAAACGTTTTGATTCCTAGCTACACTGGAATATACTTTAGGAAGAACTATATCCTGACATATAATCTTCAGAGATGTAGAAATAAAGAATTTTAAATATTTACCATTGCTTAAACCGCCTGAACTGCTCTCTAGTTTAATTAGCATATTAACACCTATGATACACGTATCCTTAAATAAGTACTTAAAATGTTTTGCCCTTATGGTCATAGAATGCGTGTATATATCCAAGTGTTCTATCTTTGCTACAATATTTAAATTTTTCAAACTATTTTTGAGTATTTTGGATGAAAAAAAATATATATAATGTTATTGTAGAGCGCAGGGCGCTCAGGAAGATGCAAGATTTATAACAAAGGAAAGAGTAAGCTTTGTTACATTGGGTAGCGCGGCCAAGATGACGTAATAATTAGTTTTACCGAATGCGAACATGAAATAAATTAACTTATAACGAAACACAGCAAATAAACATCTGAATTAAAAACACTGAATTTAACACTTAAAACAATAAATTTATAAATAATCCTCTGTTGATGACTTACCCATGTTACACAAAGGGAGGGCTGGCGCAATAGTGCAGAGAAGGTCTCGAAGTTGTAGTAATTACGGCCTCTGGGTACCCAGGCAGCGATGCTGGTCCCGGCGTAGAATTGCGCTACACAAAGGGGAGAACTGAATAACATACATAATTTAAGGCTAGTAAACACTTTAAAGTTCGCCACGAGGCGGCTTACTAATCATCGCTAGCGAGTTTAAAACACACAACATATAAAATTAGTCACTGTGGTTAAAAAATACTTCGCACAACGGATAAAGTCACTTGGCAAGGTTTATTGAGACATTTACGGCGCGGCAAAGCCTTAATTGACGGGGTTTGGCGGTATCGAGGTAACTTCGCGGTAACGAGTTCCGAGAATCTGAACAACAACTGACTATCTCATGAGTCATAGTAACGTAGAAAAGAAATCAGTGGTGCCACCCTAAATTTCCAATCGCTAAATAAGAACGAATAAAAGCTGGCCACTAGGATAGACCAGGTCAACTGTCCTGCGATCAAGACGCCACCGCACAGCTGAGCGAGGTTGAAGGCAAACACGTAAATATTCAAATGCTGACTTGAACAGTTATTATTGATAAAAATTATGTTGTATGGCCTATAAATAACGCTAGTTCTTTAGTACCTTGGTCATTCATTTGGAAGAGTTGAGATATTGTTGCCAAGTGTTTCATTAGAGTCCTCGATGTAAGTACTTCAGGAATTTGTAAACATGCTTTCGTGCAATTAATATGGCCTACGCCATATATTCACTAATAGTTAATACCAATGTATTCAATAAACATATTATTAAAATAAAACATAGACTACCAGCGGCTAAAGTCGAGGATAGAAACAAATGTTTCCGTCATTATAAGACCATTTTGACCATAAATTTACGTTTACGCCGTATGTAAATGAGAGAAAGGGATGGAAAAGATAGAATGCAGAAAGTCAGTTTTTCGGGCCTTCGTCCACGAGAGTACTTGTGGAGTGGGAGCCTTTATCTTTGTTTGGCTTGGACCTATGTTTGCTTACACCAGACAGCCTGATATCGTAAAATAAACTGACAACACTGCACAGATGTCATTTAGGTTCTTGTATACAATACAGAGATTAACGAAAGATGATTCAGTGTTTATTAACTACTACTTCAACTACCGTCCTTCAATATCTGTCACAATACTACTGCCGTTGTAGCTCACAGGCACGAAATGTCTAAGTGTGATTTATTGTGTGGTTTAACAATTTATCTTGCATTTACTTTATAAAAATTGCTTTTGAATATTCTGATTGCCTGTGACTAGTAGGGTAAACGTAGTTTTATGAGATCAGTTATATTTTATTAACTAATTGAAAACTGTAGTAAATAAAACCTACAGATTTTAGCGCAGTTTAGCTAAAAAGACTTATAATCGCACGATAATTAACATACACTAATTATTTCTTGTTCACTGATTTTAACTTATATATACAAGAACTTATATATTCTTGTTCACACTTAACTTTATATACAAGATAACATTTGACACATTATAGGCTTTATTTATGGAAACTGGCATTAGAAATAATAACTAAATTTTGGCAGAAGTATTTACACAGCGGCTCAGAACATTCTAGACATATTGGCTGTACAAAGACATCTTACAAAGTGTAACTAGTCTTTCTATTTTTTGTTGCTGGACAAATTCTACATTGCTTATAACAATTTATCTATACAAATAGAAAAATTTGTAAATTTCTGGAGGTTGCAATTTTTTGAAATCATTTTCATGGTCTGATGCACTTCGTTGAGATTCGGTATCATGATCTTTGCTCAATTACGTCTTCACTCTGTTGCACAATTCCCCTAATCTCTTTGATGCCTTCTAAAAGTTGGTCTTTAGAAACAGCACCTGAATCACTGTCTTCTTCGGCTAACCCGCCGCTGATGATCAGGCACGATGACGGTAGTTATTTTATTAGCTTGGAATTTGTAGATATTGGCATAATAGGTTTTCTGGATATATATGCTGATAAAGATAAGTCGATGAAATGATGTGGATCAACAAATTCTCTTTGACGTTTATTCTAAGTTGTATAAATATTGAAAAAATATAAGGTCTACTTATTTATATATTTTTTTAATTTACGGTTATAGTAGAATTTTTTTCATTAAGGGATGGTTGAAAAGTCATTACGCTGCCCCCCTTTGGATACCATCCTTTTTAACAGTCAAAAGAAAATAACACTAAAAGAGAAGAAAATTAATTACCCGAATGAGAAAACAAACATAAATATTTAGATGTCTAAGTAAAATTGGAAAGAAAATATATGACAATTAGGTAGACAAAATACATTTTTTTAAATTAAATAAAAAATTTAATTTTTATAAAATTATCAATTTGCGACAAACGGTTAACTTTTTAAGTTGAATCTTTCAAGCATACAGTCTTTAAATTCTTAAAGCACATGGCCAGGCTGCATTGAAACACTGCTCCAAGTTATAAAGATTAGTTTGACAGACATGACGTAAACAAACGTGCTAGAACTGCTATCGGAGTACCGCCTGTTTATGTTTTCATATCACAAACATTTCTGTAAATAGTTGTAGCATGACTTCTGTCCAAGACAAGGTCGCGAACCCGACTCTTTCTGTAGGTTATGTTGCATAGTTGGAAACATGCCAATTTCGGCGCTTTATTGTCAATGGAATATATAACCCAAATCACCCCTTGGTAACCCCGTACATCCACGACGAATTTTGATGACAATGGACTAGGACATTCGAAAATCTTCGAATGCGCATTTTTGGGCAATATTTTAGATTCTGACAAGTTTTACCTCAATTCACCCACAGCGACACCCGTAGTCCCTTCCCGGATTGTGCATGATCAACTTCGGTGCTAGGATTAGACTCAGCATTATTAAAAACCCTGCGTGATGATTTTATAACGACCTCTTGGCCTCTGACCTTTTTACCCCAATTTCCACTTTGCTACTCCCATAGAGCCTACACCCGTCCAGCCCTGGTGTCCTTCGATGACGGTATTGAATTCAGCATCCTCAAAAGCCCTAAGGCAGTTATTTATCTGAAAATTTCACCCCAATTTATCCCTCTGGTACTTGTGTAGAACGATCGCAGTACATGTCCGGCGACGGCATTCAATTCAGCCTCCTCAAAAACCTCCGAGTGGTAAATTTCAAGTAAATGTTTTACTTTTTTACCCCAAATCATCCCTTTGGCACTCACGTAGAGTCACATACGTCCATCCCAGGTGACTTTCGATTACGCCATTGAATTCAGCACGCCCGTCTAGATGACGTCATTGAATTTAGCATCCTCAGAAATCCGCGAACGACTTTTTTCCCGCGATTCTTAGGCATCTGACATTTTGACCCTAATTCAACCCCTTTGGTGCATATTTTTAGCCTCACCAGTACATCCCCGACGACTTTCGATGACGGCATTGAATTCAGCTTTACCAAAAACCCCCGAGTGGATATTTTCTAGTTATTTTTTGACTTTTGACTTTTTTACCCCAATTCATCCCTTTGGTACTTACGTAGAGTCACATCCGGTCCATCCCCGGTGATTCTAGATAACGCAATTGAATTTAGCATCCTCAAAAGCCCTCGAACCGTCATTATCCTGCAATTCTTAGGCATCTGACATTTTTACCCTAATTTAACCCCTTTGGTACATGGGTTTAGCCTCACAAGTACATCCCCGGCGACTTCCGATGACGGCATTGAATTCAGCATCCTCGAAAACCCCCGAGCGGATATTTTTCAGCGATTCTTTGACCTCTGACATTATCACCCCAATTCACCCCCTTGGTACTCTCGTGGAACCACACCAATGCATTCCCTGTGACATTCGGTGACGGCATTGCATTCCGCCTCATCAAAATTCCCCGAGTTGTTATTTTCTAGTACTTTTTTGACTTTTGACATTTCTACCCCAAATCATCCTTTTGGCACTCACGTAGAGTATCATCTGTCCATCCACGGTGACTTTCAATGGCGGAATTGAATTCAGCATCCTCAAAAACCCCCGAGTGGTTATGTTCCAGACATTTTTCAACTTTTGACTTTTTCACCCCAATTCACCCCTTTGGTACTCGCGTGGAACAACATCAGTGCATCCCCGGCGACTTTTTCGGACGACATTAAATTCCGCCTTACGAAAAACCCCCGAGTGGATATTTTCTAGTTATTTTTTGACTTTTGACTTTTTTACCCCAATTCATCCCTTTGGTACTTACGTAAAGTCACATCCGGTCCATCCCCGCTGACTCTAGATAACGCAATTGAATTTAGCATCCTCAAACACCCCCGAACGGTCATTATCCCGCGATTCTTAGGGATCTGACATTTTTATCCTCATTCAACCCCTTTGGTACATGGGTTTAGCCTCACCAGTACATCCCCGGTGACTTTCGTTGACGCTATTGAATTCAGCATACTCAAAAACCCCCGAGTGGTCACTTTCCATCGATTTTGTGCCCAATTCAAATATATACATTACGTAGTACGATTTATATCTATGTGGATGCCAGCATTGTTGCCAAGTTTGTGGTTGCCATAATGTTAGGGAATGGTTGAAATATACAGTAAATTTATATACAGAAAGCGACCATGCTGCCCCTGGCGGAAATGTTACGAACTTGTGATATACAAATCCCGTTCACTCTGCTATCAATACGAGTACCGTTTGGTTATTACAAATTATTTTTTAAAAATTCAGAACGACCATAGAACTTCCAAATACAGTATACCTCCAATAAAACACTTCTTTTTACACTTATTGACATGATTTTTATTTCGATTATTGTCAAAGGGTGTTACATTATCATGGATTACTATGTGGCTGCCAGTTTGAATGCAAAATGACCAATGTATGGTCTCCGTATTGTTAGCAGGCTGTATATATATATATATATATATACATACATCCTGAAATAATCAAAATAAACTTATAATTTTTCTGAAAAAGCTTATTTTTATTTATTAGCTAGCCCCACTCACATTTTAAAATCCCTTGTTTTAAATGTTTGGGTATTATTCATGTTTTCACAATTTACAAAATTCATCCAAATATATAATCTAATTTAATACATCTCATGTTTTACTTAACCCTTTTGTTGCACATTTAAAATATTTTAATTTAATACGGATCAAAGTCATAACCCTTTATTTTTACTCCAAACTTTATTTTAATTTAATTTATTTGATATTTATATATATTTGTACCCCTTTCTAAATAAAACCAACAGTTTAATTTAATTAACTTGAACTAATGATATAACTCTTTTTTATTAAAAAAAAACAATTTATGTTAATTGGTTTCAATTTTAAAAATTACAAAATAACTCCTTCTAAATAAAACAACAATTCAGTTTAATTTACTTATATAAAATACCGCCCCACCGTTAGGACTTTTTGAAAACAATGCATGGCCTTCGAATCAGCTGTAGTAAACAAACTAACTTTGTCAGCTATCTTGCATGCTTACCTTTGTGATATAATATTTAATTTTATACAACATATTACCTCTTACTTACTTTCCTTACCCCCTTATAAATTTTGAACCTTTAATTAATGTAAACACCTTTATTTGCGTTGTTTACAATGAACCCTTAACCCTTTATAACATTTTTAACCTTAAATTTTTAATTTCCTTATTTTCATAAAACACAACATATTTTCTACTTTTAAGGCTACGCCATCTTGTAATTCTTACCCCTCCCTTAAACAAAGCCACCAGTACTTATTTTTGAATTTCAAAGTTTGCTATTTATGGTTTTAAGATTTATTTAAACTGTTTTACACTTCCCTTTTAAAAAATTTTTCAAATTAAAATTTCTAATTTGCAAAGAGAAAACCGTGCAGATCCGACCTTAACCTTTCCACAGGGCCTGGTTTCACTCCGTTCCCTCTCTCTCGGCCGCGATCTTTGGTATCCAGCTGGGTGGGGAGGTCCTGCTTGGCTTTATTCTTAAAACGAAGCTTGCTGAATGTCCAGCTTTTACGTGAGTTGACGCAATCTTTTATTTTCACCTTCCCTTTGTGAATAGCATCACTCTGCTTCAAGTCTGCTTGGCTTCCCCCTCTCCCTCTGCGACTGGCCATATTTTCTTTCTTCTATGTATTTGGCACATCTTTAAATTTAGAATTCATACTAATAAAATTTTAACTTTAAGCCCTTTTGTGACACTGTTCATTGCAGGGCATTTTTAACACTCATTTTTTTAAAATTTCTTACAAAGTTAATTTAAATTTTATTTAGTTAATTTCGAATTTTAATTTCATTTAAAATTTTTTTCTAAATCAACACTGTTCACTTTCCCTTACCATTTTAGAGTAAGGTTGATTTTTAGTTAAAGTTTAAAACACAACAATTTCCTAAGACGCTTGCACACATCAATCTGATTGTTATGGATACCTCTTTCGGCTAGATCTTCGCTGAAAGGGCCCCATTTTTCGAAACACCACGTCACGACATAACGACGAATAACAACTTGCTTAGCCGTGCATCGTTTTGTATCGATTTACGGTAAAAACACAAATGTCCATTGTCTTTCACCGGAGCTAACCTCGACACGGTCCGTTTACTTTGGATGTCTTCGTTCAACTATCCTCGTCAGGACGCCACTTCCTTTAGGCCTTCCATCTCCAGTTTCTGTTCCCATGATGCTTCTTAACCAATAAACATCTCTATCGATTACGTCATAATCTGCGCACGCATTCCTTTGTATTTTTCAAAGTTGCAAAAATCAATATATGATCGAATTTTAACTATTTTTCGTATAACTCTTTATTGGTGCTTTTTACGAAGTTTTCTTATTCTTGTTTTATGATTTCTTTCGTCTCGCTGTATCTTATGAAATGTCGATTGTAATTCTAGGTAGATTTTTACAGTTTTCCCCTGGCAAATGACCCTCTTTAAATTTACTCAACCCCTTTAAGATGGCTTGGTTTATTTTTTATCGTTAAAATTTTAAACTCTCTGTGTTTTAAATTTTTTCTTTTTGCGGTGGGTATTCCAAGAGAATATAGTCCGCCGCAGTGTGTGTGTGTGTTTGTTTTTGTGTGTGTGTGTGTGTGTATGTGTGTGTGTGTGTGTGTGTGTGTGTGTGTGTGTGTGTGTGTGTGTGTGTGTGTGTGTGTGTGTGTGTGGTTGTGTGTGTATGTATGTGATAGAGCTTAAAATGTCTTATATTGTGTATTTAATACATACATTTTAATATTCTACTTAAATAACTTACCATAAATGATCTGTGTTATCGGAGGGTAGCTCGGTCTCTCGGTATTCAATAATAAATTAAGTCTAGCTAATGTTAATACCGTATGACCTTGACTGTTAGGCGGTATGAGGTATATATTTATTTATTTATATTTATATATTTACGATTATCATTTCGGCACATAAACTAGTGACCTGTTAGTTATGGTAGCCGTAAATAGCTGCAACATTGTTTTATATGACAATTTTACAATAATCGAAATTAAAATCTCGTCAAGAAGTGTAAAAATAAACTCTTTTATTCCAGTTAAGTTATATTTCATTAGGAAGTGTTAGGGATGTTCTGATCTTTAAAAACGTAATTAGTCATTGAAAGGAATTTAATATAATCAGTGTATGTTTGCTACTTGAATCAGTAATTTATCTATTATTTTTAATGGAATTTGAGCTATTTTTAGGTGTAGGTTAATTCCTTTTTGTTATAAGTTTATTGTGCATGAGCAATTAATGGAAAAATTTAAAAGTGTGTAATAAAGATAGACCCAGAATGACCACGAGTTTTCCATAAACGTCAATATAAAAGTTAGCGCAGTTATTACCAGACAGACTCTCATTAGCAAAGCTAATCCAAGTGTAGAGACAACAATCTTTATGGCTTTCCATCCTCAGAACTATTTGGTGAGCGTTTGATGTTTAAAGTTTTCAAAATAAATTGTTTTTAAAAAAATGTAATTGATGTAATCAAGTTAATATGAATTGCAGCTTAAGATAGATAGTTATATACATTTGTTGTATCATCTTGTATTTTGTTGGATAAGAGTTTAATGGACTGATGATCTTATCAAATAAAAACTGCTATAAAAATTAAAGTGATGCAATAATTCATTTCTAAATTTAATTTATCTTTTCCGTTCTAAGCTAGACGTAACATATAAACACACTTTAACCGAAATATTTACTTCTTTGGTATTATGTTATTAAAAGCATTAAATAGCTATGAACCTCACAATGTTAAAGTAAGTCTCAAGACCTATGGGTCCCATAACTCTAAGTTACAGAAACCTATCTTTTCACCTACTTCGATAATAGCTTTAATAGAGGAGGTGATATTCTCACTAAAAATGTTAATTTGTGTATTTTTCTAGATATGCATTACCGTGATTGTTGCTTTTGCAATGTTCCAAACGCCAGCGGAAGGAAAACCTACAGAGTGAGTAATATACTTGGTATTTCAGGATTTAGTAAATCCTTTCAGCTTAGTGATCATGGTTTTAAAACATTTTACTATACGTTTATCATTTCAGAATCCACCTTATTTTTAATTTTAACTTTGGCAAGCACTTGGAAAGACATATTATAACTTAAGGAAATTACGTTTTATAAAACCAATTTTTCAATTTTTCAAATATAATCATTCAGGTTAAATGTAGGAAAAAGCAAAACTTTGATTGCTCACAACTTTCTGTTTGTTCAGATCCAATAACGTACATTTGTAACTGGTAAAGTGGTCTTGATTAAACCTGGAATATATATATATATATATATATATATATATATATATATATATATATATATTTGTTTTGTATTAGGTTGTATACATTATGGTCAGTATAATTTCCCCTCAAGAAAGCTATAATCTCTATGCGTATATTCATCTTCGCTATTACAGGTCACTGTTCATATCTTTACTGTTATAGAATACTACAAGCTAGCATGATAGATTGCAGCCAGTGTCGTGAGAAGTGATAATTAACATTAAACTGAAATATGTTTTGCCTTATGAGTTACCCAAGTAAATGTGTCGTTGTGCATCAAGTCTGATGAAAATACCCAAAATATATTTTCCATTATAACAAACAATATTATATCAAAAAATATTGAAGACGTTTAGAAAATATTGGACTAAGGGAATTTATAAAACATAATAACAAAGACTAGCTCTCAATTAATCTTTTGTTTACATTATGTTATAACTATCTCATTGTTAAAATATTTTTAAAATACAATTTTTAATTAAATAACACCTAGTATGCGTTTGAAGTCTTAATGCTGTCGTAATTCCTAATTCATAACTGGCATTTTTGTTTTGGAAAATAATGTTTATTAAGAATATTCTTAATGTTTAAAATAATAATTACGCTCAAGAAACATATTTAACTATTTTAACAAATACAAATATTTACAACATATTACTTATTTTTACAGCTCAGATGCTACTGACACTAACCTTGCTTCAGGGCACGCTGACGTCGTTGAATCTTCTGAGGAATCAATTACCAGACGCGTTGAGATTAAAGGTAAACATTTTTAACGAATACTCTATAATTGATATATATATATATATATATATATATATATATATATATATATTACGGCAGTTTTAATTTTAGTGTATTTTCCTTTTATATTTCGCATTAAAGTCTAAGGTGATATATTAAAACACAGATTCTGACCGCAATACGCATGAAATACCAGTGTTTCTTTTTATTCCTGAAACATTTAGAAAAATTTTCCTAACTGTAAATATGATTTTGTCATTGATTTTATTCAGCTGCCATTACGGTGTATAATATGATATACTAGGGGTATTTAGAGACAAAATAATAAAAAGCAATAGGACAGCCTAGAGTTAGTTGATAGAAAATAGTAATCTACCATGAAACTCTGTGTAGCCGTCCCAACTAAATTGACAATGATTCCAATCTATGTCATGGATCGATATCAACCGTTACTATTGCACTTTTTAGACGAGAAAATATCTGCAATTCTTTAAAATAAATTTCCTTGTAGATTATATTAAATTAAATAATGGGAAAGTTTTTCATATTTTGTTGTAGTTTGGTTTCATGGTCTGATTGTAGATTTTTATTTCATTTCCAAATGAGAAATTTGAGTTTATACCCAATAACCAATAGTGGATATATTATTTTTTTAAATTTCTCCTTCGTTTTCTTGATGTGATGTTTCCATTTTAGCTTATCATCTAGGTTCATACCTAGATACTTACCATTATTTTCATAAGGGATGATAATTCCGTTATTATCTAAAGACGGAGGATCTTTCAACACCTTATTTTGTAAAACTAGTGTGGACTGACTTTATAGATGTAGATAATGTATGTTTTTTTTTAGTTACTAATAATGCAGTGTGATTTGAAAAATTGCTATGGTCACTTTTAGGGGGCTTGGAATATCACAGGTGTAAGTAAAGTGTCAAAAAAGACACAGAACTTGCGAAATATAATAATTACCACCTGATATGCGCCCCTCCTGAGGCGGCATGCCCACTGCCCTCAGCAACGGTCCTTGAGTTATACACCCTTGTTTTGCTAAGGCGTCAGCTCTCTCATTCCCTATCCAGCCAGAATGTCCTGGAATCCAGGTTAGGTTGAGTGAATTTCTACATTAGATTCCTTTGCGCGTCCTCACAGTTGGCTGGCATAGAGTTAAACTGGTTTCAATATCTGATTGTTGATTTTTATTTAATTTCCTAATGAGAAATTTAAGTTTATACCCAAGAACCAATAGTGGATATATTATTTTTTATTTCATTTCTCCTTCTTTTTCTTGATGTGATATTCCCATTTTAGCTCATCATCTAGGTTAATACCTAGATATTTAGCATTATTTTCATAAGGGATGATAATTCCTTTAATATATAAAGACGGAGGATCTTTAAACACCTTAGTTTGTAAAATTGGTGTGGACTGACTTCATAGACGTAGACTATGTATGTCTTTTTTAATTACTAATAATGCAGTGCCATCTAAAAACATTGCAATGGTCACTTCTCGGGTGCTTCGAATATGACAGGTGTTAGCAAATCAACAAAAAAGACACACAACGAGCGAAATATAACCAAATTACCACCTGTAATTTGACAATAAGTTCACCTAAACATAATGTATTCAGACCTATTTAACAATACGTTAAATAGAAGATATTTGCAATTATGTTTTATTTTAAAATAAAAAATGAATGAAAGAAATTTATAGGGGCGCTTTTTAAACAAATAAATCTTTCGAAATCTGAACATTTTTTCTAATATTTATCAATATAAGTAGTGATTGATGAGTAAACATATACTGCCATAGTGGATCTACACCAAAACATGTAGATACTATTATTGTTACTGAAAATTTTCAATAAAGAATATCATCTTACATCCTGTTATAAATTAGAGTGAGTAAAGAAGAAGAATCTATAATATAAGTTAGAGTTCAGTTGTGATTAGAAATATATAAGAAATGCACACTAGTGAGTATAATAATAAGACTCTTACAGTCTTATAAGTTTTTTACAAAATTTATATTTTTTTCAAAGCTTTTTGCTATTATATTTATATATATATATATATATATATATATATATATATATATATATTTTTTTTATATTCTATATATATATCAGCATCCTCACAAAAAATAATGATACAACAAACTTTTTACAAAAATTAAATCATGTCCACTAAAAACTAACCATAAGTTTATTGGTAGCTATACTTCAATGTAATTCTTGCCACGACGTCAATGGCCTTGTAAATAGTTTGGTGTTTTCATTCATTCATTAAAAAAATTGTTTTCAACACCATGTGTACAAATTTCTAATGTTTCATAAACATTCAGATTTTAATCCTTTGTCTTTTTTTACAAAACTAATTTCATGGTTTCTATTTAAGGAAATCTGTGTCCATCATAGATACAATGTGTAATCAAATTTAATTTGTATATGATCGGTTTTATATTTGCGTTCTTTGTATGTTCCTTCTAATTTATTCATTGTCCCCATATAATTAATTACAATCTTATCATTTTGTATTATTTACACCTTATATTTCGTGCATATAAATTTCTTTATTGTTTATTAACTCTGTAATGCTATTATCAATCTTGAAAGTAAGTTATGTATTTGTTTTTTTAAAAAACCTTGTAGTTTTATTTACTTCTTTTCATCTGAATATAATCTTTCTTCAAAGTTTTCCCCTTGTATTTTTTATTATTGGGTCATAATTTATTTTACCTATATTTTTTGCTATAAATCCTTTTTGCAATGCAATTAAGTTTATTATATACATACATATATATATATATATATATATATATATATATATATATATCGCAATATGTATTCTTGTGTATTAATAAAGAACTAAGTCAAAATACAAATACAAGAATTTTATTTAAATTTGGAATTTAAATTAGTTTAATATTCCTGATGATGTTGGTACTGTTAGCCAACGAAAAGCTTTGAATTGCAAATTCAATTATAATTCTTGTATTTGTATTTTGACTTAGTTCTTTATATATATATATGCATACTCATTTGTTTTAGAGGAACGCTACTAATGCATTTTAACATCGTTATTTTAACATATCATATCATTTTCTGTTTAAAATTTTAGATAGATGTCAAAACCTTCCTTTTTGTGATGATTACATTTGGGTATGGTAGGCCTGTGTCTAATCTTGAAGCTCGTATTAATTCTCCCAAAGATATCATTCATCAGAAAAATCAAAAGTTAATGTAAAAAGTGTAATAACTGTTAATAAAATTAAAATAAAATTTAGACAAATTTAAATATGAATGAGTTTATATTTAATTGTGATGAAAAAGGTTTCCATTGTATCTTGTACAGCATCGAGCTTTACCTAAAGAGAAACGCGTGTGCTCTATGTAATATTATACTAAGTAAATCTGTGGTAAATGTTTCGAAAATACATCATAAATATTGAGATAAAGTAGGTACTTTCCTGAATAGTTCTATTCTAACAAAAATTTAATGATATAAAAAGGTAGTGTTATTCATGAAACAATAAATACTCTTTCAGTATACGTCGAAAAAGAGTTGAATATAGCCCACATTGAAAAAAAGGAAAACAATTACCATATAGAAATAGGTCTAGAAATGCTTTATGCCAGGCTTCAAACCAAAAGATAAAAAACTAAAAGATATTTTTTTTATTTTTCAAAGCTTTTTGCAATTATATGTATTATATTTCTCAAGGAAAAAAATGATACAACAATTTTTTTACAAAAATCAAATCATGTGTATTAAAAGCTAATCATATGTTTATTGGTAGTTATACCTCAATGTAATTCTTGTCATGACCTTCAATGACCTTGTAAGTAATGTTTTGTTTCCACTTTGTTCATTAATTAATTTGAATGCAAATTGATATTTATAAATGTCTAATGTTTCATAAACATTCATTTTTTAATCCAATCTCTTTTAAACAAAATTAATTTCATAGTTTCTACTTCAAGAAATCTGTGTCCATCATTGATAAAATGTGTAGCAAAATTTTATTGCTATAAGTTGGGCTTTATATATTCGTTTAGAAGTTCTTTCATATCTTCCTTTGAATTTCTTCATTGTCCTATATATATTTAATTACAATCTTGCCATTATGTATTTTAAACCCCATTTCCTTCGTGCATACAATTTTGATTATTGTTTGTTACATTTTTAATTTTAAATTAAGATTTGGAAGTTTTTATATATTTGATTTTTGAAAACAATCTTCTAATTTTATTTACTTCTTTCATGTGAATGTAAACGTCCTTCATAGTTTTTCTCTTGTGTTATTTAAAATAATATTTTTAGTTTTATTATTGTGTTATAATTTATTTTACCTATATTTTTTGTATATATCCTTTTTCTAATGCACTTTATTATATTATATATATAAATTTATATGCATACTCATTAGTTTCAGAGAATCTCTACTAACGCATTCAATGCATTTTAACTTCGTTATTTTAACATTGATGTATCATTTTCTGTTCTAAATTTTAGATCGATGTTATGACCTTCCTGGTTGTGACGGATCGAATTGGGGATGGTAGACCTGAGACTAATCTTGAAGTTTTTATTAATTCTCACTAAGATATCATTCATCAAAAAAATCAAAAGTAAATTTTAGGAAGTGTAATAACTGTCATGAATAATAAAACGAGATTTAGAAAAAGTTTTTTATGATTGAGTTTATAATTAAATATGATAAAAAGAATGTCCATTGTATCTTGTAGTGCAAACAGAACTTTACCTAAAGAGAAACGTAATATTATACTCTAAGTAATATTATACTAGGTAACTCTGTGGTCAATGTTTCGATACATCATAAATAACGAGATAAAAGAGGAACGTTCCTGCACAAGGTTTTTCTAATAGGAATGTATTGGCTTAGTAAATAAATGTGTATGTGCGATAATTTAGCAAATAAATTTTGAGAAATGCATAGAGCTGTTTTGAATTTTACCTACTTAAAGAGTTATCCATGAAACAATAAATACCCTATCAATATACGCTGCAAAGGAGATGAATATAGCCTACATTGAAATTAAAGAAGGAAACAATTATATAAAAAATAGGTCCATAAATGGTTTATAGACATCCTATGCAAGTAAGCCAGTTTGTAGAGCCGTATCTGAAGAATGGTTTTAAGATATTCGGGTCAAGAAGGAGATATGTTAGTGTAAATCCTACGTCTGAGTTTATGTTTGACGTACAGTAACTTTGAAACGTTGGCAGCTATTAACACATAATGGGTTTCAACTAAACTTTTAAAATTATTATTTTGAGGAAATTGATATATATAAAGACAATACAAAACATTGTAAAATTAAATCTATTAAAAGAAACAGATATTAACTATAAATGTGTTAATTTTAATACGAAAATAATGATGTAATTCTGAATATAAAAAATTATTATATAAGTTAAATTATAAAATTCGTAATAATATATGCACAACATATAATTACATAGGATATAGTGTAAATAAATAAATATATATATATATATATATATATATATATATATATATATATATATATATATATAAGCTACGTGTCATATTAAGCTGGAAAGGTTTTTAAAAATGATTTATTTTTATAAACATTTATTTAATTTAATAAATAATTAATTTAGAAACTGTTAAATAAATTATTTAATACAACAATTCAATTGATAGGCACTCAATTGGAGTGGAAGACGTATGTTCGATACAGAGGCGAGTTACATACTGCTGGGGCTCTGTTCTCACCACCTATATAATACAAAAGCTGCTTAAGGAGGAAATTTCCTGCAACGCATTTTATTATGAAAGGTTCACATAAATAGTTGCTATATTTGTTCTTCGTTTTGTTTGTTTCTGAACTGTTTTTACATAAACTTCCGGTGGTATTTCTGGAAGTGGTTCTTTGTTTATGTTCCTTTTTCTAAAACTTTTTCCTTAATGTTTTGATTACTATTCGTAATGTTTTGATAAAGTATTTTTGTTTTTCTTTATGGTTTAAAACGTAGTCATTTACAATCTGTTTTTCTAAATCCATATCTAATAATGTGTTCGAATTTATGTGTCTAAATAAGACTACGCACGGCGTTAATATCGTGACTGATTGTATGCTATTATTATACGCTATTACAGCATATTTAACCTTCTTAATTATACTGTCTTTTTTAATTCGACTTGATTATTTTACAACCTTATGTGTTCTACTAAAGTAGAAAGAAATCTTTCACATAATCCGTTTGACTGGGGGTTTAGTGTGCTTATAAAATGAATTTTAATTTTATGCAGGTCTAATATCTCTTTTACAATTCTGTTATTAAACTGCATTCCATTGTCTGAGATAATAACTGTTGGCAAGCAGAAATGTGTGAAGTAATCTAATAACTTGTCCGCGATCTCTGTAGCTTGAGAGCTTCCCAGGCGATAAACTTGAGCGTATCGCGTGAAACTGTCAACAATGCTGATAAAGGAATTCTTCTCTAAAGAGATTGTGTCGACGTGAATTATTTGAAATGGTCTGGCAGCTGTAGGTGTCAGATTCATTTCTAGCTGTAAGGAAATTCTGTCGTATTTAGTTTTTTGGCATATCTCATATTGGTTTATGAAATTTTGAATGAGTGATTTTAAATTAGGCCAATAATATCTGCGCTTGATTTGTTCGTATGTTTCCTGTATCCCACGGTGATTAGTTTTGCTAACATGATAATTACTTATTGTCTCCAAAGTGTCTTTTTCTGAAGTTAGATCTAACAGTTTAGTGTTACACTTAACTAAATTTAGTTCAGTTTGCTTGAAACTTTTGGCTATGCATGATGCAAATTTCTCATAAAAGTCGTCTTCAAAATATAGATTATATTTTGTCTTAGGTACTAAATACGATTTTACAAAGTTCATTTAAGTTATTCTCTGATATTTCGACTGTTAAACGGGTTTTTGAAGTTCCGAATAGTTTTATAATTTTTACTTTTTTTGGCTCATATTTCACTAAAGATAAGAATATTTTGTTTTTCCAAAGTTTACAGGCTCGTCGGAAATTGGTATTTCAATTTGGATGTTTCCTTCAAAAGTGGATGGTTTGACTATCACTTTCATCATTGTCCTCTAGGTTGGCATTATCTTCCGCGTCGAGTTATACGATCATGGATTCGTTGTCGTCTAGTTCTGGGAAATAGCGTTGTAGCAAGTCAGCTGCAGCTAAGTCAAGGTCCGGTCCTACAGTGTATTGGGTGTTCGTTGAACTTTTGTCGGTGGTATTTAATTATATTATTGACAATGCGTCTGAATTTTGATTAAGTTTGCCCTTTTTATACCTTATTTCGTAATCGTATTTCTTTAATTTTAATCTCCATCTTAAAAGTATGGAATTTGGTTCTTTAACCGAGAATAACCACTGTAAAGGCTTGTGGTCTGTATAGATTTTAAATTTTCTTCCAAATAAGTAAGGCCTGAAATGTTTCGTCGCCCATACGATTGCTAGTAGCTCTTTTTCAATCGCAGAGTAATCAGCTTCGCTGTCGTTTAAAGTTCTGCTGGCATACGCTATAGGAAGGTCTTTTCCGTTTCTATCTTGGCTTAAAATTACTCCTAGTGCATAATTACTAGCGTCTGTCGTTAGAGTAAATTCCTTTTCGAAATCTGGGTATTGTAGAAGTGGCTCATTAGTCAATATATTTTTAAATGTTTCAAAGCATTCTATAAAGTCGGGATATTCGATATTATTTTCGCATTCTTCTTCAAACAATTAGTAAATGGTTTTGTTATTTTGGCGAAGTTTTTATTAAATTTTCGGTAGTAGCCTAATAGTCCTAAAAATCCTTTAAATTGTTTGGTGGTTTTTGGTATTGGGTAGTCCTTGAATGCTAAAATCTTTTCGGGATTGGGTTTTACGCCTTTCGGCGTCAAAGCATGTCAAAAATATGCTACTTCTTTTCTTAAAAATTCTGTTTTATCCAGCTGTACTTTAAAGTTGGCTTTGCGTAATCTGTCGAAAACTTCATTAAGTCTTTGTATATGTTCTTGGAGGCTAGTAGAATAAATTATAATGTCGTCTAAATAAACTAAATATGTTTCATTTTTGATGCCTCTCAGAATATTATTCATAATTCTTTGAAATATAGGGGCTAATCTTTAGTCCAAAGGGCATTCTTAAAAATTCGTAGTGTCCTGTTTCCGTTGTAAACGTTGTTTTTTCTATGCTATTTTATCCATCTCTACTTGGTGAAATCCTGAGGCTAGATCTAAAGTTGTAAAATACTGGGATCGTCCTAATTTATCTAATATGTCTGTAATGTTCGGCAAGGGAAATTTATCGTCAATTGTTTTTTTTTTTTTGTTTAATCCTCTAAAATCGAAATTTTCTTTTGCCAGAAGCGTCTTGTTTTTTGGGTACAATCCAGACAGGAGAGTTCTATGGAGAATTGGAAGGTCTAATAATTCCTTGTTTAAGCATGTCCTCAGTTTGTTTATTAATTTCGTTCTTGTAAATCTCTGAATATCTATAATTTCGAGAGTATACGGGAATTTCATCAGTAGTCCTAATAACATGTTTTATTTGGTTGGTAAAAGTTAAATCGTTTCCTCCAATATGAAATAAATCTGCATAATCTTCTATTAAACTTGTTATAGCGGATTTTTCTTCTAAGTTCATATGTTCCATCCTAAATTTTGATAAATTTAAATTTTTTCTTTCGATTTTTTTTGTTTTTAATCTAAGAAATTGAAATTAGTGTTCGTGTGCATTGTATCCGGTTCAAGGATATTGTATTCGTCTAAAGATTTTAACTCTAATGGTTCATTCATTGTTAATTTTACATTTTCTTCTGTGTTGTTTATAATAGGGAAATAGGGTTCTCCCTTGTGTACTGAGACTATACACTGCGGAATTTCTAATCCATTTAAGTGTTTGTATGGGAAGAGTCCTTCTCCATAGAATATTTTGTATTCTAAATTTAATCGTTTGGCTAGTGTGGGCTTGTATAACACAACTTGTTCCCTTTTGAGCGTTCTGTTCCTAACATTCGCCTTTATTATTATTATTATTATTATTTTGTTCTTCTGTGTTAAAATATTTAATCCGGATTTGTTTATTGTGAAATATTAATTTATCATTCACAAAAATTAAGTTTCTTTTTAATTCTTTTATGTTATCTAATCCAAGGAGTAAGTAGAAATCTTTATGGAAATCAAATAAATAGAATTTGGTTGTTTCATTTCCTAAAAGTGGTAGTAAACAACTGTACTTTTCTTTTGAACCTCCATGAGCTGAACTCACTTCAAATGGTTCTTGTTTTAGGGTGTTTTTGAAAAATTGGAAAGCTACTGATTTTTTTATAAATGATCTCGTGCTTCCAGTGTCAATCAGCATCTTTAGGTTAGTCTTGGGATCGTGGATGTACGGTAGTTCATTCGTGCCGTCTTCGATATGCATTATGGAAAATGTCTTTTTATTGTGGTCAATCCTAAAAAATGGTTTTGGGTATGATTGTCCTTTTGAGTGAATCCACATGAGTTTTCCTCTTGCGTTGAATTATCAAAATCTATGTAGCTGTCAGGGTCCTCTTGCGGTTCATAATCCGTTTGATCGGTCAGATAAGAGACAGTCATCTGTTCAGTCAATCGGTTCATAGTTTGATCGTAATTCTATTCTTCTATTGGCTTTCCTGTCATCTGATAAAGTCTATTTTGTCTAATTGTGTTCCCTGTCTGAAGGGTGGAAATGCCCATTGGTTCTGGTTCAAATTTTTGATGAACTTTTAGTGGTGTGTAATTATTGGATTGTCTCTGTTGTTGATTTTGTTGTACGTATGATTTAGGCAAATTCGTTAGGGTTATTTTGGTAGTTGGGCCTATAATTTTGGAAGGTTTGTTTGTTAGGAATGGGTTTGCGAGTAGGCGGGTATTGTGGGGCCCTAGGTGGGATGTCCTGTTTAATATTATGGAATAAGTTGTTATTTTAAAATTGAAAATCATTCGTAAGCATGTTAAGTGCTTCGCTAAGAGAATCTGGATTTATCGTGCGCATTAGCGATCCTACGGGTTCATGTAAACCTCTAAGGAGAACTCTTAACCCTAATTTCTGCACATATTCTATTAAAACGTCTTTGGCCAATTGTCTTTGAGGCTCTTTATTAATAAAAAATGAGATTTGTAAATATAATAATTTTTGAATTCTTTCGTAAAACTTAAAAGGTGATTCATTATTTTCTTGTTTTAACTCGGCCATTTCTAAATTTAAAGTGAAGCAATCTCTTTTGTCTGAATAGCTGGTTAACAATACTTTTTTAATCTCATACCAATTATAAGAATTTGAATTTATTACCATTTCTAATGCTTGGCCTTTTAACTTAGCTAGTATAGAACGAAATAGGTATTCGTTCTGAAAGTCTTCTTGGATTTTCAGATACATAAAACTTACTAACTATTTTATCACATACTGATATAGATCTATTGAGCATAGTGGGCTCTTCATTATACTCTGGAATCATGTCAAGATATTCCTTCTTTAATGTTGGCGTTGCCATTTTAAAATATTTTCTTTAAAATAATAAAAATTAAAATCAGTGATATAAAATTATATAAAAAGTAATTACTCTACTTTTCTTAATTGTACTTCTTAAGATCGACTTACAAGTTGATCCAAAACACTTTGCTCATTGAACAAATTATCACTTTTCACTTTCCACGATATTCACTCGTGCTCTTAATAGATATGCACTCTATTAGGTTTTTGTAGATATTCACTCTACTAAAGTTTTCTTGATACCGTTACAGAAATTCGCTCTGTAATGAATCGAGTTTTTGCAGTATCTCGGTTAACGATTAAAATCGATGGAAATTATGTTCATTATTTCCCTCGAGATGTTCTACCGACTGCGCCAGTTACGTGTTATATTAGGCTGGAAAGGTTTTTAAAAATAATTTAATAAACAATTAATTTATAAAACTGTTACATAAATTATTTAATACAACTATTCAATTGATATGCACTCAATTGGAGTGGAAGACGTCTGTTTGATACAGAGGCGAGTTACGCACTGCTGGGGCTCTGTTCTCACCACCTATATAATACAAAAGCTGCGTAAGCAGGAAATTTCCTAGCACGCATTTTTTTATGAAAGATTCACATAAATCGTTCACATAACTTATACATATATATATATATATATATATATATATATATATATATATTTACTACATGATTATATTTGGAGAATGAAAACATCCAAAACCTTTAGATCAGTAGTCAAGCTCTCTATATATCCGTCCATTACGTCTAAATAAATTGTGTATTTATTCACAAATAATCACCAATAATTTGGTGATATCATGCAATCGATCGATATAAGATGTATAGATTTTTATATATAGGCTTACATATATATATATATATATATATATATATATATATATATATATATATATATGAGTAAGTGTATGTATGAGTATTTGTTTGTGTTTATAAGTTATAACATAAACAAATGTTGGCTCTCACACTTCAAATTGGCCAAATACGCAAGTTGCGCTAAAAATTATATAAAAAAATCTGAAATAACGTTAACTTTATTTTTATCGGAAAATTTTAAATAATTATAAAAAGCACTTTTTTTAATATCTATAAACGATATGATCTATAAAATATTGTATGATTGCTTATAATTATTATTTATAAAGTATACGGAATTATCATAATTTACAATCATTACGATGCCATTTTACTAGTCACAAATTAAATTTAACAAAACCTTTCTCGGTATAATTTGAAAGAGAATTCTTAAATATGACCCACAAAATGACAAAATGTTTCAAACCACTTCAGTCTGTAACTCATTCTATTACTCTTTAAAAATTGATAATAATTTTTAACACCACATTTGCTTTTGAGAGACACTAGAACTGTTACGAAAAATTACTGAAGCAAATTATTAAAAATAAATGAAACTATTTTCCTAATAATAATCTATTTAGAAGAGTTATTTTACCATGTTGCAATATTAGTTATGTTTCTTTAACAATATTTTATTATAAAATATTACATATATATATATATATATATATATATATATATATATATATATATTTCTATATTGAACTATGTTCTAAAAAATAACTCGTATGTGACTCCACAATTGGGGATGTTTTCAATAATATTATAACCATGGTTACTTGTTAATAGCAAAGATAATTCTGATGCACAGCGATAATGTAAAAATTGAAATAATAAAGTTTTCTCATTTTTTTTTTTTATCTTTCTGCTCAAAGATATACCCTTACTTTAAAATTATATAAAAACAGTTTTGTAGCCCTCTAATAAAATCGATGGAACGAGTAGCTTAGTAAAACAACGAAAATATTTTAAAACATATTAAAAGACTTAAAATTTAAGTCTTTAGATTCTCATTGCTTCTCTTCTCACTTTCAGAGGTCACATATATTTTATAGAGTAAAAAAATCTTTTTATGTCGACAGTAGAAGGAAGTTTTATTAGGTCTATCTGGCATTCCCTTGTCATATTGCGATAATTCAGCGCTTATGATTTTAAAACCATTTGCTAAGGTTTAAGAACTATCAGTTCTTGAACTATATCTATCCTACTCAGCCTGACTTCGATTACCGCTATTGGGGGTCGCTTTTACTTTTCTGTTGCTGTATTTTTGTTTACAGAGTTACTTTATTTAGAGCTCGTTCTAGCTTTCGTTTTAATCCCGTTTGTTGTAATAACCTATCCATTGATGTCTTATTAGGTACTTGTTAAACATGTAACCTCTCCTCGTTCATAGAGAATTACATTGTTTGAACATTTAAATTGATCCATCAAATTGAATTTGATCTAGAGAGATGGGTACACCGATTAGGTTTCAATGAATAAACTACTTTATTTAATATACTCATTTTGATATTTAAAAAATATTACTTTTGCCAGATATTGTATTATTTTTATTTGGCAATGACAATCACTCTATTTTATTACTTTTATGAAACGCGTTGTCATTTCCACAAATGAATGTTGTTTATACCACATAATATTATACATGAGAGACTATCATATTATCATGTAATAAGAATACGTCTTAGATACCTACAGAGAGACTATTTCCTATTCATAGTGAGAAAATACGCTTACATACAAATAACAGATTCTCTACTGTAATATTAATTATACAGTAGTTTCAGTACTCTTATTGACTCCCATTAGTTATTTTTTATCTGGTCATACATGTCTAGCTTAAATTTGAAAATAGTGTTGTTTTATATTTTAAAAGTAATGATATGCATTACAGTGATAATTAATACAAACCCAACACATCTTTACAATATTGTTTTATATGTTACTTAACGATCCATTAACGTTTATATTGAGCGTGCATTTGCAGGAAAATAAAAATTAGATTTAGATTATAACTCTAGACATAGAACAGCCTTGAACATGACAGAAACTAACAAGTATAAAAGGTAGTACAGTGGTCACAGATTATCTTTAGGAAATCTATCTATAGCCAGAGTACAGACAGCAGTCACAATGTCTTCTCACCCTCAGATATATTTGGTGAGCTTCTTGGTGTTTAAATGCCTACTCATATATATATATATATATTAAAGCTTTGGATAGAAAATAATAAATAATTTTAAATTATTAACAAGAAAACGTATTATATATATATATATATATATATATATATATATATATATATATATATATAGAGAGAGAGAGAGAGAGAGAGAGAGAGAGTGAGAGAGAAAGAGAGAGAGAGAGATAGATGGATAGACAAGCCTTTGTTGTTGACAAACACTTTTTCTTCAACCACTCAAGTTCAAATATATAACTGGTAGTGGGTGGCGTTTGTAGTTCTTACAATGTTTTTTTATAATAACTCAATAGATTTGATTAAATAAAATTCGCTTTCTTAGCATATTATATTTCTGTCACATGTACATTGATATTTAAAATTTTTCTAATATTTAAATCAAAAGTAACTCAAATAGGATTTTTCTCTATTGAGATAGGAACTTACTTTAAAAGGCTTTATTATTATTTCTGTTTTTCTGTTACAGCTACCATACCTAAGTTTACAGACAGATCATTGCAACTTAGGTTTCAGTTGATAAGAGTATTATGGACTGATGACTATAAAATAAATAAGCTATAAAAATAAAATTTTAAGAGTGGCATTTCTAGATTTAATTTATCTTCCTCGTTGCAAGATTGACTTATTACAAAACAAAAGGCTGTAACAGAAATAATCACTTGGTATATAATTTATAAAAGCATTAAATATGTACCAACTCACATTTGTAAAGTATGTTTTAAAGCTCAAGTGTCCCTTAACTTACAGAAACCAATATTAAAATCTATTTAAATAGTCAATTTGATGGAGGATGGAGCTATATTCTGACTACAAAGTTAATTTATGTACTTTTCTAGATATGCATTACCGTGATCGTTGCTTTTGGAATGTTCCAAACTCCATTGGAAGGAAAGGTTACTGAGTGAGTACCATACACGAAATTTCATGATTTAATCAATCCAAGCAGCATGTTGATAATGGTCACTAAACACTTTTCTCTGTCTTTGTTTTCAACGTTTCCATTTATGTTTTCAGAATTTAGAATTTTTTTTATTTTTGAAACTTTGGACAAATTATAGATATATATTTAAGAAAAATAATTTATTTTTTAAACAGTATAGGCCTACACCTTTTTTAAGGAATGTTTAAAACATTGAATGTATTTTTACGATTTCCTATTGGAACTTTATTATTCAATACAAAAATACACCATTTATTATTATGTAACAAATGCTTTGTTAGCGTTTCCATACTAAAGTAAACAAAGTAAGTAGTAAATACAAAACTCAAGTCGGTATAAAAGTCTGAATATTATGTAAGTATGTCGTGTCCGAAGTGTATTGTACGGAGACAAATCAGTGTGTAAGGGATTTTATGTATTACTATTACAACTGTTTCTAAACAGTTTAATATTACTGTTGACCTATTTATACCATAATGCCCAGAAACAAAATATTAAAATATTGTAGAAACTTATAGTTTATACGATTTATTATAAAACACGTATACCTTAGTGCTAATGTTCTCAACAACAAAATTCTAAATCTATAAAACTGTAGCAAGCTGTTTATAGTGATTACATGATTACGTTGTTACACCTAGAATAATGTCTCTGTAAACAAATATGACTCTGAAATAAGACCTGGAGTTGGGGATTTAATTCTTCATTTGTTCAAATTAAAATATTTTTTTGAAGGCTGTATTGACTAATATGTTAAAGAATTTATTAAAAATCGGGCTGCAATCTTTACAATATATATATATATATATATATATATATATATATATATATATATATATATACATTAAAACAAATATCGCTATAAAACAATCTAAACAGCTTCTTGTTATCAATGTAATTTTTACATTACGTAATATACTATGTCGTCAGTATGATGAATCTTTAGGAAAGCTATAATCTCTGAGTTTATCTTCTTCTCATGTCTATTCCAAGAATATATTCACATACGATAGTACAAGTTGCCATGGTATTTGGAACCAGTACTCTAAAACGTAATACTGGAACCTTATGCTAAAACATTTCGCCATATGAGATAGTGAAGCCATGATAGTGAGCATCAATGCAGATGAAAATACAAAAAATATTTTTCCAATAAAACAAATAATAATATATCAAAAAGTATTAAACTGTTTAAGAGCGTATTGCGATGGGTAAATGTTAACATAACCAAAAATATTATTTATTCTTATTTTGCTAACATTATGTGTAAATTATATCATTGTAAAAATACTATTTTTCATCAGAATATGAGTATATTATATTTGCAGTTATAGTTTCGCTGGAATTACGTATTTATCCTGATGTGATGTAGTTTCACATTCTACACTAGCATTTTTGTTCAGGTAATAATGCTGATTAAGAACACGTAACCTCTAACGCGCATGTCTTTAACACACGCTTATAAAAAAAAAAAACAATTCCAACATTTGTAATATATGACTAGCTATTTTTATTTTTAAAAATACTAACTACAACTGTATACAACAAGTTGCTTATATTTACAGTCCGGAAGTTAGTAACACCAACCCTTCCAAGGTCGCTCCAGATGCGGACATTTTCTTAACTAATTACGCACTCCCCAGGAATTTCACCAATAGGAGAAGAGGTAAAATAAAATTATCTAATCTTTAAGATAAAATACGACATTGTTTCTTTAAGGTAATTTTCATATTTATTTCTTATCATTAATTCATGGTTAATATATCACACCAATATTGCCTCAATGCACAAGAGGAATCATTGTACCGATTCATTTTTGGAAACTTTATGGGATTTAGGCATGACGTTTGAACGGGCAACGAGCACAAAGCTATACTATTCGGATGTTTAGCGAGAAAATGTAACAACTGGAGTATAAGGCATGTGTTAGTTATTAAAAAAATTTAATGAAATAATTATCCTCATGAAGCTTATGAGAGAACGTTCATTTCAAAAAGAAGATTTCTGAAGTGGATATATTACCCGTTACTAATTAACTTCGTTGTAGGAATAGTCGAAAATATATATGTCCCTGAAAGTATCTGGATTTCTGGATTTTATAGTTTAATATCTGTATGGAATAACTTTTTTATAGTTGTTATTGAATGGAAATTTTATAGAATTAAATATATATACAAGTGAGATAAGTGGTAATTCGACTATAATAATAACAACAATGACATAATTTAAGTCATTATTGAAACATTTTAGCTTGATTGTTAACGCATCAATCGATATTCTTTGACACAAATTTATAAATATGATTATACTCCTAAAACATTTAGAGAATTGTACGGACGATATTATGTAGTATATATATATATATATATATATATATATATATTTATATATATATATATATATAAATGCATATATATATATATATATATATATATATATATATATAAATTTATAATAAAAATAAAATTTACACTAGCAGTATATAATATATAACTTATTGAATCATATATCAATTGTGTTTTAACCTATTATGTCAATATAAGGGTTAAGGAATTGAACATAACCTTATATGAAAATATGTTTTTATGATAAGAACGTATCTACACATTTTTATGATACAAATATTATAACAGTTGTTTATATATTATGTGAGAAACAGAGATAAGTTAGGACAAAATTGTTTCTGGCAATATGGACAGTTATGTATAGGTTAAAAATTATCGATTCTTATAACAATTTATGGTTATTGTCTTTGTTTTTTCAGTCAATTTATACAAGAGGATGTTTTTTCAGTCATTTGAGAAAAGGCCCAAAGATTGAATTACTAACGAAATCTGTGGATATATGGAGTGAATTTATATTCTTTTATTATGGTAAAATATGCTTTCAAAAAAGCTTAGAAGCATTTAGGTCTGTAGTATCCAGCAACTGTGGGAAAAAATTGAATTTATTCATACCAGAAAAACCTTTTTATTTTATATCCCTTGTTTAAATTTAAAACTAACAAACCCTTCCATAATATAATGAATCCTATATTATATTAATTAGTGCTGAATTCAGTATCTATTTGGCATTTTTATCAAACTACAATCAGAAATTTTATAACCTGAAGTTTAGAGTAAAAGAAAACATATTGACTGTTATCCTTCATTAATCACAAATAGAACGTCTTGCTTTATAATAAGTTTCACCTAATTGCAAAGAACACGTTTGCATCCAGCTTAAATGTTTTAACGGAGGGTAAAATGAGTGAACTCTATCTCTATTTTAAAACTTTAAAAGATTTACAAATTTTAACTTAATTTATATAAATATATCTATTTACAGCTATTTTCGTATATAATTTTAATAAATTGATTAGGTTCCAAACAAAATGTGACATCCGCTAGTAAGGAAAAATCAATTATAAGAGTGGAATGGGGTATATTTTTCCTACTTTTGATGATTTAACAGTCAATAGTAATAATCATATCGGAAAATCTGACTAAAATATTCCCAGTAGTGTAATCTAGTGTAATAATAAATATATTCAATAAATTTATATGTAACGTATTGTATTTATGTTATTATATAACGTTTTGGTAATTAATTCAGGTAACAAAACTTCCATTGGTGCTGGTACAATTAGCTCGCTGTTGGGATAGCATGGGCCAGCTTGAAGCTCTTAACAACCTTCCCAAGGAATTCGTCAACCGGAAAACTCTAAATGTTTGCTTGGAAATGTAATGATTGTAATTACAAATAAAATTATTTTATAACTTATGTATTTGATATTTATAATATAATAATAACACATAATCTATGTTTTCTAACAGTTTCCAATATTTGTAGAGAATATGATTTTATATCAGTTTAGATCTTTTATTAAATGATAAATGAATATTACAATAGTTGTGTGAATATTCTACAAAGGTGTGATGTGCTTATGTTTTGAACTTCTCATTTCCATTAAAATATTAGATATTTATATATTTTTTCTGTTAAATAATATTCTTAGGCTTGTATTTTGTTGAAGAAACTTTATTAGCTTCATTAGCTTCCAAACAGAATGGAAGTTCTTTTTATAATTGAAGGCAAAAGTAGAATTTTCAATTTTGAAATTTTTTTAAACTATAAATTTTAGAAAATGTAATATTTTTCATAGTCAAGCAATGAAAACAAAGTTAAAAAACCTGTTTTTTCCAAAACCAAAATAAACATTATTCAAAAACCGTATTTGAAACAACTATGATTAAATACACACACACACACACAACCACACATACACACACACACACACACACACACACACACACACACACACACACACACACACACACACACACTGCCGCGGCCAAAACTACACACCCTCAGGGAGATACCCCCGAAACACACGTTCCACACCCTACCAACTACGTGACCACATTTACGCATTTTTCGCTTTAGTCGTACATGGAGATAATAGACACTGTATGGCCGAAAGAGCTGTCAGTATATGATCCCACACGACTTACCATATCCTGGTACTTATGGTGTGTCGAGCGTGATCTGCCAGCGGATAAATCCCTGTACGTTATTTAAAAACTAAACAAAATGTTCATATTCATTAATGTGATTATAAATATATTATGAATTATTATCTAACTGTAAAATGTATTTACTACTTTTCTATTGCAAGAGTATTTCTTACATATTTATTTTTCTCGCTTAACATGATTACTTACTTTTAACCTAGATGCTGGTTGGAAAAATTTCGGAAATTTTATTTAGTTTGTGTCCTACAGGATAGTTATATTATTTAAAAAAAAATTGTTGTGTCAACTTGATTTAATTTATTGAAAATAAAAATATAAACTAACATTAATTCTTTCAAAATGTGATGCAATTGTTACTTTAAACTTGAAAGGTAGATAAGGTTCAATTGTTGGGTACCCCTTGCATAAAGTTCATCAAATCGTTTGTTAACAGCATTGTTTAAACGTTTCTTACATTTGTAGTCATTGTTAGAACACTCTTTTTTTATACTTAAAATCACACACATACAGCTACATACAGCTACATACATATGTAAATACAACAGAAGGATAATTTATACCAATTTATTATATTTCATGTCCATTTAAAAACCAACCAAAATGTTCATACTCATCAATGTGATTATAAATACATGTTTGTCTAACTGTAAAATGTATTTACTACTTTTCTATTGTAAGAGTATTTCTTACATTTTTTTTCTAGCTTAAAATAATTATTTACTTTTACTCTTGATGTTGGTTAGAAAAATTTCAGAGATTTTATTTAGTTTGTTTACTACAGTATAGTTGTATTATATTTATTTTTTTTTGGTTTCAACTAGTTTTAATTTATTGAAAATAAAAATATAAACTAACATTAATTATTTCAAAATGTGATACAATTGTTACTTTATTGTCTTTGAATTTTTGCTATTTATATTATTTTGACAAACAGTTGTTTACCGTGAAATAAACTTGAAAGCTAGATAAAGTTCGAATGTTCAGGTAACCCTTGCATAAAGTTCATCAAATCCTTTGTTAACACCATTGTTTAAAAGTTTTTAACATTTGTAGTAATTGTTAGAACACTGTGGTTTTTTGGACTTAAAATTACATACATAAATCCACATACTTATGTCAATACAACAGATGGATAATTTATACCAATTTATTATTTTTCATGTCAATTTAATTATTAGAAGAAGTCACAGGCAAGATTACGTCTTAGTGCCTTACTGTTTACCTTATTTTAGTGTCGCCAAACATAAATCTGAAAGAATACAAAACAAATTTTACATGATTTACATCTTTACAGTTTTATAATGCTAGATGTTTAATATATATTATATATACATAAAATAATTTAGATTAACTTAAGTAATACATCATTTATTATTGGTTTTCTTTCTGAATATGTTATTATTTAATTTATATTGACTTTATAAATTACCTTTTTAGTCATTTTGAATATTTAGTGTTTCAACTTTGTTAAACGTTAACTTGTTATAACTTGATGCAACTTTAATCTTGTGATTTCAGAACTTGCAAATTATATCTGAATAAATTTAATTTCATGACCACCACCTATATTTCTATTTATAAAAAAAACTGAGTGTCCTATTGGACTTGCTTTCGAAGATTTGTGGTCGTTTTTTAGCTGCTGGTGTAAAATGTTCCTTATTATGTAACATTCTCATATTTCTTAACACATGGTCTTTTTCATAACTTTAGACTTTATTACCAACTTGAATGACAGTTTTACGACACTCCGTTCGTATGTTTCGCTTTATCGGCATTCGAAACTACTTTCTCCAGCACTTGACACTTTTCTAATTTTTAGAGCAATTTATTAAACCGTTTAATAAATACAATTATTATGAATTTACATTTACTAATCAATTTTATTTTTCAATATTTTGCTTTTATTGGTTTTTGAAGTTTTCCCAATTTCTGGTGGCTTTTTACTTTTATTTTTTAGTTTTATTTTTTAATTTTGTTCATTATAACTAACAAAAATAAATTTAATTTTAATTTTGTATGTAAGAAGATATATATAATTCTTTCCTACTTGCTATTTGCTTTAATAAAATCGGCTTTTTGAACCGGCCTTCTTTACTCAACCAGAGAGTGAACCTCGCTTGTCCGCTACTGTCCATAGCAGCTATTTCAATTTTAAAAGATTTTGTCCAAGTGCAAAATCTTCAACTTTGAGACTGTTTTGGAAGTCCCAACCATCTCTCTCTCTCTCACACACACACACACAAACACACACACACACACACACACACACACACACACACACACACATACACGGTTTTTAGGATTTTTAGATATTTAATGAGCCTGTAGGGCTAGGTTCTTACATACTTCAAAAAATGTAAATCATTAGTTTAGCTGATGGAGAGTTAAATCAACATCTCCAGATCAGTTCCCACAGAGTGTTGCTGATATAAATATTGGTATATTCCGGCTTCCTAACCATTTATTTATGAACATTAATGAATAAATACTTGTTCAATAATTAAAACTAATTTAAAAACAGTTTATTTAAATTTCAGTTAGATCAGTAAAAGAAGGTATGACAGCAACAAATAATTAAAGAATATAAACATAGAGCATTGAAATTTGTATATAAATAACATATAATAATAAAAAAATAACACGAGGTATATAGTAACATAAACGTGCTTTGCCTCCAAAAATACAAACTGGTTATTGTGTGATTACGTCAGGTTTATCCTAAATTCGCCTGTTTGCTTGATTAGACATCTTTGAAGCTTACACCTCCTACTCAGCATCTGTAACGCATATAATATTTGAGTATTTATTAGTTTCTTTGAGTGTGTAGACGTTAGGGATTGAGCTGTAACAGTGGATTATGTAGAAGAATCTTTTCATTTTTCTGGCGAAAAACCAATTGTGGTTATCGTTGCCAATCAACAAATATGAAAAAACGCGTTATTATAGTTAAATCAATAAAAAAACCTAATTAACACAAAAATTACAAAACAAACAAATAAAACAAACAAAACTTAACCAAAGCAGTAATTATATAAAATTAAATATGTAAAAATAATTATACAACAGTAAAGAGAAACATGATAAATAAAAAAAAAAAATTAACAATGAATGTATAACAATGGATTGGTACAAGGGTTAAATCACGATCCGTTGCTGCAGGTTGTACCAAATTCAAAAAAGGACCATTTGTGACTAAAGACAAAAGGCTAGGAACTTGTTCTGTTAGAACTTCAATTTTCTTTGACAGCTCGGCACAGTTGGTACAAGACGATTTGGAAGAGGTCAGGGTAGCGGCATAAGTCTTACTGTCTGCCTTTGGCTGAGTTGATCTATACAGTTTTTCGGCCACTGGAAACGTCTTTCGCCAAGATGCCTAGTATAGCTTTCTCTTCCTTAAAAATAGGGCAGTTGTAAGATCGCGCTGGGTGGTCACCATGACAGGTGGCGCACTTTGGAGGATTAACGCATCCTTATCATCATGGCCTTCAACGCTACATATACCGCATACGTACTGCTTCGAACAGGTGGAGCTGATATGCCCACAACGGTGACACTTAAAGCATCGCCTAGGGTTAGCCACGTATGGTCTCACTGAGAGCCTTTGGTAACCTGCATGTAAGTATTCGGGTATTTCCGGTTTCCCAAAGGTGACAATAAAAGACGCTGTTGCTACTTTTTCCCTTTGTCCATTTTAATAATAGGGACAACGTCCGTAACTGACTGAGACGACAGTTCGGACTTAATTTCATCATTTGAAATGCACATTAAATCCCTACATGTGATGACCCCATTTGAGTAATTCAAGGACCTATGGGGAGCCACAGATACAATGATGTCGTAGAAAGAGGTCATTTTTTATAGAGAACGGGTTTGTCTCTCGGTGGAAGTTGCACCTAACAGTGTTCCGTTTCTAAATTTCTTAATAGAGGCTACTGGACAGGCAGTAATAGCCTTGTTAATCAGGAAAGGAGAAACTTTAGAAAGATCTTTCCCTCCGTCGGCACTAGAAAATACTAAATACTTTGCTGATGGCAATGCCTGTGACGTCGCCACCATCAACGTCTTACTCAAATCTTTATTATTATGATCGTCAGGAGAAACCTGGCGTGTCCTTTTCAAACTAGACATATTTGACGGGGTATTTGAATCCATAAATATATTATAACCAGCCATCGTGTCAAGCGTTACGGGCGAGACTATAGCAACGGGTACACCCTTGGATCACATAGAGATCATTTCCAACCCATCAGTCGAGAACTCGTAATACTGTGCACAGGCTCCGACACCCGTGCACCGCGAACACTTCATAACCAAGGAGCGAAGCGGCTGTTAGACCAGAAACCGCGCTTACGTCTTCGGCAGAGCAAGCTCACATCAGCGTCCCAGACCAGAGTTTCTCAAGCTCTGGACTTTACAGCACTCTCAACACGCAATGGCTCTGACCCGTCAACAATACCTAAGAGCAGAGATTGTGTTTAATATGTGGTGTCTGTAGCAAGTGTATTAGTGTGTAATAGTGAAGTTGGGGTTGTTAGTAGTGTATATGTTTGGCTGGGGTACCGCGAGGGACACCAAATCCCTTTTAGTAGGTCCGGCTATTCCTCACCTCCCCTGCGGTTGGATGTAGAAGAGGAAGGAGATAACGGTTAATACGCTCAGTTTAAACTGGTTCTAATGCATCTGAACTGTATCAGTATTTGTTATTATAACTGATAATAATAATAATAACTGATAATAGTGTTGTTATTGTTATTAATAATGGATAACACATAAAAATTAATTATTTAAATAAAATTTATTTTTATCTCATATAAATTATTATCAATTAATTAATTAGAGCTTAGCTAGTAAAAAATGTCCACAACGGTAAAATATTTAAAAAATAACTCTAAATAAAAATATTTTATTAAAATAAACACAACCAGTTTGTTAAGACAAACAGACTGGTTTCGACGACGATGCCAGTTGTCTGCACTAATGTCATCTGCACATCGTCATCGAGACTAGATTGTTTTATTAAACTAATAATATATTGTTTAGTGATATTTAGAGTAAGCTGTTTTAATTTTTATCGTTATAAATGATTACTGTTGTTCATTTTATAAAAACTTAGGAATAGTAAGATATTGTGTAAATTACATGATTGAAGAGAACATGTTCTATCAAAATTTTATGTCGGATAAATTACAATCACCAAATGGATAAAGACAAAACTTTTCGGAAATGTAATAAGCAAGTTTTATCAATGAATGGGAAATAGAGGTAATACAGTGTCTGGAAATATTATAGTTAACACAAAAAGAATTAATCCGAAAAGAGTATATCCGCTCTAAATAGTTCATTCACAGAAACTTTAAGAGTACCCATCTCAGGGTGTGATAAAGAAATCACTTCCTCCATACAATCAAATTCAGTTATATATATATATATATATATATATATATATATATATATATATATATATATAATACGTAATGATTTCAACGATATTTATGTTTCAGCAGTCAAGCAGTAATAACGGGAAACCTTTATCCGAATGACGAATGTTCACTCCGTTACTAATGAGGATAGCTTATATGTCAAAACAACTATGACAACTAAAGTTTTTCTCTAATAAATTGTGAGGTTCGAGTTATTTTACATTTATGCTGATTACGTTTTCAAATTGAAAAACGCAATAAAACCAGTTGCATTATTTTATGATATAATTTTTTAAAAAAATAAAAATTGTGTATAAAATTATTTTGTAATTTAGGATTTATTGATGTTTTTTTTATTTTCTTACATACGGTGTAAGAGCATTATGTCTAGTAACTAGTGCTAATTACAGGAATATTTGAAGGGCATGGAAAGGAAAAATGCGTTTGAAATAAATTAGAAAATAATTATTCAGTTCATATTGTTTTTTAATTATTTCATGTTGTTTGTCAGATAATATATGTGTTGTAATTGCATAGCCCTAATTACGTAATGAATAAACTAAATTTTCACCTATAGTCTCTTTGGAAAACCTTTCACACCAAAGCGACTATGGACAGGAGAGACAAATAATCGCATTACAGAGGTTCTTATGAACCATTTCCAGTTCAGGTTTTTATATATCTACAAAGTGTTGTCAAATCGCGTTATCGATATTTCTATTGCTTCCCTTTAAATTACAATAAAGAGCGTTTACCTCATCCGTCCCTATTTATAACTACCTACTCCGTAACGCTTACTTAGAGTGACTTCCTTAAGGTCAGGTATAAGTTATGGCCAATAGTTCCGGTCACTTTAACTTGGAAGCTCTTAATAGCAACTTCGACAATATCAACCTGGTCTCTTGTGAATGCTTACACAGATAAGAGTATATTTTTCATGTAATCAGAGATAAATCAAAACGTATACATTTATGCTAAGGAGAAATAAACAAACAGTCATACTAAAATACTAATATAGATCAATAAATGAATAAAATAATTGTTGTATTCCCTTAATTAAATGTAGATAACAAACGAGTACATTAAAATAACTTACTAAAATCTCGAATGACCGATTTAAAATCTGTGAACTCTTTCTAAAAAAATATATTATATAACTAGTCCTAACTGTTCTTTTTGTAAAAAAAATGTAATCACACAAAGATAAACAAGTACAAATTGTGTTACATAAGCAGAAAGTCCCTTGCGAAACGAAATAGAAATTGTAATGTTATTCTCTTAGAAACAAGAGACTCAAGTCTACGAAACAATGCCCGGGTTATCTTGGGCAAATGTTATTACTTACATTTGTTACTTACATTGTTCAGTGTTTGTTTGAACTGTTTGGCGTGTAATTCAGTGTTTGTATTGCGTGAAATTCATAATGGTAATTCAACTGTTGAAAAATAACGTTATTTAATATTACGTTGGAGATAACATATTTTAAATGTAAAGTTTTGGGTTTTATGAAAATCGAACCCACTTTATAATACATTTTAATGAATACAGTTGGTTACAATATATCTTTACAATTCTTATTTTTAAATATTTTGCTTATTTCTCAGAATCAATCTGTCAAGTCGCCAACAATGAAGTAATGTCATCCATTAATCTGACGAGGGTGAAATTCCATTTTATATTTCCAGGCATGTTCTGAGGACGTATATGCATTGCTTCATTGTATACAGTATTTAGTAAAAGGTCTTCAATATATCTATAACGGCTTGCGCCATGCAGTTTCAGTATACAATTAGGTTAAATTGGATTGATAGGTATCGATTACCTCCTAGTACCATATTTATGATTTGAGTTACAAAACAAAAAACACTAATAAAAATAAGGAAACTGGCCACATTAAAGGGTCTATTACTTTCAAAGAAGTTGAATCATTTTTAATACAATAAAATATACAGAAAAAAATATTAGCAACAAAAAGTAGGAAATACTTCAATCAGTATTTCAATCAACAATGGTAAAATTCAGCCTATCTGTATGGAAAAACATACCGCACCAAGATTACAGTGGCACAATATATTACAATTTATGTATAAATATTTAAGATTTATATATTTTGAAAGTACCATAGATTTCAGGAAGAGTCATCACAATAATCCATAATATTTAAGCAAGTTTCAAGAAAAGACCTAGTTTCTAATCTAACAAAAGTATACAGTAGTTCCTCGCTACTTCCGGGTCCGGCATTCACCTTTTTCACTTATTCTTGGATGGCAAACTTACAGGATATCACGCTAATATGTATTATATAGTTTTTTTTTAAAGGCAACACAGACTGTGTAGTTACTGTGCATATTGTAGGATAGTGTGTACTCGTCTTATTTATTTCGTACAGGACTGTAATTATTTATCACAGAGAAATCTGATTATTGCCCAAACATCCGTTATAGTGTACACTACTAGGCCTACTACTCAAAAATAGGCATTCCTTATTTATAACAAGTAGCGTTATCGTCAACAAACAACGATGAGTCAATCCGGCGTCCGCATCCAACTCAATACACAAGTTTACAACACTTCTGTTTACTTACAGTAAATCTAATAGTTTTTGAAATCCAAATATCGATAATTGTATCCGACGGCCGTAACTAGTTCGGATTTGGTTTTTGTCGTCAGTTATCAAACCTTATCGTAACAGTTATCAATTATTCACGTGTAATGTCTGCTAGTTTTAGAAACGTCACGTCTACTTGTGGAATTTTTTTTTGAAATTTTTTATCCAAGCCATAATGGCATCACACTTTTATAGGGACAAGAAAAGACAAAAAACATTATGTCAAAATATACCCTACTGTATTATAAGTGTACAGTATAGCTGTAGTTAATGTCAATATTTTTGATGTGTAGCGTAGCACTCTCCTTTCCATATACAGTTTATTTCAGTATTCGCAGTTTTACTTCATTACTGTTTTCATTCTTTGGGAAATACCTAAAGTAAATTGGTTTGAATATAACAGGACCTCTGTGAGACCCTTCTAGTCCGAATTCCTGATGTTAGTTTTATCTCTTAATTTAATTTCCTAAATACATTTTCCTTTCAATGGACAAAAGATTATTATTATTTATATACTACCAAAATACAAATAGATTATAATTAGTAAATGATTAATTAGGTGTTTGATTTATATTAAGTTACTCATTATGAATATAATCGGAGAGTACCGCAATATTTAAATCTAGTAGCTACCTAAAATTTCCTAACAGTTGTTAGCTGACTTCTAATTTTGAGTTTAATATTTTAGAATATTTGTTATGTTTAAAGGATTACTACGCTATATTTTAGGTATTTTGTATATACAGTATTATAATATTTCACAATATATTATGAGCTATTTAATTTTTTGATGCTATGTCTTATATTTAGGCTATAATTATTTACTTATATAAAGGTAAACATAACTAGTCTGTACAAACCTGCTTCAGTGAATTAGTAATGTATTAACTAAAACAACCGCTTACCACAAATTCAACAATTTTTATTTTAATCGTATGTACATTTCGATTACAAAGTAATCATCTTCAGAGGTATTTTAAGAATTAGTATTATATTACTCTCTTACACGAAGAATTTCTGAAACTGTCAATAAATTATTATTGAAAAAATGTATTTTTAATAAATTAAACAAAAATTGAACCGATATTAAAATTACTATTATTGCTACTATTGTTATTATAACTGATGTTATTTGATTTGTATAAAATGTATTTTTTTAAGCCAAATAGGATCAAAAACTCTATATTGCATACCTTGCCTCTTTTTAAAAGTTTTTCTTCCATATAAAACTTGCATTAATTCATTATATTTAATTAATATATGAAAAACTGTATTGGCGTCAAGATTCATCCACTACAAGTAAAAAAAAAAAATGTTATTTGAACTTCAGTGGATGAATAAAAAGTATTTGACTAAGGATTGATATTCGAACAATATTTTAATAATAAAAGTATGAACTAACAGGAGGAATTGAATGAGCTATAGTTTGCGATATTTTTAGTAAACTTAACTACAATGGATGGTACGAAATATGTTTTCGTTTATAATTCTACTAAATAAAGATTTACATTGAGCTTATATTCTGCCTTTATATTCTGAAAACACAAAATTTAATTAAAATATGCCCGGTAATATAGTCATCAAGATAATAAAGCGTAGAAGCTATAAAAGTATTACAAAGAGAACAGAGCTTTGTTTCAATTAATTATGTGCACGAGGAATGAAAGCGGAAAGCTTTATTCTAAAGGAAGTTAATCAGCTGGGTTTTAACTTTTTTCGTCATTACTTTTTGTATGCTTTTAATTTAATTTCTATTCAAAGTATAAACGAACATTTTCTTTGAAGGATTGATAATTTTGTTAGTAATATTATAATTAAATAAAACTAAGGCTATCATTGGTTTGCGTTTAAGTACTAAGAAGTGAATACTGGGTGAAATGTGAAAATATAAATAAGCAAATACTTATTTTACCTAAAGGTATATTTTACTTCAAAAATTACAAATTACTATATTCTAATCCTTTGTAGTTGTTAAAAATATTAAAGTAGCAAATACAGAACGTTTTGTAATTTAATTTATGGTAATTTTATGGTGTGATTTGTTTAAAACTGTATTATAGAAGTATGCATCGTGATTATTATCCTACAACAATTTAAAATAGTAGCGATTAGTTGGAACCTAGATATAACGAATTATATTAATTGTGAGTAATTTTAGTGATACATTTATCATTCGTAGTCAAATTTAGTCCACCATCAATTTTATATAGTTTTAGTGATACATTTATTAATTACAGTCATTTGTTCATACGACATTATGTAACAGTTTTGAGGTTATATGTTTTAAATCCTCAATTAAATTGTGGTCTAATGTACAGAAATAGGTTATTTTAAAATATGGAATGGGTAACAATTTTAGATGATTATTTACATCTACATGGATAATAGATTATACAGTACTATGTAACATTTTATGACTTTCAACCAAAGTCAAAATATAAAAGTGATTGTGCTGGTATTATTGAATAATCACTAGAGCAATCTCAGACAATAACTGCCCATTTATGCGACATTTTCTTTTTCAGCTTTTACCACAAGTACTTTAATTCTAAAGTGTATATAATAAAACGATCCCTTTAAACGTTGGGGTTTATTAGTTACTTTATAGTTTTACTTTCATAATACAAATTTAAACAAAAGACATCATTAACGATTTTTGTGTAATGACTTTTTAATTAACACTGTATTGTTCACTAAATTTACTAAATATTTATTACTGTAGTGCGAATATAAATGTTTTTATTATTATTTGTTATAATTATTTATAATTGCATATGTAAACTACTACTGGTTTCTCTACAATATATATATATATATATATATATATATATATATATATATATATATATATATATATATAAATATCGCAATATGTATTCTTGTGTATTAAAAGAGTCAAGTCAAAATACAAATACAAGAATTATAATTGAATTTACAATTGGCTGTTAACCAACGAAAAGCTTTGAATTGTAAATTCAATTATAATTCTTGTATTTGTATTTTGACTTAGTTCTTTTATATAATGAAGCCTATAGCTTACATTATTGTAATTTTCATTCCTGATGAAGTTGGTACTGTTTACCAACAAAAAGCTTTGAATATAAATTAATAAATATTCTTGTATTTGAATAACCTATGTTGTTTAAACAAACAAACAAAAATAAATAAATATATATATATATATATATATATATATATATATATATATATATATATATATTCAACGCAGCTTCTACAACCTAATATTTGAATAACTTTAATAGATCCTCTTACCAAGAGCACGAGGTGAGTATGTTAGGCAATTTAACTAGAATAATTTACAGTTTAATTCATATAATCTACTCATTAGAAACTATATATTTTCGTTTCTAGAAGTTGGAGGAAAATTATTGACGGCTTGGTGTAACTCCAATCATTACAAAATAATATTCCATTGCAGTAATAAATTATCAGCCTAAGTAAATAAGGCATTATTTGTAAGAAAGTAATAGTAAATTGCCTATAAAACGTTTGCAATATATCATAGTGTTTATAGAATTACTCTATTTCACCCGATTGTAATTGTAGCCTATAGGCCTAAAGCTTGAAAACTGAGGTGAAAAAACAGTGATTAGCCCCCAAAATTAAAACAATTTAGTTATAAATAAGGCTATTTGTAAAGTATAAAATTAACGCTTTATGTTTCAAAAGGCAATTCACTACAAAAAAATTTGTATTTTTTCAACTGCATAAAGTAAGCAATTTTCCATCGTCTAAGTTTGTTTATAAATGGAATGATTGCAAAATATATGTAATTAATACCTATACAAAGCGTCGGTTATTTTCAATTTTTTTTTCATTTCGACGTAAAGTACAATTGTAAGTTTGTGTACTAATCTTATTGATATTTACTTCTCCCGCTTCCTAAGAGATTCATAATCACGGACATGAATTTAAGCAAATATTAATTTAATTAGTTTTATACAATTTGCGAGTGTACAATATATTAATTATTCCTTTACTTATTACTTATCAAAACCACTAATTTACATAGAGCTCTATCTACTCGCTTACTAACCAATTCAGTATATTCTTCAAAGTTTTACAATCAAAACCGGACCAGCTGATCTCCTATTAAAGTTATTATGCATCTGTGGTTATTTTGTAATGTGTTTTGTAACATTATAGATTGTATGATATGTGAAGTGGTTTAGGAAATATCTAAATAAACATTGGGTTTAATTTTATGTTGTTATTTGAGTATATTCCTTGAGTGGCATATATTCTTTTAATTGTGACATTTATTTGTAATCATCTATTTTTTTTATTGTTGTAGTTGTTGTAAATGGGTATTTTATAAGTACTCTTAGTAATATGAACCGCCTGTTTGTAATTACCGCCTGTTTGTGGTTATTTTTGAACGTTGTTTATGATTTTGTCTATGTTTTAAGACTCCTATATGTTTCTAATTTGTGTTTTTCTTACTCTTAAGAGTGTTTATGTATAAGTATTTGTTGTATATTAGATACCAAAGGTTAGGTCTTACAAACAGAACTTATTTTAATAAATTAAAATAGCAATCATAATTTTTTTGAAGCAGAATTTAATAGATATTTTTGTAATTAAATAGATTTTATTTTTAATTGTTCGATAATAGTAAGGGCAACATAAACTTATTGTAAGATACGTTTCGAATTAATAATACGTTTTTCTTTTATAGTTCGATGCTATATCGTTATGTCTCAGATTTTTCCATAATATCTTAACATTACTTAAATAAATAAAGGTATATTCAAACATTCTACGAAAACAATGAGAATTGCTTTAAGAAAACATAAAATTCATAATAAAAGCCACAAAAATTCCCAACAATTATGTTACACTCCAAAATATCCGACAACATACAAAACAAACGTTACACCGAACAATAAAAATAAGATCGTTACACCGGTACAATACGATCGTGAATAGCGAGAAAAACAAGTAGACCTAAAGAATTATACCATACACTACACACACTAATAAAAACACATAGAATAAGAAAGTATTATTTTGTGTAAATAATATAAACTTCGTGTTTATAGACAATCGTGTTCCAAAAGCTGAGAAAAAAGTCAAATACACGGAGGTATGACTAGTACAACGAGAAAATACCATAAAGTACAGAAATACGAAACAAAAAAGTCCAAAATACGCATAAGATAATACTATCACAGGCAATACATTAATAAATGTCATGAATGTAGATGAAAAACTCACAATTACTGACACACTTTTATAACTTCTTAACCACGTAATCCAAAACATACAAATATATAAACAAAGCATAATTGAAAATCAACCTAATTTATACACACTTAATTAAAGATTTGATCATACATCAATCTATGTTCACAGACAATACATCCGATATTAAATCATTTAAAAATAACTCACTTTTGTTTATAAAACTAGAGAAACTTACTCGGTTTTAACCTCAAATAATCGTACAACGCACAAGAATAATGAAATACCGAACACTAAACAAATTAATGTAAACATGCTGTGTTGGACAAGTATTTATTCATAAAACTATTTAATATAAATTAAAAGGAAATTCAAAAAGTAAAGGTAATAAAACAGCACCCAACATCTGTTTAGTTTCACGAGTTTCCAGGAGTCTCTGGGGAAGTAATTAAAGCTAAGGGGAGCTTACAGAATGACAAATGTATTTTACTTTTAATTGTGAAAATGTCAGAAATGTTTTCTTTTATTGTTCTAATTAAAAGTTACAGTTATTCGGCCATCATTTATTAGCTTTGAGTGTTTTTAAAGTTATTTTGCGTAAAAACTTTAAACGTATAATAACTACTAATTTTCTGTTATTGTTTTTAAACAACCTTTCCGAACTCATTGGATTTTTGCTATACACGCAAAGGACACAATTATATCAATAAAAGTTAACATCAAATTACTTATATAAATCCCGTAATTAACCATCCATTTAATATGAAACAAATAGTATAGCATGTATTATGAAACAATTTCTAAGTCAATTCCTTTTTAAGTCCACAAAGAAAACTTATATTTTACTGTCTTTTTCTTAAATAATTACAAGTGATATAAATAAGTATATACATATGTCATAATAACAATATTAAGTGGCCAAATAGACACCGAATTTCCTTCCAATTTCCCACTCTCCTTTCTATGTATGGTGTTTGACTATTATTTATGTGTGTTACTATGTATTTCTTTTTTTGTCGCCTGCATTGTGTTATAGTTTCTTTTCATTTCCTTTAACATTGTCAGTTTGTGAACAAGGTTCTATACCGCTAATCCAGTTTCTTTGTTTATTTTATTCCTTTCATACATTTTAAATCTTAGAGAATTAATTACAATATTGTGTGGTAACCATGTCAACAATTTCTGGGTTGTGCAATGGAGGTCTCGCCGACAACCAGATGGGTGCTAAAAATTCATATACTTCTTTGAGATATGCAAATCTACCTGTGGGAAAGTTGTAGTATTGCCAAAAACTCTAGATGTTAAACATGATTTTTTTTCGTTTCTAATTTATGAAGCTGATGGTGTTCTATTCTCATTCCATATATCTCTTGTTATAATCCATTGCATGGAACCTTTCTCTTGTAATACTATATACATCTTTAGGTAATGGGAAAGTTGAATCAGTGATAAAGTGCTGGATTTCACAGTCATTCAGTTCGAATCCAACCAAGACATCACCTTTTTAAAATGTAATTATTGAATAAATATTTGAAAATACGATATTAACAATTGTTATCCACTAAAGGTTGACAATAATTATTTAAACTTGATCGGAAAATAAAAACGTCTTTCATTAACGACTGAAAATTCGTACAAGATATATATAAAAGAGAGTGTGAGCTAATAGAAGAATTGAAGAAACAAAGAACAATGATTGACAACCTATCGGCCATAATTGCAAACACATTTTAGTATATTGCTCAGCATATTAAAATCAATAAATATAAAAATGTCTTTCTATATTTTAAATATTCAATTGTGAAAAATTGTTTGATGAAAATTTATTTTATAATAATATATCGGCAGCACAAATAAAACATTTAACTGATAAACTTTGTACAAAAGGTATTTTCCCTGTATTTTCGTACTTTTATTTACTGTATATATCAGGAATATATGTTATTACTAGGATGGAGTGGTACTCACAATTTTTTTTTTTATTTAATCCCATCATTATTTTTTCTTTATTATTAACCCTATATCATCAGGTATAAGTCACTACACATTGTTTTAACAAAGAGTTTTTCAGTTCTAAAGTTAGAGTCACATCGTCATAAAAGGACGTATTTATTAAATTAAAATGTAATATTGTAAACCCGTTGAATCAATTAGAAAAATGGTTATTAACCTCACCATCCGTTTTAGGAAATTGGGTAAATTACAATCGTAAATTATTCATAAATATTTTTTCAAAATGACTTTTACACTATTACTAAAAAGCAATAATGACGTTAAATAAGTCTTAAATTCCGAAATTAATTAGGTAGAAAATTCAAAATTTTTCATAAAATTCGCTTTCTCTTCAAAACTACAACGAAAAATACTACCGCTTGGTGATATACAAAAATTATTATTACCAACCATTATATATATATATATATATATATATATATATATATATATATATATATATATATATATATAATTATAATATTTTAATTTTAATTAGTATTTTTATTGTTATTAATATCATTATTTATTATTTATTACCATTTATTTTAAGATAGTCGTATAGAGTAGCGAGGGACATTAGGCCTGAGAGAACGGTATATAGTTGGCAATTTGAATTTTATACGCACAGACGTTTTATTCATCATTTTTTAAGGAATAAATTTTAAATTGTTATCTTTATACAGGGGATATAAACCGAATGAGAAACCCGTTACCTGTATTTCTAATTTCTAAGGAATATATTGTTAGATAGAAATATACTTGCTTCGTATCTAGAGACAGGAAATTGGAATCGATCCACCGCAAAATGTGTATCAGAGACGGAGTACGTCGCCTGAGTGCTTTGTATTATAGACGCTATGATTAAAAACCCCTCGTAGTTAAATTTATAAAACTTAAATCATTTCTCATGTAATGTTTATAAGTTATATCCCTGTGCGTTTTGTTTTAATTGTTGTAAAAGTGAAATTCTTTCGAAGCAATTTCAACTTTCTTATAGGAGCAGTTTCAATAATTATTTCCTTCATCGGTCTCACAGGAACGCTGTTGACTTTGAGTACAAAGTGTTCATAGACTCAACATACAGGTATCAGCACTCGGATTTCACCCTTGACATTATGAACTGTTGTAACAATTGTCTGTAACTGTACATGATGGTATGACTTCACAATAGTCTGAAATGACGTTTTATACAAGCGATATTACCAAACAATAATAATAAATAAAAAAATTATTTAAAGATAAATTTACTATTTAGTACGATGTATCCCATCATTAATTATAAATAATTTTATTGACAAATTTATTATTTACAGTATGATGTAGTCAATCATTAATTATTACTAATGTTATTTTCATTATAGTAGCCTTATATTTATAACAAGTTAATGTATTTAATGGTTTTGTATATTAAAATATATACTTTTTTTAAAAAAATAACGTTGCAAGCAGTTCTGCTTTCAACTTGTTTTTAAAAACAATTTCATATGACTTTTACCTACTAACAAATGTCTTATTTTAGAAGTATACCACCCATGTCGTCAACATCAAAATCTTTTCCCAATGATGTCAAAACCAGTTTCTGATAAAGTCTTTCCAGATAACGTTAACATAACGGTTAATTTGTAAGTAGGGGAAGAGGACAGATTTTGCTATCTACCTATACTATTTTATAATTATGTAAGTTATATTACATGTGCATATCAATAAACAAGCATCCGACCTTTTATATATCATATAATAAGCCTATAACTTGGCTTTTGATACCAGTATGGTCTATTGGGGAAAATATATCTAATGCTGCATTTTTAAAGAATTACTACCGTCATCCTATCTCAGACATGTAAAGTAGTCATCAGTGTCTATGACATAGAAACGTCTGAGGTTCTAATCTAGGGACAGAATGTAATCTTCTGGAACTGAAATATATTTAATTTATTCGCCCTTATAAACAAATTTATTTGCGAAATCACTGGAAGGAATTATGCAATTTTCGAACCACCTGTAAAACTCACAAAGAAATTATAATGTAATTCAGTTTTAACAATAAATAAATAAAACCTCCTAACAACAAAAGCTTTTATTTATGTTCTGATGAGCATTTCGATTGAAAAGCCTCTCCAGAGAAAATTACTACAGGAACCAACAAACGTTCTTGTAATAAATTCCTCTAAAGATGATTGTTTTCCAATCGATATATATATATATATATATATATATATATATATGTATGTATGTATGTATATATGGACATAGATAAAAGTGTTTGTGATTTAGGGCGTTTATTTTTTATAACTAAAAATAACACCTCAGATACACCAAGTTATTATACTTAGTAATTATTTTGTTAGGAGTTGCTTGTTATTCTGTTATTATTTCGTTTTTTACTTTTTTACTGTAGTAATTTTAACCTATGTTCGAATGATTTCTGATGGAACCCTAATGACCATGATATCGACGTCTTATGACGTCAAAGTGTCCAGGTACCAGTTACATTGTGATTTACGTTGTTTTCTGCAGTTAGCGTAGCCTCCGACAGTCATTCTATTATGGCTATTTACGTTTTCAGTGCAATAATATCTAATAGATATAGGCTCTATTTATTGTATCTTCCTTTATTTCAGTATAGCATTTATTATTGTAATGTCATAATGAAGAGGAACTTTTTGATAACGTCTATTATACTGCTTACTGAATAATATATTTTTCCAAAATTATATATATATACATATATATATGTATATATATATATATATATATATAAATATATATATATATATATATATATATATTTGTAAATGTAATAATTAAAAAATATTATTTAATTATTAATATTATTTAAAAATTATTATAATATTATATAATAATTTAAAATATTGTTTGATGTAAAATTTATTTTGCCTTCTGTAAGTCTAATGGCATATAAATCTGCGTAATTGAATTCAAGCATTATTAAACAAACATAGCCTCTCGCACTAGTAACAGCTAAGTTGACAAACTTTGCAACCAATCGCAAACACTCCAGTAGGTAAGGAGCTTAGATGTAATATGTATGCATCAACTTATTGCGTCAGAATTACAGTCAATTATTCATTTACATGTCAACTGTTCAATTGGCTGATTACATTAGTTTGAACTTACTTAACAAGCCTTATTAAAATAATTGCTAGTGACATGTATGTATTGAATAAATTTATCCAAATAAAAATTGAATTTTGAAAAGCTTTACATTATTATTCCCGGTTATAGGATGCAAACTATATATACTTTCTTACTGTATCATACCTATTTTAACAAAACTATATGATACACTATTATTTCCCCAAATACAAAATAAAAGTAACATGTATAACGACTGTTTGGAATATTGTGCACATTATCCCCAGCTGATTATTGAATATATGATCGTGCTCTTTTACAACCATACGTAGAATTACATACATTCATGCATAGAATTTTTACATGCAAAATTTTATGAATGTGTATATATATATATATATATATATATATATATATATATATGTGTGTGTGTGTGTGTGTGTGTGTATGTGTGTTTATATATAAATATATATATATATATATATATATATATATACACACATACATCAAAACAACTGAGGTTATTCAAATACAAGAGTGTTTTAACACATTTTATATAGGCCCATCATGCATCATTGTATTATTCATTCTTGATGACGTAGAACTGATTACCAACGAAAAGCTTCGAATAAAAAATTCTTGTATTTGAATAACCGCAGTTGTTTTATTATAGAAGAAAATATTATATACATATATATATATATATATATATATATACATACATACATACATCAAAACAACTGAGGTTATTCAAATACAAGAGTGTTTTACAATTTTTTATTCAAAGCGTTTCGTTAGTAAATAGTACCAACATCATCAGGAATGAATAATACAATAATGCAAGCTATACAAGATATGTTAAATTAGAATCAGCATTGTTTCCTACAATGCTAGCGTTACCCAGGGCACGTTACTGCTCCCGAAATTATATTTTTTGTAATAAGAAAAGCAAATCAACACATCTAAATAAATATATTTCATTTACTGCAATGGTAAAGGATAGACAATGTTTTAACGGTTTTTTAAAAATCCCAAGCCTCTAAGGCACACAGCTGTGGATGAATCTACACCAAACATCACATGCACCATCCTAGGCGTATGTTAAACACGCCCTTCAAGGTTCATGAACTTCTGTTTAGCGGTTTAGGCGTCCATAAGATACATACATATATACATCAATGTTTGAGCCATCCTAAGCCTCTAGGGCGAAGCCCGGTGGATGGATCTACACCACACTTGCCACGAACCATCCCGAACTATGTTAAACATTCCCTCCAAATCTCATTATCTTATGTTTAGCGGTTTAGGCGTACATAAGACATATACATACACTCCTATATACAATAAACGGTTTTTAAACCGTCCTAAGTCTTTGGGGTGGATCTCTGTGGATGGATCTACATCAAACTTCAAAAACCCATACTGAAAATATGTTAATCTCTTCAATTGGCATTACAATGTTCAGATGGCATTCATAAGATACATGCACACATATTTTTTTTTAACCATTATAAGCACTGTGGATGGATCTACACCAATCAACATAAACCGTCATGGAAATATGTTCAAATTTCTCAAAATTTCAGAAACTTCTGTTTAGCTGTTTAGACGTCCATAAGATACATGCATGAACAATACATATATACATCAGTTATTGAACCATACTAAACCTCTGGAGTGGAGCCCTATTGATGGATCTACACCAAACGTAACACGAATCTTCCTGGGAATATGTTCAAACATCCCTCCAAATTTCATTAACCCATGTTCAGCAGTTTATGCATCCATAGGATATATACATACACAATACATATATATACATCAGATTTGAACTATCCTAAGCATCTGGGGAGGAGCTCTGTGAATAGATCTACACCAATCTTCACAGGAGACATTCTAAGAATATGTTAAACAATCCCTCCAAATTTCATTAACCTATGTTTAGCAGTTTAGGCATCCATAAGATACATAAATACTGACATACTACATCCTCTGGTTTGGAACAATCCCAAGCCTGTGGGGCGGAGCTCTATGAATGAAACTACACCAAACTTTACAGGAACCATTCTCGGAATATGATTTTTATAAAAAACTTTAAATTTCATTAACTTATATTCAGCAGTTTAGGCATTCATAATTACTGACATACAACCTCGGGTTTGGACCAATCCTAAGAATCTGGGGCGGGGCCCTGTGAATATATATACAACAGACTTCACAGGAACCATTATGGGAATATGTTAAACAGACCCTCCAAATTTCATCAACTTCTGTTCAGTAGTTTAAGACTCTATCACATACATACACACATGCATATACACACACACAAACATTCATTTATATAGTTATAGATTGCCAAGTTCGTGTTGTTGCAAAACATTACTGCTTGGCAATATCTTAATAAATTTGGCAACGATACTGAATCTAATTTAACATATTTTGTATAGGCCAATCATGGATCATTGTATTATTCATTCCTGATGACGTTGGAACTTATTACCAACGAAAATCTTCGAATAAAAAATTAATCAATAATTCTTGTATTTGAATAACCGCAATTGTTTTATTATACAAGAAAACTTTATATATATATATATAATAGAAGGTCATTATGCAGAACATTATAACAGGGCATGCATCAGAGTATAGTTCGGATGTTTGTATAAATATTCAAGGATTTCTTGTTAAGTATAACTCGAGATGTACTTAATTTCCTAATAAGGGATTATATAAGGTCTCTTCAACCAAAGAAGTTTTATGTGCTTCAGATATCTATAGCTGTATTAAAAAAAGTAAAATAAACACATTTTGAAAAATACGTCCTGCTTATTTCAACAAAGAAACTTGCCCCTTTTGTATACTTTTTTCCCATATAAAACTAAAATGAATTGAATGACTTGAACTATTTAAGTAATATTTAAAAAAGCTTTATTCACAACGATTGTCAACGTTTTAAAAAATGTACTTGAATGTGGACGAATAGAAAGTATTTTATTAACGATTGAAAATTTTAACAAAATGTAATAAGAAAAGTCCAAACTAATAGATGGAATGGAAAAAAACACTAAAATGTTAAAAAATGTAAGATTTAAAACAAGGGGAAACGTTTATGTTTATGTGAATACTTTTATCTAAATCTAGTAAATATAAATATTCTAAATAATAATAATAATATTATTCTATGAGGTAGTTATTTCATTTAATTATTATTTATTAATATTATTTTAAATATTGTCTAATACAAATATTTCTACTTCAATATTTTTACGAAGATATTTTATTCTCTATATATCTAAACGATATACTCTACATATGAGCATAATTATCTTTATATTCCGCATTTTTTTAAATGTTTTATACGTCCGTATATTCAAAAGTACCTATTACTCGATAGTATATTTTACTACCCTTAAAATGTAGGCTAAAATCTAATCATTGTATCCATCATCATCTGCATTATATAGTAGGAATGCATCAAGTTTAGTGTAAAACTAAAATATCTGGTGTACGCTAACTTTACACCAAAATGTGCCATTAGCCACATAAAAGGGCCGCCATGTAGGATTTACCGATATATTTATGAATGGACGAGTTGTGGAGCGGCAATAAAAGAGAATTATTTGCAACCTTTGGAAGGTATTAATAGTTGGTCTGATACGATGACCCCCTTACGTTCCTATCACCTCTAAAATGTATTGCAGATACGAATTTACAATGAGTTTAATACAAATAATCTATTAGAAAAATAGATTACAATATCCATTTTACAAGATACATTTAAACTATTGTAGCCGATAATACTATAATACTGTTGTAAGTGCTAGAATACATAAATACTAAATTCTAATTTCATTTATTCTTTGAAAAAACATACGGCATTATTGTGAGCCTTCTGTGGAACGTTTTTCACAACACCCTACAAAATTATATTACCTTTTAGCAGTTTCAAAACGTAAATGACATGTTTTGTTAGTACTTTGAAACGTCATACATGATGGAAATTCCGAATGTAACATCTGTAAAATTATTGCTTCACTGAGTTACAAAGTAGTCTTGTACGGCAAAGCCGCTGAAACTTTCCCTTGTTGAAACTTTGGGCATATTTCAAAGTCACTGACCTCCTCCCCCCTTTCGCAAAAACAAAGGTAAAAGTAATATATGGCTTCAGTTTATATTTTAATCTATTATTATTACAAATTTATATTCACAGTCTTTCACCTCTATTACGTTAATTAAATATTTATAAATTATAAATGAAAAAAAATTAAAAAACGTCTAGCATTTGACTCATTCATTTATGCGGTCAGACGTTTTCTAGGCGGTAAAAATCTATCGACATTTCAGGCTATTGATTTTCTCTTTGAAATTCCTTTCGAAAACCAATTTTTATCATCATGAATACAAAGCAATAGAGATATTTGTTACAAAATATTTTATATTTTTTGCCATAATTTCCCCTTAGCTTTAAATATTTTATAATTCAATATTTATATTGCAAAGCAAACACAAAACTGAGGTTAAATTTTCTCAAACGTTAGAAGGCATTTTAGATGAGCACAGGCTAATACTGTTTTTAAAATACATTTTAAATTCTGTAACCTTACCTTTTGAAAAAAAACGTAGAAACTAGAGAGAGAGAGAGAGAGAGCGACAGACAGACAAACATAGAGAGAAAGAGAGAGAGCTGACCTAACTATAGAACGAGCTCTGAATATTACGCTTTAATTATGTCGATATACCTCTGTCATCAATAGTTAACCGTGATTGAAGTGGGAGCAAACAAGTACATATTATGGTCGCTATAAAAATTATTCGATTTGATTTGTCAAGTTAACCAGATCACTTACATAAAGTTTTGAAAAAAATCTTCTAGCAGTTTTCCAAACCACCGCAACGCCTGTAATTTCTTAGCGATTGCCTTTGATGCAACACCCATTACAAACACAAATGTTTTTGGATAGGACTAGTACAGGTTTTCTATCCATCAATTGCGTTCCAGCTTACGAGTGGCCTGCTATAATTTGTTTACGAGTAACAGCTTACGAGTACCGGTTGTAACCTTGGTGTTTTACTTGCCGTTAAAAAACTGTTGTTCCTCTGTCCTGCAGCTGTTGCATACGTAGGTTTTAGATTCTAACTATCAGCTAGTATCTACACGACTATAATAATAACAAATGATAGTTTTGATATTATTTATTTTACTTTCGGACCTGTTATTGTCATTGCAGTAAAATATTTTCCAAATGCTTTACAAAAACATTACACAGAACTATATCAAGAACCTCTATTGAAATTTCATAAAAGTAAACGCAACTCAAACGTTTTCTGCATTTTCCTTTATCCGTTTTTTTTTCATTTTAATATATATTGTGAATAAGAATTCATGTATAAAATGGGTATATCAAACCTTTCATAGATTATTGTAGTAAAAGTAAACTTTCATTTACCGATAAGTGTAGGTTATTTTAGAAAAAAAAAAATTTTTTTAATTGGTATAAATATATTGCTTGTTGGGACAAAATAGATTTAACAAATTGTTTCAACACTTTTATTTTTTGAAACATAAGATTGTATTATTTCAGTTGATATTACGTCACATAAATCCCATTTTCTTTTCATAATACATTTTATATTAAACTAAATCAACCGTCTTCATCCTCGATAAAGGTTTTTGTCCTGAAAAGTCGTGTCTTGTATTTTAGCACATTTTGAAAAAATGTATGTTTTCGGATTCTTCCTTTATATATTAAAAGGATAAAAATGTAACAAAATTGTAAATGTTTGTAATTACATTTACTGCATTATTTTAAATTGTAAAATATGATACTATCAAAAGTGTACAGTAACCGAAATGGATTGTTTATGTTCATTTAATATATGTCTACTTGTTATAAAGTTCTGCTGGAATGTTTACGTTACTCTTTCATTATTAAAAATTTTTACCAGTATTTTATTATAACAAGTAATGAGAAAAACAATAATTATCTGAATATAACACAATTGTTATTATTTAATTATTAACTTCCATCTTGATTGGACCAAGTGTTGTTTTGTTTATTTTACTGATTATTGTACCACAAAATAGGATGGAATATATATTACAAAATATACGACCTCTAAATTAGGAACACAAGTTTTAGCAACCGTTAATGACTTTGCTAATCTGTATACAAGGCGTTTCCATTTAAACCAGGCCGTCCTGAGGGAAATGACAAAGGGAGGCACGTACTTATTGTAACAGATGTGGAAAAAGCATTTCCTCCATAATTAGTCAAGACATTAGATGGGAGGTTATTAAACGTTTAACAAAATCTCACATTCAGTGTTCAGTAACAAAAAACATAAACAGAGAATATATTCCAAAGGGGTAAAAATAGGTCTAGAACAAGAAAAACACCGAATATAGGTTTATAAAAGTACCATTAAATGGACATTTAAAATTGGAAATCCATGAAAGGGAGCGATTATTTATAACATATTCTTCCAGAGTTTGTTGAATTTCTTTTATATAAAAGTATAATAATATTTCTACTTATAAATTAAAAAGTTAAATAGTCACTTAAGCATGTTTTCAAATATATTTCTATGTGTCTGATATTTTTGTATCGACTATGTAAAACGTTATTAATATTTCATTTCAAATTTATTTCAAAATAAATTTATCGCAGATTAATAAAAATTTACAAAACAATGACCTACAGAATTTATGAGTTTTCAAAGTTACGTCGTTTCAAAATTATAAAGGAATTCATCTATATTATATTATTGCTATTGTATTGCTTTATAAATATTTAGTTAATGACGCTAAAATAATTAAGAAAATGTTAATTCTACTATGATCGTAATGTCTGAGGATATCACATTTTAGTCAGGGTTTAGGTTTAAATATAATCATTATTTTATTAAAATATGGACTACATACTATGTTTCATATGTTTGTAATTTCAATATTGGTATTATTCCATATATTTAAGTAATGTTCTGGCCTAAAAAAAAGAAAATACCTGCTCTTGAGTCATAAAGCAGGTACAAGACTGATGTAATATATAGATTCTCGTAAATATAATAGTAGAAACATATATTTGGAGTTGTCTCTTTTGAATTATCCACAATAAATGAATTCTATATTTAGGATGAAGAGCTTGCAAATAAACTGAAAGCCTTCTACACAGTAATTATATGCACGTATAGTGAGGACCATTTAACAATGCACTTGGCCTTGAGATTCGCAGTAGGTGAGGTGGGTAGTGAAGGGTTGCGTTGAATCACTAAAAATACTTTCCCACAAACATTATAAGGACGTCAAAGAACGGTCAATATTAGATGAATTCTATGATAAATTAGCATCGGTATTAAACAGCAAACATCTTAAAATATTTGTAGACATATCGGAACCAGAAGCTGTTGATGTACAGAGCATTCTGAAATTGTAAAATGTTTTCAGAAGTTTTAGTACTCAGGATAGGGGTAGTGAGCAAGTGCTGAACGCGTAGTAAACTCAAAACTCGAAGCAACGTATAAACAAAGAAAGATCATACGGTATTTATTTTTCTAATTTACTCACAGTTTTGTGTTTCCTCATTCTAGTAGTATAATTGTCTTAGTTTTATTTTTAGTTGTATTTAAATATGATTTTACTTTTTCATCTTTTGTACTTATATTTTAAATAAATTTAATATACTCTATGAAGATAAAACGTATTCTAACAGACGATAGTCGTTATCTAAATTATAAGTTCACTAAATAATTCATTAGTCCAAAAGTAACGGTAATTTATCACCGATCATGTTTATGGAAGATAAAAATTTACTGTCACTACGAACGGTAAAAGATTTTTTATATTTGTTCCCCCTATAGTTTTAAATGCAATAAACAAATTTAATAAAAATGTTTTCCGAATGAAAATAAAAAGTAATTAAAATTCAATATGACTAAAATATATATGATTTTCCCATCAATGTAATTTTGTTTCGACGAAAAACAGATCGCCAAATTAAGATAAGTGCGGGAAACGTAATTATGTTACTTTAGGCTCCCCGTATCGACCCTGACGAGCATTCGTAACTAATTAGATTAGGCCCTCTACAATTTCGTAATATAATCCAGATATGCTTACCGCTAATACTACATTTATTTCAGTAATATTTATTTGTGGAACATAAGAGAATTTTTTTCATATTATTCTTCAAGCTTTAAAAGAAACCTGATTAAATGATTACGTTTCGTAAAAATGTCAAAAAATCATCCTATTATTTCTGTATTATGATATTTTTGGTATATTATTTATTTATAAATTAATAAATATAATATTTATTGTTTGTACTTATAAACAGTAATATCACTTATATTTTATCAATTCTTTTATTTAATTGTTTGAATATAGACAACATATTTTAAAATTCGGTTTGCATTGTATTTAAATTTCTGAGTGACACAAATATTACACAAATAAATATGACACAGTATTTTACACAAATAATGATTTCATTAAAAAGACGTGGTGGAGTTATATTCTTCGATCAAGAAAATTATTTCATATTTCCCTTGATTTTATTCTTGATATTTTCCAACTACTTCGACACTTAGTTTTGGGTAAATAGCCAATCAGATTTTATCGAAACAATAATCAATAATTCTGTTCAGTATAAATTTCATATTTGTATAGTACGTAAAAAGAATCAATTACAATATAGTCATTCGTATGTCATTCATAATTTTTGTAATAACTATCTTTATTTTATTGATTAAACGAAAGGTAATGTTTTAAAATATTGAGGGAAAATTATTACCATACTATGCTGTCGCGTTTCGAAACAGTCGTTTCATTTAAGGTTAATAGTGTCCACTTGAGTCTATATATAATTACTTATAAATTAAACTTTACTGAAATGTTATTTTTTTTTGTGTGTTATGACTCTAAATAAAAATATCTACTACATCCATAGAAACTTTTAAAGCGCCTTAGTTATTATTTATAGGCGCAGTGATTGAAGTTGTATAAATGTAATTTATCAAAAATAAAAACAGATTACCAAAAGCAATAAAAAAAGAGTATTAAAAATATTGCATCTGCTTTCATATAATTTTATCTTCTATTTATAAATGTATATCTCTTGATGTATTGTGAGTCTTATCTAATTTATAATTTATAAAGATTTAGAGTAAGTAATTATAGACTAATTTACAAATCAAGAATTTCTTGGAAAGAGTAAAAGTAATTAGAAAGGGACAAATGTTATGTATTATAACAAAAATTTAAAACATATATTCTCTAAAATAACTTTTGCTATCAATAAATTTATCTGTCTTACTTTTCCTTGAGGATTCATTAGGCCTTCCCTAATGAATAATAGTCTCGGAGCTTCATAAATAATGATAATGTAGAAGCTAAAGTGACTTATATACCTTATTTTAAAAATACACTTCCACAGAAAAGGTGTTCTTATCATAAAGTCTCTCGTGTTTATAGTCAGATTTTATAGTAACCTATCTAGTAAAGTATATATATATACATTTTAAACAACATAGGTTATTCAAATACAAGAGTATTTATTAATTTATATCTAAAGCTTTTCGTCGGTATTAAACAAGAAAACGTATATATATATATATATATATATATATATATATATATATCTTGATCCTCTTTGCGTTGGGTTACCATACCATGATTTTTTAACCAATCTGAAAAAATTTTAATAAATAATGCTTGTATTTGAATACCTCAGTTGTTTTTGATACACACATACTTACACACACACACACACACACACACACACACACACACACACACACACACACACACACACTGCAACGGACCGGCCCACGCCAAAAACGCGTGCCGCTCCCTTTGATCTTCGTTTATGAGTGGCTCTATGTTCCCTTCTGGAATCACTATTTTATTTTTTCCTCTCACTTTAAACCACAAATATCCTTCTATTACCCCGTATCTCGGGTACCTCTGTATATTTTCTCTTATATTATTTAAATCTATCTGTTCCCTTTGTCCTTCCTTCAATGATTGGACTATTTGCCTTAAGGGTCTCTCGCTTTTCAATTCGTTCAGCCTGATAACTGCCTGCTCGTTTTTTAATTTTCCGATCCCGCTATGTACCTGGTACATGCGGCTGACCGTATCTCAAGGTATGTTCTCCTTGCCAGGGCATTGTATCAACAGAGGGTTGGTATTCTTGGATCGCTAGTGTCCATCTGGTGATGCGAGAGTTGGTGAAATTGCAGGTGTTTAAGAATTGCAAGGCCTTGTTATCTGTGATGATGTGCAACGGCGCTCCTAATATAATTGGCCTAAACTTCTTGAGGCCGTGCACAATGGCCAGCAGTTCTTTCTCGCACACGCTGTATGACAATTCTGCTTTCTTGAGTGTCCTACTAGCGAATCCAATAACCGCCAAATCCCCGTTATAGTCCTTTTGATAGAGTTGACTTGCTATAGCTATGTGGCTGGCATCCGTTTGTAGGAATACATCCTGCCCTGCTCTTGGATGTGTAATCGTTACTGCCTCCAGAAACAACCTTTTGACACGATCAAAAGCCGCCTGCATGTCTGAGTTCCAAATCCAGGGTTGTTGCTTGCGCAGGAGCTTCAAAAGAGGTGAGGTTTCCTGTGAATACTTGCTCGTAAAACGAGCATAGTAATTCACAAATCCTAGGAAAGACTGTAGTGGCTTTTTATTTTTAGGCACTGGGAAGTCGTATATGGCCTGTAGCTTCTCTGGGTCTGTTCGTACCCCTTCCTGAGTAAAGATATATCCTAGGAATTTCACCTCCTCCTGACAGAAAAATGTTTTTCTTGGATTAATTGTCAAGTTTCCTTCCCTGAATTTGGTGAAGATCGTTCGTAAATGTTCGAGGTGTTCCTCGAACGTCTCAGACAAGCATAGCAGGTCATCGACGTATGCTAGAATGTTTTCCTCTAGTTCTTGTCCCAGCGTCAAATCCACCGTCCTAACCAATGCCGCTAAGGAGTTCTGTAGTCCGAAAGGCACTACCTTGAAGTTGTACACCTTGTTGTTGAAGAGGAACCCCGTATACTTCTTGGAGTCATGTGTAAGAGGTATTTGCCAAAAACTAGACGTAAGGTCTGTCTTGGAAATGTACCTCTTACATCTTCCTTTCCTAAGAATCTCGTCAATCGCTGGTCTGGTACAGTGATGTCATTTAGTCTCCTAGCATCAAGGCATAGTCTGATGGATTTGTCTGGCTTGAGGACCATTACCATCGGATTGACGTATGGCGTTCTTGATCTCTCGATGATGTCGTTGGCCAGCATAACGTCGATTTCCTGTTGGACCTGTTTCCTATAGTTTATCGGGATCGGATAACTCCTCTTTATGAACGGTTTGTCTTCATATATTTTTAGCTTGTGTTTATATTTATTAGACCGCCCTGGGGTCTCGCTGAATACTTCTTTGTACTCTTCTATTAATTTTTTCAGCCTTTCCTCCTGAGTCTTAGTGAGTATTGATTTATTTTCGTCCTGCTGCTGTACTGTAATTAGGTTTCCTATATTATATTTTCGACGTGGTTTCAGTGTTTGGTCATCCCAGTGTTGTTTTCTTTTCTCCTCTTTTCTCCTTCCTATTTCGCTTATTTTTCTTGTCGTCTGGCTCGCTCGCATCCTTGTTTCCTTCCGGAATTTCCGCATGGTCGTAGGAACATTCTGGGCCTCCTTGTCCTCCCGTTTGCTGTTGTTTCCTTTCTCCTTGCTCTCTTTGTACTTTTCCTCCTATTTCTTCCTTTTGTCCTTTACGCTTTTTGTGCCTACTTTCGGCTTTCTTGGGCTCTGCCCTTTTTTCCGCCCTTGTTCCATGTGTATTACCTTCTTTGCTTCTCCCTTCCGGCACATTTCTGTTCGCTTTGCCATCGGCTTCTTTTCTTTTGCTTGGAGTTGCTACTCCCTCCTTGCTTTCTATTCGCTCTGTTTCTCTTGCCTCCTGGCCTTCTGGTTTTCCCTTTTTCTCCTGTTTACTACCTCTCTGTGTTAGCTCTGCTTCTTGTTTCTCGTTAGCCACATCTGCTCCAACATTTCCCTCAGATTGGGATCCATGTCCCAATCCCCCCCCCCCGAGACTCGGCAACTCCGGGTTCTCGATAGGGGTAACGACGTCAGCCTGATCTTCGGCTGGCGCCAGTACAAGCCCCTCTTCTTTGCTTGTACCAATCCATCCCACCTTGTCGATTTTTGCTCTCTTACTTATCCCTTGGAGCTCTCTTGGATGGTCTTGTATAGATCTTACATCTTCTCCTTTTTGAGCTTCCGAGTTTGCAATTGATCTTTCTGGATGGTCTTGTTTACTTCTTACAAAGTCGAGACTTGCTATTTCTCCTTCGACCTCTAAAGTTATGAAGCGTCTTTCCATGTTGATACGGCCTCGCAGTCTATGTAACAGATCGCAACCCATGACGATTTCCGCCCTTAAGCGTTCCACCACCATGAAGCTACTCTCTATTACATGTCCTCCCAAGCTCAGAGGAATAAAGGCTTGTTTACAGACTCTTATTTGGGGTGTCTTCACCGCCGTAATAATGCCTGTATTGCTTACCGGCAATTCCAAAAATTCTTTCCCTTTGCGCTTCATCTCGTTATACAGGTTTCCCTGTATAACCGATACATCCGCGCCTGTGTCGATCTCAACTCGCACTACCTGTTCCCAGATAGTACCGATGAGTGCAGGGCCTTCCTCAGAATTCTGGGATCGCCGGGTCAACAACCCTTCCTCCTCGAGCAAGTCGTCCCGTATCTCCATATTCAGACCTCCCAACTTTTTTCTGGCTCTCTACAGGGCTGTTGAGTTGTGGCTCCTTCTTGTTTTGGCTTTATCTTCCTTTCTTTATTTGGCTGTTGTTGAGTTATCTTGAGCTTGCTTGCATTCCCGTTTCCTTCTGGGATCTTGACTAGGTCACTGGAACTCTTTGGGCCTCCTTGTTTTGCAGCTTCCTGCTGCATACTTTCTTTCTTTTTATCCTCTTTTCTTTCTTCACTGTTACTGGGTAGCTGTTCTACAGCGTCTTTGGGCTCTGCCCCACCCATCGCCCTGTTTCCATTCTGTTCCCTTTTGCCTTCTCCTTCCAGCACGTTTTTGCTTGCTCCCTCTCATTTCTAACTCCCTTATTTTCCTTCATTCCATCTATCCTTTTTTCTATTTCTTTTTTCCGGGTCTCGGTTCCTTGTCTTTGCCTTGTTTTTTCTCCATTTTGTTCGTTTTCCTTTATTGCGTACGAGACCCTCCCGGGTTCTTTGTTTGGGTTCTTTGTTTGGTTTCCTTGTGCCACATTCTGTCTTGGCGGTGGCCTAGGCTCCCTATCTTTCCTGGGATTTCCATTGGTGGTGTTCCCTTGGTAAGGCGGCCTTATGTTTGGAGGTGGCCTCTGCTGGTACCTTTGTGGCCCCTCTCTACCATTTACCCCTCTAAATCCACTCTCTGTCTCAACTCTATTTAGAAAAGCAATGGCATCTGCCACTGATTCTCTGTGAATCTTCAGGCTTCCCATACTTGCCATCCGGACTTCTCTTCCGAAGTGCGTCATAACTTTGTTCACTAAATATCCTTCCGGCATGGGCGGTTCCAGGTTCTTTGCTTTATTAATCATGCTTACAAAGTATTCCGACCTACTATATGGTCCCATTTCGTAATACCTGCCGGTATCTAGTTGGCGCCTTATCCTTTCCTGCGCCGTAAATCCCCAGTACGTTTCAAGGAACTTGGTCTTGAAGCTTTCATATTTGTCCTCCGGCTGTTGTACCGCCTTCCACCATGCTTCTGCTGTTCCTCTTAAATTTTTAACCACCATCTTCAGTTTGGTCTCTTCTTCTAACATGGGGTCTACTTCCTCAAAGAGCTCCTCCATGCTCTTTATAAACGCTACGGGATCTTCGTTGTCTTTTCCATAATACTCGATCCTTTTTGCTCCTGCAAGCTCCTGATAACACCAGGCCCGTGGTTTTATCCAGCCAACATTTGTCGCTTGTGCTCCTGCACTCCTTACTTTCTCTGCGACTCTTTTAACGCTGGTTTCCACTTTCTTCAGGCCTGTTTGCAAGTCCACGATTTTCTTGTCCTGCTCCAGTTGCTCCACCTCCTCCTTTTCGATCCTTACTTGTAATTGGTCGACTTTGCTCTCATAATTCGACACTCTTGCGTCCATGCTTACCATGTGCTGGGCTATGTCGTCCTTATGACTTTTAAACTTTTCCGCCATCTTTTCTGGGAATTGTTTCATCCCTTCTCTATCCCTTTTTTCTTTTTCTTCTCGCTCTTTCTTTTCCTTTTCTTTCTCTTGTTGTTTATTTTTTCTCCTGCCCTCTTTTTCCTCCGCTTCTCTCATCCTCCTCGCTTCTTCATTTTGCCATCTTAATTCGGCTTGTTCTCTCTCTTTATATCTTCTCATCTCTTCCTCCTTCCTTTCTGTCTCCCTTTCTAATCTCCGCTCTTCTTTCTCCTGCTTTCTTTTAGCTTCATCCTGTTCTTCCTTCTTTTGTCTTTCTAACCTTTCCTGTTCTTTTTCTTGTTTTCTTTCTAATTTTTCTTGTTCCTTCTCCTGTTGTCTTTTAGCCTCATCCTGTTCTTTCTTCTTTTGTCTTTCTAACCTTTCTTGTTCTTTTTCTTTCTTTAGCATCGCCATTAGCTTTTCTATTTCACTTCTTTCCTGCTGCTTTTGTGTTGCCATGGCTTCTGTTCTGTTTATCTCCTTCTTGTTTTTAATCATCTCCTTCTTTCTATTTCCTAATTCTAAACCTTTTCTATAAAATCCTTTTATTTACATAAAAGTGTCGCTGGATGTAGTCCGTGTGTTTCCTATGCGCGCGTTCGTCTAAGTGTTTCCTTCTTTTTACTTACTACTATTAACCCCTACTTTAGTTTCTCAACTCTTTTAAAGCTATTTCTCATATTAAACTATTTAACTCTTAATTTCAACTTCTAACCTATTTTTAATTAATTTACCAGTGTTTCAACCTAAAACTGCAATCTAACTTTTTTCTTTAACTCTTTATTATTTATTTCTTACACTTCCTAGGTCGAATTTCGCCATGCCTTTTTATTATTTTAATAGAGACCGAAATATTTATACGGGAAAGTCCGCAACTTTACCCGTCGGCCGCTATCGTTCGGGCGCCATCTTACTAACTGCAACGGACCGGCCTACGCCAAAAGCGCGTGCCGCCCCCTTTGATCACCACGCTCACTTACCTGAGCGGTCAACCCTACCGTCGACCAACTCCAAGCGCTTGACCAACACACGCGCCCGCTGCAGGGTAAGAAATTTGTTACGAGCCGTTCGTAGCCGAAGTTACGAACGCTGTGCATAGCTCGCCAAATCCTGCCAGTGGATAAATCCCTGGGCTTAAAACAAAAAACCTAACATGCTGAGAATTAACCCTTTGGGTGAGACTTCCCGGGGAGGAGTTCTTTTGAAAGGCATATAACCGGAGAAATGACCATCTTTGTAGGATAGTGTAAGAAACTTGTTTATATGAAAACTCAATATGTTAGTAAGTTAGTTAAAAAATATTTATTTTTTAAAATTACATTTATTTATTTGAATGTGCATGACACAATATGCACTACATTTTACCCAGAAAAACCCTATCAATTTAAAACAATTTAACATTGAAAACATCTTACTTGCTTATATTAATTTATCAGAAAAATTTACCAATTAATTATTAATTTGAAATTTGTTCACAGTCGACAAGAATATAGCAAAATGCAAAACCTTTCCCAATTGATTTTTTTTAATCATATTTAAATTTAACCCTTCCAATTTAAAACATTTATACATAATAA
>JBAIZL010000001.1:110625349-110745349 GCA_036971475.1 Prosapia bicincta | reverse complement strand
AGTGGTAGTAAATGGTTTGGTCAGAAGGTGCTCGTCATAGCAGGGATCCATGGACTCTAGAACTAGAGTCTCATAACTAGTAACCGTGGCAGGAATCCAACACACAATCTGTAGCGTGATATCCCAGGTTGTCTTCCGTAGCCCAAAAACGCACCAGAGTTGGTTTTAAATTACGGAGAATTATAAATATGTTACTGCGAGTAGAAATAGTTTGTGTGTGTGTGTGTGTGTGTATGTTTGTGTTGTTCTGACACCTGATGATGTTTCACGAAATAAACAAGTACCAGTAACGAAGGGTATACTATTGGGTGGCACGAGGAGCTGAGTATCTCAATGGGTTACACTAACACCACTACAGCAGAAAGAGTGACCACTACCTACTCATGCGAAACATCAAGCAAAACAATTTAGTTGAATTGTTTAAAACTTTTGATACATTCGAAATTAATTAATTTTATCATAATATCTCCTAAAAATTATTATACAAAATAAGGTTATATTATTTTTTACTAGATAGATAATAAAAGTACTTCTTTGTCCTCTTTAGACGTTTGAAATTACTTTTAGATTTTTGAATCAAAATTGTAGCTCTGTGCTTAGTAAACAGAATTTTGGTCTGCTCTTATATAATAATAATGTTAACCTTTACTCAGTAAATAAGAAATAAATCATATATACAAATAGTTTTATGGGGTTTCGATTATTGTTAACTTTTTAACACATGATATTGCATTTTAGTCTTACTGCTTCAAATAATTTTTCTATTTCACGGTATTTTGCACTTTAATTGTGAATGTGTTTTTTTCATATTTTAAAGAAGCATGCAATTTATTTTCTTTCACATACATATGTCCAACTGTTTACCAGTTTCACTAAGTTTAAACATGAAAAATTATCTATAGAATTTCATCTAATCGATCGACTTATTAACAACACCTTGTATCTTCATAACAGTGAGCTTTCCTTTTGAGATGAGACTTTACTTAGCAAAAGTTGGTAATAAAAGTTTAATGTACTAATATTATACTTTCAAAGTATAATATATTGTTTTATAAGTTGTCACTGTTTATGAGTGTAATTCATATAAAATATATAGTATTAAACGTTCATATTATTGTCAATTAATGCCTTACAACAAAACGCCCTAATATATTATTTATAAAATACATAAGGAGGAATTTATAAGACTGTTTCAATAATAATATTCTTAACTATTTGGAAGAGCCAGGTGAGTCACGAAAGGTACAGAACATGTTACGTTAACTCTACAGCAGACATTTGTCTTTGTAAATTATTACGAAACAGCAATTTGTACAACGGCTGAACGAAAGCGAGTGTAACATTGTTACACTGCCTAAAGATGTATTGTAGCAATTTATTAAAGTACTTTACAGTGCCTACAATATATCTAGCATCATACGTTCTGCGGGTGAAAATAATATTTAAAAACAAACTATTTAAAGGAATATTCCTGAGTTTCTAAAACATTTCCTTTAGGTATAAATACACAAATTGTTGTTTTGTCTATCCATAGGATTTAGTGTATAAAGGGCAAAAGTGTAATTATTTAAACTGTATGGCAAAAAAAGAAGACACAGCTCTCTAAACTGAATCATTGCTTCTGGAATGTATTTATGAAAATTATAAGCATTTTTACGTAGGTAAGTATAAGTTATTACTTACCAAAATTTTCGTGAACTAGTCCTATTTATAAATTTGTACTTTTGCGTTGTTGGCACACCTGTTTGTAAGTATATATATATATATATATATATATATATATATATATATATATATATCATGTGTACTATATTTTTATCTGTTGAGACAGGTATTTACAATAATTCGCTATTTTGAAATTATTAGAAACATGTAGCAGAGATTTTGTATTTAATTTTGTTGATTGTGTTACCATGAGAATTGTCGAAATAGTCATGAAATGTGTTTTATATAAATTTAATTAGTTTTGTTACATTTTCAAACGTAATGAAACTATTTAATAAAAAGAGATAATTCAAGGATGGTAATGAGTAATCATAATAGTAACATTTGGTTAAATTTACCAGTTATGGAATATTGTTAAAACTGAGCTAATCGTTAGAGGTTCTTGAGAAAGATTTTTAGTATTGCTCCAAACAAACTTCAAGCAGTTTGTTAGTGTTTAGCATTGAGAAAGTTGAAACTCAAGTGAAGTAGGTAATTCAAGGGGATGGACTTTACATTTCCCAGAGTTGGTGTCTAGATAAAAAAGCTGTTAATGTAAATTAAACGTAACCGTGGATTAACCTATGTCGTTAAATGTTGTGGAGACAAGGATTGATAAGACAGCAAGATATTATAAAAAACCAATCTTTTCCATTATTTTTAACTGATTATTTTGACCTGTCTCATTGCCAATCAATGAAGATGTTTAAAAAAAAGTATAAAACTTCTTTGCAATTCAATTCTTCCTATATTTCATCTAATAACAATGTACACCAATGGACAATTATGTAGATCGATCATTTTATTTTACCACACATAATTTTTTTTTTATATCTCACTATTATATGAATATCTTTTTATTATTTTCATTAGTATTAAGTTTGTGAATTATATTTTTCCTTGACTTATATTATAATTTGATGTAATTGTGTGTATCTATGTTGTTTAATAAAATCTATTATTTGTACTGGTGTATTTGAGTATATAGTTTGGTATTTACCATGGCGTATAATATTGTTATAGGCGTTTAACATATGTCTTAAAACTGTAGCACGGACAGCAAGAGAAAACACTCAATATATAGTCATTTCACAAGTAATCTTGGATAGAACGGAAATAAAAGTTGTATATTTAAATCTTACAAAGAATTTCAATGGACTTCCTCGCACCAAATTTTTGTAACAATCTAACAATAAAGAAAGATTTAACCCACGTAATAGTTTCAGCTTCACAGGAATTAAATTTTGTATAAACATATAGACTTGTAACTATTTTTTTATAATCAGAAAACTTTGGGATTTATAAGAATACGCACTAGTTATATAAGGTAGATATCATTCTTTCTTCCAAGAAATCTGATATTTTTAGTTTATGAAACCTGATTACACGAACACTATAAGTATTGTTACATCTATAAACATTATGACCTTTCTTTGTTAAAAGTGGGATACTGAGATTCATGAATTGAACTTCTGACCTTCAGATGAAGGGTTGAAAACCGTCACACTTAAAAAGTCCCTTTTACAAATATTAAACATAAAAGGTTCTTTTATTAAAACATTTACCTCGAACAGTTCGAATTCTTAGAAGTTATTGTAACATTTATAAGATTGGAAGAATATATATATATATATATATATATATATATATATATATATATATATATATGACCTTCTTTATTTTGGAAGGAACATTTTTTTTTCTTTCGCCAATACGATAAAAGTAACAGATTCGACCTCCCTTGCAAAACATTGCCAAGTCAGGTATTTTTGTGCTGTTTATTTATGATATTACCTGGGGGAAAGCGTTATCTCTGCTGTAACACAAGTCCCCCGTCACTGGCGTTTACTGTCCTGGATTTCCAAGATATTGATATTACAGGTTTTCTCGCTATAAATTATATATACTGTAAAACTGATACAAATTATTTAGATATATTTTCTATCGATATTCTTCACCACTCACTAAAATGAAAAAGTCACTTAGAAAAAATATTTAACTACACAAATGTAAACGTTTTGAAATGGTTTGATCCTTGTAAATTGATTTGTAAAAACAAATATGTAAAATCATATTTACGATTATTTTTAGAGTAAAAACTACTAGCTCACTTGAAAATGTAATCAAATAATACTTATTTTGGATTTGAAAAATAATTTAGTTATTTGCCTATGTAGCTTAAGTATTAATGAATGTATGCATGTATGAATATTTGGCCTCTTGTTAAATCCACGCGTGCTTGACAAACGCTAACCAGATATAAAAATATTAGACTTGGTACTTATATGAAACAAGAGTGATGAGTGTGGTAACGTTAGAAATTTCATTATATGCAGTGGTTTGTAACGAAGGGGAGAAGAGAGCGTCGTTTAACATTCCCACCTGGAAGGGGTGCGATACGATAGTGGTGGCTGTCATAGCATAAAATGTAAGTCACATGTTTACAACACGTAGTACATGCACAAGTTTCGTCAAATAATTATAATTTGCTCCTAATTCATTAGTAACACATAACTGGTTAGGTACTTTAGTATTATATTGAAGCATACAGTAAATACCGATAAGAAAACACCAAATAGTAAATCTTTCATTGCTAATTAGTTTGGTTTGCTCATTTTTTTTACCAATATAATACGGGATCATGTATAGTATCAAGATATTATTATAAAATTTATGTAACTGAATCCGCCTTTATAACCAATTGTTTCCAGTAAACGTATAACCTATTTATTTTATGGGTAAAATGTGGAAAACAGTGGATTTCGTAGATGAAACTCACCTTTTAATTTTAAAAGTAACACATCTGTAACTAGAAGAAAACTAATAGGCCTACGTTGTCACATACTTCATTAACAGAATATTTATAAGCAGACCAATCTGACCAACTATTCTGTAGCTGTATTGAAACGTAAGCTGTTGTAAGTTAGCTAAATTTTGTTCCATAAAAGCAACTTAGAAAGACTTAGAAATTTAATAGAAAGACTTTGAGTTGTATCAGAACAGTTAAAACTCAAATAATGACCTCACTCGTTAAAACAAAAGCTGCCCGATACGACGTTCCTAATTATTTTCAATACAGATTTATTTAAATATTGGATTTTTCAGTTGAAATATTAAAAACTGACTATGTTTCTTAGCTTGAAACAAAAAAGTAGTTTTAATTTTTTTAAAAAATACGCTTTCAGTGTAATAATCCACATTTATCGATAAGATAAAGGGTTTTTCCAATAACAGAGCAAACGCTATTCGTTTTATTCCATAGATTTATATATTTATGTTCGATATTGCTTTATTTAGTAAATATTTTTAGATATATGATAATCTTCTGCATAATATATTTCGCATTATAGCTATAAAGCTATTTATTACTATCGAAATAATTTTTAATTAGATATTTAGTACCTACAAACCATCAAATAGATTAGATATATTACATACCATCAGAATATTGAAAACATATTTTGTTTTCAATTTTTTTTTAGCATGCTTTACCGCTTATATATTGTATACATTGGTTTTACGGGCGTTTATTACAGTCCTAATAATCTTCATAGAATCTAACTCTAAATGTCATCGTTTACTAGGAATATTAGTTTTTACCGTTTCAATAATTTTCACTTTACAATAATTGTTTGCATTATCTTATTTACAATAGTTTACTTACTCATATATACATACGTGTACATACAATATATATATATATATATATATATATATATATATATATATATATATATATATATAAATGTAAAATACGTTTTCTTGTTTAATAATTTAAAACAACACAGGTTATTCAAATACAAGAATATTTATTATTTTAAATCCAAAGCTTTTCGTTGGCAAACAGTACCAACATCATCAGGAATCATGATGATGTTGGTACTGGTTGCCAACGAAAAGCTTTGGATTTAAAATAATAAATATTCTTGTATTTGAATAACCTGTGTTGTTTTAAATATATATATATATATATATATATATATATTTATATATATATATATGTGTGTGTATATGTGTGTGTGTGTGTGTGTGTGAATGTTTGTGTGTGTGTGTGTGTGTGTGTGTGTGTGTGTGTGTGTGTGTGTGTGTGTGTGTGTGTGTGTGTGTGTGTGTGTGTGTGTGTGTGTGTGTATGTGTGTGTGTGTGTGTGTGTGGGTGTGTGTGTGTGTGGGTGTGTGTGTGTGTGTGTGTGTGTTTTGTATAACAATTAAACTGTAAAAATAATTTACTTTAGTAAATTTAGATTTCCTTTTGTAAATGAGAGTAAATAATTTTTATTATATTACATTATAATATAATGTAAAAAAGTTATATATATTTTTATAATAAATTTTGTCATGTTATATCGTTGTTACTATTTTAAATTTTATATTATTATATTCCTCTCTTTTCCTAATAACGATTCTCGGTACATTAATATGCTACATTGTATTATTTTTTCTTGACTAGTATTTAGCCTAGTACATTTTTAAAATCATAATTTTGTATGCATTTTGAGAAATGTAGCCTTTTTATGTGTACTTAATTTTCTAAACGATCAGGTAAATTGCTTAAGGGCAATGTATCGTTTCGAGCAGCTGTATCAGTTTGTACTAAATAATAAAAGTGTCATTAGAAATAATTTAGGACTTGAGAATGACTCAAACTAAATTGTTGAGGAAGGACCATTTATCAATGGAATTTTTCAAGTCAGGAATCTCACCTAAACTATAACAATCATTATCAAAGTAATATAATTTTCATAAATTGAAGTGATCTAGAAAAAACATGCATACTTGGAGAAATGTTTGTCAACATCATGATTGTGATTAGAAATTACAAATCCAGGCTATGTTTGTTCGTAGATTTTGTAAAATGTGTTCATGCATAACACACAGGTGAAATAATTTTTGAAATATCATTTATTTAATATACAATACTGAACATAGTGAAACAAAATGTGTATGTTTTAACCCAAACATATGCCTACAAAATTGGCTTTACAAACTTAGTGACCTAATAACCTTGATTAATTATAAAGTACTACCGAGGTTGGACATAATGGAAGGATTCAATGTATAGCAAGCAAAAAGAAGAATTTATAGTTGAAAAATACATCTCATAGTTTACACGTAACCTATGACTGCATTAGATACTCTGTATCGAAAAGAGGCGGACGTTAACACAGCTTGGGGAGTTCCCTCCCCGAGTTGTCGTAAATGTTTATGGATGGAGCTCCGGATGCTTGCTATGCGTCAGGTTTTCTAGTTGTGATTTTTATGTTTTGTTTTTTACGTTTTCCTTTAAGATACCCATTCAACTGAAAATCAATACTGGATTCTTGATATTCCTTTACTCTCTAAGTTGCATCACAAAACCTAAAACGATAGCAGCCGACAACGAAACCTAACTGTGGTCAAAAACACTATGAAAAACACTTCATAAAATGTCCAGTTTCTTTGTCAATCATAATTTGATGTGACCTCCAACTTTTATGGTTCAACCATAAACGCATATGAATTAAATGAATATATTTAATGTTAATGGCTTGCATATTTTATAAAACTTTTCTACTCTATAATTGAACTTGTATTTTTATAATACTATTTGGGCAAAAATATACAGTTGATGGCCCAATAAAAGAGCTCTAGAAAGTCAAGTGGCTGAAACAATTCCAGAAACAACGTCAGTCCCTTGGTTGTAATAAAACTATGACCTCTCGCAATATTTCTCATTATATGCAGTTTATTTTTATAGTTATAACCGCATTACTTTCACGTGAGCGCATTCATGATACAGAGTAGGTTGTCTCTCATGCTAATACGTAAATAAATGTAATATCTCTTGTTATTGCAAAGGTATTTTTACAGTAACAGTCCTTTTACAATATATTACTTTATTCAAGTAATTACCCTATTTAAGTAATAAATAGTAGGTTATATAACTTCATAAATCAGTTTTTGAAAACTTGTTAAGGAACCTGACTTCTTATATTTTAATTTATTTTAATTGTTTATTTTAAAATAAAATGTACATATTTGGTATAAACCGAATTTTATGTACTTACAGTCTTGGTCATACTTAGGTTATTTCATATATTTTAACCTGTTTTGAGCTTATTATTATATACTCTCTCTTATACAATACATAATATACTCTTTCCCATACAGTACTTATCGCTGAAGGTATATATTGCTCTAATGAGGTAACTTTAAAAACTGTACAACTTTTTAATTCATCTTAAAAAAAACTTTGTAACTTATGTTTTTCATGTGAAAAAGTCATATTTCGTTTAACACTTTTCACCGAATCTCGACCAATGGAAAGGATTTATGCGTTGTTCGTCTCTGCATGGGAGATATTGGAGGTGCGTGTCAGGACATAATGAAAGCGTCAGGAACGTTAGAACTCGATTTATGTTGAATCCAGCAGTAACGTGAACATATCATGACCGGTTATGTAAGAGCTGTAGTCGCCTGTTCTCATAACTTCTCCTTGAATATATTAATAGAACTATATAATATACTATATGGAAATCACATAATAATGCCATGAGGATAGATGTAATCGCCTGTTCACATAATCTCCCCTTGAGTATATTAATAGGACCATACATTATACCATATGGAAATAATATAATAATGCTATGAGGAGAGATGTAATTGCCTGTTCACATAATCTCCCCTTTAGTATATTAATAGGACCATATTATACCATATGGAAATAATATAATAATGCTATGAGGAGAGATGTAGTCGCCTGTTCACATAATCTCCCCTTGAATATATTAATAGGACCATACAGTATACCATATGGAAATAATATAATAATGCTATGAGGAGAGATGTAGTCGCCTGTTCACATAATCTCCCCTTGAGTATTTTATTGGACAATACAGTATACCATATGGAAATAATATAATAATGCTATGAGGAGAGATGTAGTCGCCTGTTCACATAATCTCCCCTTGAGTATATTAATAGGACCATACAGTATACCATATGGAAATAATATAATAATGCTATGAGGAGAGATGTAGTCGCCTGTTCACATAATCTCCCCTTGAGTATATTAATAGGACCATACAGTATACCATATGGAAATAATATAATAATGCTATGAGGAGAGATGTAGTCGCCTGTTCACAAAATCTCCCCTTGAGTATATTAATAGGACCATACAGTATACCATATGGAAATAATATAATAATGCTATGAGGAGAGATGTAGTCGCCTTTTCACATAATCTCCCCTTGAGTATATTAATAGGACCATACAGCATACCATATGGAAATAATATAATAATGCTATGAGGAGAGATGTAATCGCCTGTTCACATAAGCTCCCCTTGAGTATATTAATAGGACCATACAGTATACCATATGGAAATAATATAATAATGCTATGAGGAGAGATGTAGTCGCCTGTTCACATAATCTCCCCTTGAGTATATTAGTAGGACCATACACTATACCATATGGAAATAATATAATAATGCTATGAGGAGAGATGTAGTCGCCTGTTCACATAATCTCCCCTTGAGTATATTAATAGGACCATACAGTATACCATATGGAAATAATATAATAATGCTATGAGGAGAGATGTAGTCGCCTGTTCACATAATCTCCCCTTGAGTATATTAATAGGACCATACACTATACCATATGGAAATAATATAATAATGCTATGAGGAGAGATGTAGTCGCCTGTTCACATAATCTCCCCTTGAGTATATTAATAGGACCATACAGTATACCATATGGAAATAATATAATAATGCTATGAGGAGAGATGTAGTCGCCTGTTCACATAATCTCCCCTTGAGTATATTAATAGGACCATACAGTATACCATATGGAAATAATATAATAATGCTATGAGGAGAGATGTAGTCGCCTTTTCACATAATCTCCCCTTGAGTATATTAATAGGACCGTACAGTATACCATATGGAAATAATATAACTATGCTATGAGGAGAGATGTAGTCGCCTGTTCACATAATCTCCCCTTGAGTATATTAATAGGACCGTACAGTATACCATATGGAAATAATATAATAATGCTATGAGGAGAGATGTAGTCGCCTGTTCACATAATCTCCCCTTGAATATATTAATAGGACCATACAGTATACCATATGGAAATAATATAATAATGCTATGAGGAGAGATGTAGTCGCCTGTTCACATAAGCTCCCCTTGAGTATATTAATAGGACTATACAGTATACCATATGGAAATAATATAATAATGCTATGAGGAGAGATGTAATCGCCTGTTCACATAAGCTCCCCTTGAGTATATTAATAGGACCATACAGTATACCATATGGAAATAATATAATAATGCTATGAGGAGAGATGTAATTGCCTGTTCACATAAGCTCCCCTTGAGTATATTAATAGGACCATACAGTATACCATATGGAAATAATATAATAATGCTATGAGGAGAGATGTAATCGCCTGTTCACATAAGCTCCCCTTGAGTATATTAATAGGACCATACAGTATACCATATGGAAATAATATAATAATGCTATGAGGAGAGATGTAATTGCCTGTTCACATAAGCTCCCCTTGAGTATATTAATAGGACCATACAGTATACCATATGGAAATAATATAATAATGCTATGAGGAGAGATGTAATTGCCTGTTCACATAAGCTCCCCTTGAGTATATTAATAGGACCATACAGTATACCATATGGAAATAATATAATAATGCTATGAGGAGAGATGTAATCGCCTGTTCACATAAGCTCCCCTTGAGTATATTAATAGGACCATACAGTATACCATATGGAAATAATATAATAATGCTATGAGGAGAGATGTAATTGCCTGTTCACATAATCTCCCCTTGAGTATATTAATAGGACCATACAGTATACCATATGGAAATAATATAATAATGCTATGAGGAGAGATGTAGTCGCCTGTTTACATAATCTCCCCTTGAGTATATTAATAGGACCATACACTATACCATATGGAAATAATATAATAATGCTATGAGGAGAGATGTAGTCGCCTGTTCACATAATCTCCCCTTGAGTATATTAATAGGACCATACACTATACCATATGGAAATAATATAATAATGCTATGAGAGGAGATGTAATCGCCTGTTCACATAATCTCCCCTTGAGTATATTAATAGGACCATACACTATACCATATGGAAATAATATAATAATGCTATGAGGAGAGATGTAGTCGCCTGTTCACATAATCTCCCCTTGAGTATATTAATAGGACCATACACTATACCATATGGAAATAATATAATAATGCTATGAGAGATGTAATCGCCTGTTCACATAATCTCCCCTTGAGTATATTAATAGGACCATACACTATACCATATGGAAATAATATAATAATGCTATGAGGAGAGATGTAGTCGCCTGTTCACATAATCTCCCCTTGAGTATATTAATAGGACCATACAGTATACCATATGGAAATAATATAATAATGCTATGAGGAGAGATGTAGTCGCCTGTTCACATAATCTCCCCTTGAGTATATTAATAGGACCATACACTATACCATATGGAAATAATATAATAATGCTATGAAAGGAGATGTAATCGCCTCTTCACATAATCTCCCTTTGAGTATATTAATAGGACCATAAAGTATACCATATGGAAATAATATAATAATGCTATGAGGAGAGATGTAATCGCCTGTTCACATAACCTCTTCTTGAGTATATTAATAGGACCATACAGTATACTATATGGAAATAATATAATAATGCTATGAGGAGAGACGTAGTCGCCTGTTCACATAATCTCCCCTTGAGTATATTAATAGGACCATACAGTATACCATATGGAAATAATATAACTATGCTATGAGGAGAGATGTAGTCGCCTGTTTATATAATCTCCCTTTGAGTATATTAATAGGACCATACAGAATACCATATGGAAATAATATAATAATGCTATGAGGAGAGATGTAATCGCCTGTTCACATAACCTCTCCTTGAGTATATTAATAGGACCATACAGTATACCATATGGAAATAATATAATAATGCTATGAGGAGAGATGTAGTCGCCTGTTCACATAATCTCCCCTTGAGTATATTAATAGGACCATACAGTATACCATATGGAAATAATATAATAAAGCTATGAGGAGAGATGTAATCGCCTGTTCACATAACCTCTCCTTGAGTATATTAATAGGACCATACAGTATACCATATGGAAATAATATAATAATGCTATGAGGAGAGATGTAGTCGCCTGTTCACATAATCTCCCCTTGAGTATATTAATAGGACCATACACTATACCATATGGAAATAATATAATAATGCTATGAGAGGAGATGTAATCGCCTCTTCACATAATCTCCCTTTGAGTATATTAATAGGACCATAAAGTATACCATATGGAAATAATATAATAATGCTATGAGGAGAGATGTAATCGCCTGTTCACATAACCTCTTCTTGAGTATATTAATAGGACCATACAGTATACTATATGGAAATAATATAATAATGCTATGAGGAGAGACGTAGTCGCCTGTTCACATAATCTCCCCTTGAGTATATTAATAGGACCATACAGTATACCATATGGAAATAATATAACTATGCTATGAGGAGAGATGTAGTCGCCTGTTTATATAATCTCCCTTTGAGTATATTAATAGGACCATACAGAATACCATATGGAAATAATATAATAATGCTATGAGGAGAGATGTAATCGCCTGTTCACATAACCTCTCCTTGAGTATATTAATAGGACCATACAGTATACCATATGGAAATAATATAATAATGCTATGAGGAGAGATGTAGTCGCCTGTTCACATAATCTCCCCTTGAGTATATTAATAGGACCATACAGTATACCATATGGAAATAATATAATAAAGCTATGAGGAGAGATGTAATCGCCTGTTCACATAACCTCTCCTTGAGTATATTAATAGGACCATACAGTATACCATATGGAAATAATATAATAATGCTATGAGGAGAGATGTAGTCGCCTGTTCACATAATCTCCCCTTGAGTATATTAATAGGACCATACAGTATACCATATGGAAATAATATAATAATGCTATGAGGAGAGATGTAGTCGCCTGTTCACATAATCTCCTCTTGAGTATATTAATAGTACCATACAGTATGCCACATGGAAATCGTATAATAATGCTATGATGACAAAATAGCATACTGTTGGTCGTCTCTCTAATATTCTCATTTATTTATATTATATTTTTTTAAAATTACTTATCTAGAAACTAAAACTGTTTAACTATTACAAACCTTCTCTTTACCCGCTTTCTCACAGAGTATATGAGTATATAACTGGGATTAATGATCTGTCCGAAATGTAATAATAATGGACAATTTGGCAAGACTCGTTAAGGGCCTATCAAAGTGTAGTACTTTTACTAATGAGCTTCAATACACATTTTGGTGTTCAACCCCTCTTATGTTTAAAGTACATTCTCTCTAAACTTTAAATTTTGTACTTTGTAGCCCGTATTGATTTGTCTCTCGTCAACGTAAGTTACAATGACTTATACGTATGCCAAAAAGCAAAATGTAAGTTAAAGTTAGTCGTAAAAAGAAAATTAAAGTTGACCCAACAACAAATTTAATATATATTATATAAGTTATATAGGTGACAATGTAAATAATCATTCGCGAACTGTAAAGAATAAACAATACTTTTGCTCACAGTGCATAATAGTAGGAAATAAATGCATTTTTTAAATAAATCGGGAAAATATCATGAAATACCTATTTCTTAATAATCTTTATTCAGAAGCAAGTAAAATTCTAATATTTTAGTTATTTATAATTTTAATGAAACTATTTCAACTATCACATCCGGATCATTTATCAAATTCTGTAAGAAATTTATTTAGGAAAATATTTGATGAATAGTAAACAACTATATTACTTGTTACATCTGGCAAAAAGTTATGGTTTTACCGCTATGATTTTATTAGGTTTATTGTGGTTTACACATCTTCTTTTAACACATTTTCAAGAGCATCACTTAGTTTCTATTGGGGAATTCATTGCTGATGTGTTATATTAGAAAGTAAAAGGTACAATAGCAGTGTCATAAAGATTGCGTAGTCACAGTACACAAAGGAAAGAAAATAACACCAAGATTGGTATTGGCATCGGTGTCTCACAATGCTAACAATAAGTTAATAGAACCTAAAGACGCAGGGGCTATATCATTCAATGAAAGCGAACGGCTCATTTTTATGGCAATTGTCCAACTTCAAAATTGGTAAACAATAGCGTCATTGAGAAGAAAAATATACGACTAAGGGATGTTTGGGAAAACCTTTTGATCAAACTATAAACTGGAAGACTTTTTTGTAATTTTTAGAAAATGTTAGATATGGGCTATAGAAATCCTTAAAATTACCATTCGAAATTAACCAATAAGCCATACAAATTATATCTAATTAAAAATGAATATATTTTATTCCTAGATACCCTATTAAAAAAAATAATTTTAGCAAAGTTATTTTTGGATTTTAGTTTTATATTTTTTATAAACATTGTTTCTGTTTTAGCCCCATATTTTAGCCAAGCAACTACCCTGGACTGGATCCAGTAAATACCGGACGTGGTATGTTATATTTTTTTTGTAAACTAAAGTACATTTTTTTAAAAAACTTTTGTGTAAAATATAACCAAAATAGTTGCCTTACATTTGATTATAGGGTTGTAAATAAATTTTGTAAAAATTTAAGTTAGGTACTTAATATAGCGAAAGTTGTACGTTTTTTGTTTTTTAAATAAAACTCATTAGTTTACTTTTACAAGATCTACTAACAACTGTTTTTCAACGCAATTGATAGAAACGTTTTTTCTACTATTTATTTGTTATCAATTTTGAAGCTCATAAATTACTTTTCTTATTCTAGATGAAATAGATACAGATGGAGACGTACCATAAGAACTGGATTTGGTGAGTTTTAAATAAAATCTGTTTACTTTAACATGTTATAGTAGAAACTGTTTATCTAAGCTACAGTTAGCAAATTGTTACTACACTTTGTAATGCTTAAATAGATTAGCTTTTCGAAGACACACCGAACGTGACTACTGAAGGCAGTGATGAGTGGTGTCCTTCACAAAAATATTTGCATAGCCTGAGTAGCAGGTAGCAGCTAGAACAATTTTGTTACATGAATTTAAATTTGTAATTTATTTTTAGGACGAATATTATTTTAGCCAGAAAGTGGTTGTAATGAGAAAAGGAATTTATCAGCTAAATATTTATTTACTGCAATTATCTGTTATAGACGATGTATACTGGATTCCTCTGGAGAGTGGTAAGTTTTTTTTTGTTTTAAATAAAACTATATATTATTTTCATATTACTTACTAATAACTGTCTGTTAAATTAATAATCTATTTTTAGGCTCATGAATTACTTTTTCTGTTCTAGACAAAAGCGATATCACATATAGCTCCAGGTATAGCACATTTGAGGGATTTGGTGAGTTTCAAATAAAATCTGATGGTTTACTTTCATGTAGTAGGAACCATTTATCTAAGCTACAGATACTAAATTGTTACTACACTATGTAATGACTAAATGGATTAGGTGATCGAAGACACCACCCAACGTTAGCAACCAAACTCTGTCTAGCAGTTACAACAATTTGTTACATGTTTTGAAATTTGTAAACTATTTTTAGGATGAATATTACTTTAGCCAGAAAGTGGTTATAATGAGAAAAGGAATTTATGGGCTAAACTTTTATATACCGTGATAATCTGTTATACATGATAATACATATTATATTCACCGGATTGGACCAAGTAGGCTATAATGAAAGTGGTAATTTTTTTGGCAAAGTTTATTTTCACATGATTTAACTACATGTGTAACAAAAAGCGTAATTTGTGGGCTATATTTGTTTCTACTTCATCTGATATAGACGATTTGACAACGGCCAATTAACGGAGGGCGGTAAGTTTTTTCCTTTTTAAATAAAGCTATATAGTTTATGTTCACATGATTTACTAACATGAGGCATACAAATTAGAGTTTTTGGGATGTATTAAACAAACTATTTTGCTATTTATTCTTCTTTACGTTAGCAAAATGTTATTGAAAATAATAAACAATTAATTTCTTTATTTAATAATATTTTTTTTTTGTGGTTTTCCCAAAAGCTTTCATTTTCCTATTGCATACTTAGTAAGTGCTGTTTAGTTTATTTGAATTTAGTTTTGTATGACTACTCATGATATTTGTTTACCTTGTCTTGCTTTATCAATGCATTAACTTAATTGACTATGTTTAGAGTTTGTTTGTATTTTGAATGTTATTGAAGACGACATAAATGTGTTATTTGTTAAAGGGAAGGGACGGGTGACGATGAAGAAACGGGGTCAGGTGTCGGTTGTATCTATATAAACCTACTCACCTTCCCCGAATGATTTTGGTTCTATCACCTTTGTTGTTTTCATATTTCTATTTCCCAAAACCCTGTTTTTTTTAAATAGCTTTTTAGTACAAATAAAATAAGATGGGAAACTTTGTATATGTGTAAACATACATATACTTTACTTTTAATAAGTTTTACTGATCATAAAATTAAAATGATACACTTGCCCTTAAACAAATTTGGTTATTTCACCAGTTTCCATGAGAATATTGTACTTAGTTAAGATAATGTAGAGAATAAGATACAGAATAGTTGTAATAACAAGGATTAACCTTGTCTTATTTTCGCTTCCATAGTCGGTAAAAAATTATGTTTGAACTTCATCTTACAAACGTACAAACAAAATTTGGTATCAACTTGGTGAAATGATGTTTACTGTCGTGTAAACAAGTCCCTGGAAGTTTTACTTTCCAAGCCTTATTATATTTCTTAGCAGATGAATACAGAATTTTTCATCTAAACCACCGAAAGACTATAATTTAGTAGGCATTTCAACAAGTTTTATAAGACATGTATGGTTTCCTAATATGTATTTCTTTGTTTTAGTGACGATTCGGCTTTTCTGTGAAGAAACGAGAGCGGCAAGAACGGCATGTAAGACGCTGGGGCTAATAAAAATAGGTTTTAAGCTCAGAAATAAGTAAAATAGTATATACATTTGCCCACACACACTTGCACACACACACACACACACACACGCGCGCGCGCGCGAGCGAGCGTGCACGCACGCACACTCACATACATAAACACACTCACTCACACACACTCACATACACAGCCACACACACACACACACACACACAGACACACACACACACACACACACACACACACACACACACACACAGCCACACACACACACACACACACACACACACACACACACACACAACCACACACACACACACTTGCTCACACACACACACACACACGCGCGCGCGCTAGCGAGCATGCACGCACGCACACTCACATACATAAACACACTCACTCACACACACTCACATACACAGCCACACACACACACACACACACACACACACACACACACACACACACACACACACACACACACACACACACACACACACACATACACACACACACACACACACACACACACACACACACTTGCACACACACACATACACACACACACACACACACACAAACACACACACACACTCACATACACAGCCACACACACACACACACACACACACACACACACACACACACACACACACACACACACACATACACACACACATTTATTTATTATGCCCATATTTAACTCATTTCTAGTATACAGGAACGGAAATTTGTTTACAAAATTGTGTACAACTTTTCCGGGTATCATTCTGTACAAAAAACTGTTTACGAATGATAAGCTACTGTAAAAGTTTCTAAACAGGTAATGGATATATTGTGTCCATATTAATAAAGTAAAATATGTGAAGAATTTAGCTATGGATATAACATAAAACCATTTTAATCTATATGTAACCTCGTCAATACATAAAAAGGTATATATACCCTACAAACATTTTTTGCTATTTGAAACATTGTCAGTAGATAAAAGATGAACTTAACAAACATTTTTGTAATTAATTGAAACATTGAATCAAACATCAATATTTGTAAACATTCATTACACTCACTTCACTAAACCGTGTCTATTACATTTACCATGAATAACTGTATAGTGATTTCGAAACGTTTCTAGAATTTGTACTAATATTTATTACATGAATATTCCCATTGCGTTTGAAAAGAATCAAATAAATGTATATTTGGGAAAGACAAGGACTTTTTTGTAATATAATTTATTGTTAGTATATTCATTCAGAGCTTGGCTGATTACGTTGCATTGCCTTCAAAATATATTAAGTCTGGAATGCAGGTAATTTACAGAATTAATTATAAATTTAAGTATAATCATACCAACATATAATGTTAATGCCCTATTTGTTAACTAGGACTATTTATTTCGGTTATGAGTGGGGTAAATAGAAGGGATATGTAGGTCATTAGAGTGTCTGGTATATGTGTACTCTGTAAACCTTCTGAAACTATTTATCTTTGCTTTGTCAATGGTTATTAGTTTATCTTAAATGTGTGTTTTGAAGGTTTGTGGATTATTTAGATATATAATTAGTTTGGAAGATTATTAAAAACAGTCTTACGATACGGCAAAACAAACATTAAATCTAGGGCAGAAAGGAGTCTATATGTTTAGTCTACGCAAATATTTTTAGTATTAACCTACGTTTTTTTTCAAAACTGTCCAAAATCACATTTTGAATTTTGAGAGTTGAAAATTGAAACCATAGAAACGGTATCTAAATTTTCGTATTGTTACAATTTTATTTATTTATTCAATTAATTTTCTAGTACAGTAGAACCTCGATAATTCCAGGTAGATGGGACCGAGACCCCCTTGGATTATCTAAAACTCGGATGACATGGAAATACGTACCTGTACATTACAAAAAAAAAGGATTTCTAATGAAACCTAATACTATAATAAAGATTGCACAAAATACATTTATTTAACTGTATTGATTATATTACTTACATAAAATTAATGCTTGGAATGCTTTGGAATACATTGTTAATCACGGTTGCTACATTTTTTTGAAGAACATTTTAAAACGTTTGTTACGTTTGCTAACAGAACCTCTTTGTTCTTTGTCGCGTAGATGTCGTATCAGGAGCACATTTCTAGTCATGGTGTCTGTTATTCAATATAGAGTGAGGCAGTTTCTAAGGTGACCGTTCCTTCACCGTGTTTAAATTACCCTTCCTATACTGTCTCGTTCAAACCTTCATCTTTATTTTCGTCATCACTGCCTTTAGTAATTTCTTGTAGCATTTCAATAGCTATAACATGTAGTATTGTTACTTACTTACGTTCGTCCTTACTCATCTATTGACATTCGTCCGTATCATCGACATTTTCACAACCTGGAAGTTCCTTGATAAGAAATGTCAAATCGTTTTCTTCTTACGAATTAATGACAGTCCACGGTTTTATTACGACTCAGGACTTTAATGCATTACTTACTTAATGTTTCTTGTTTTATTTCGTTCCGTGATTCGGCTAGCCAGCACACAACGTTCTTGACTGTATTATTTTAGAAACTGTACATTACTTCCTTCATTTTCAGTTGATTCTAAGACCGATAGTAAGAGGTAACATCTGTATTTTTTTTATACATCCCAGTCGTATACATCAGCTGTATTGAGCTCGTAACATTTGCAGGTAGAAATAAAGAACAGATAAAATCCTATACGAATGATCTTCAGCAATATGTGACGGTCCATTGTCTAAGAGTAAATGATTTGAATTTCTTTGCAAACTGATAAAATTGTATAAATAGATATATTCTCGAGTTTAACGTAAACTCGAAAAATTGGAACTCTATCTAGACTCTACTGTATTTAGTTTACATATACCAAAAATTAAAGATTGTGAGTATTTCCCATGTTGTGATAATGGTGAATTGATTACGCTTGAACTCGGTTCAGGCACAGAGCCCTTCTGTAGTCTGCAAGATATACATTGACCTCTGGAGAATCTTAATACTCGTACTTTGTTATAATCGTTCAAATTGAAGCTGAAACTTAATAGTTATCTATTGTTCGATAAATACTTTTCATAGAAAAATGAAATTTGTGTGTTCCGCCAGTTGTTTGTGTCCGTGTCCGGGTGTGTGTGTGCATGTGTGTGTGTGTGTGTGTGTGTGTGTGTGTGTGTGTGTGTGTGTGTGTGTGTGTGTGTGTGTGTGTGTGTGTGTGTATGTATGTGTGTGTGTGTTTGTGTGATTATTAAGCTGTGATACATTTGAATAAAAGCTGTGATTCCCCGTTGTAACTAAAACTTAACTACCGTTAAATATCTGTACGTTAGGTTTTTCAAATAAAGGTTCAGTGAATAGATCTCTGACAGAATTTGGGAAGCAGCGGTACAGGTCCTGGCTGGTTTCAGATCAGCTTGTTTAAAATTTTATTTGCGTCGGCTGTCAACAGGTAAGTGCGGATGCAAAGGAAAACAATGGCCAAGAGAAGGAGTCTGCGTGCGCTGGGTAGATAGACCGTCACGTAGTGTGTTTGTGCGTGTGTGTGTGTGTGCGTGTGTTTGTGTGTATGCTTTTTTGTGCTTGCTAATAATGGTGGAAGAGTTGTGCATATATAAACGCGACGTTTCCATTACAATTATTTAGGTACAATCGAATGTTATATGTTAACAATAGACGTACTGCACTCATGATGCTGTAGCTATTTACAATAACTACTCTGACGTTATTTATCTGCGGAATTAAGTGGATTCCAACGTGTTATAATGTATAAAAACCGCCTAACAATTTCCAATATATTATTGAATTTAATAAGAAAAGAACTAAATCTCATATTTGTAGTTGATATTATATTACCACTATAAAAAATAATAAAATCATGAGTAAAACATGTTTTAACTAATAATATTAGCATTTCCTGTGAAAGATATATTAAAACTTTTCTGTAACTGTACATTAAAAATAGCGTACAGTAATATGTTTGTAAATAGTTTTATAGTTTAGAACAAGTTGTACCTTTAAATATTATATGTAATTGTTAATATAAAACCGTTTTAAAACTAAGAAACCAAAACACTATTGCAAACCATTTGAAAAGTGTGACAGTTTATATAAACACTTCTTAACATAACATTAAACATTTTCGATTGGTATTTGTTGTCACAGATTGCGTGCAGCTGGTTTGGCTTTGATGTAGCAGCTTAGGTAATCAGTTAAATTAAATTTACTCCCCACAATTGGTGCTTTTACAAATTACTTGATAAAGGATACTTCAAACATTCAAGTACTTTAGGTATTAGATTAGCCCCTCTTACTTCACAAGTTGCTTTATTTGTCAGCTCTCTAAATAATTATATTCGAAACAAACATCCTTTGGATAAGTAACTAAGAGTTTTAACAAACTATTTAAAATACTTAAAGGTAAGTATTTTGCTTTACGATAAAGTGGTAAATTAATTTTAAAAATGTTTATATGTTTTGAAAATATATGAGTTATATGAATATCATTAAAATCTCATTTTAAATTAATCATATTCAGTGAATGTTTAATATTAATGTTTTATTTCTCCTAATTTTCACAAAACTCGTATATTAAAGAGTACTAAAACGAAGCCCACGTAATTTTTCATTGATATAACCTGTCGCAATAATTTTATAGTTTCATTTCGTTAGGAAAACGGTTTTATTTTAAATTTTTATTTTAAACCCTACAGTTTTCGGCAGGCTGAAACCTGTATGTAATTTTGTGTCTTTTCACATTTCGTATAAAATACGGAAAAGTATTTATGTTATTTGATTTATGTTAAATGAAGAATTTATTTAAGATTTTTTAAATCTCATTTGAAAACAACTATACTATATACAATTCATAAAAAATTATTTTTTTAAAATTACATTTATTGTCTCTTAAAATAAATGTTTAATTTCTCATAGTTTGCACAGAAATCATGTACGAAAAGACCCTAGAACGGATCAGTAGTTGTTCATTGATATAACCTGTGGCCATATTTTTACAGGTTGATTTCTTTACTATAACTGTTTTTATTTTAAATTTGTAGGTTAAAATGTTTACACTGGTGTTAGTAATGTAGTAGTTTTAGGAATAAATTGCAATTTAACCGCTTGGTTAAGTCCCTGGGAATAAATTCTGTTTCTCAACAAGTGAGCAACTAGTATTGAATGTATTGTAAGGACTTTGCCCCACTTTAGAAAATTACCGCAATTCTTCTTGATGGTGACACAAATTCCAGCCGCTTGCGTCAGCATTACAGTAAATCGTTCCTTGTGAATAATGCACAACTTAAGATGAATATCTGCAGTTTCCTTACAGCGTGTCCGATCTCATTGTTTTTATTCATTATAAAAATTGTACTTAAAACTATATTGTTTAAGGTTATTTGTTAAAAATATAAATAATGAAAACTATATCATGAAAAACTTTTCATTAGCTTAATATCAGGTGAAATTTGGAGGAAAAAACTAAAATATTATTTAGAAATTAAATTTAAAAACCTAGAAATTTACAAATTAAAGCAATATTAAATTACGCCTATATTGTTTAAGGTTATTTGTTAAAAATGTAAATAATAAAAACTAAATCATGAAAACGTTTTCATTCGCTTGAAATATCAGGTAAAATTTGGAGGAAAAAACTAAAATATTATTTAGAAATTAAATTTTGTTTAACTAAAAATTTACAAATTAAAACAATATTAAATTACGCTTCAGATACTTCTATCACTGTTTGTTACCTATAGGGTATTTTATTTTTCACAATTAACGCCTAATGGAGTTTCTTAGGAAGATGAAATTAGTTATGAAAAAAAATGTATCTTCCATAACTCTACTTGTCTTTATGTTTAATATAAACACTACTTAAAAGGAAATAGTCATAAAACTGCTGATCTAATCAGGTGATACAGACGCTATTCGCTTTTTTTTGTTAAATCGTATTATTAAAGTAGTAATAATTAAAACTACATTATATCAATTCCTACTTAGGTCAATGAAGAAAAATTATATTTTAGCTACTTTTAATTAAATAATTGCATTCATTGCAAAATAAATACCATAACCTATAAATTAGTATTAAATAATTAACGTAACCAATGCGATAAAACAGATCATATAACCTATAACAAAATCAGTTTGTTTTATGAAATTATTTGCCATAACTTATTTCAAGCCTAGTGGGACAAAGTAACTATATTGCATAACTTGCCCCTTTCTTGAAACTTTATCTTCATTCTGAAACATATTAATTATGTTAATTTAATTATTGGTGTATTATTTGAAAAAACTTTATTCAAGTTTGAAGTCCTTTACAAGTTTAAAGAAATATATTTGATCTTGAGTGAATGAATCAAAAATATTTTTTAAAAATTGAACATTTGTACGAAATATATAAAAGGAAAGTGTGAACTAATAGGATTTGAATACCGTATTTTTCTAACTTTTTCACATGTTTAAGAAAAGATACGTTTTATGTCATCGTTGTATTGACAAATAGAACAATATAACAAGATTAGGTTTCCATTATTACTATCTTTAACAACTGTTCACGTTCTAGTATCGTTACATTTTATTATTATATTTCAAAAATTCAAAACAATTTACTTGTACACCAACTGGATTTATAATTACAATTTTATAAAACAATAGACAATAGGTTTTCTTACCACATTATTCAACTCTATTCACCAGGTTTTCAGCACTTATAATTACAGATGTCGTCTCTTTGAACTTTACACGTTATTACGTTTTCTAATAAAATTATGTAGTCATTATTTGGCTTTAAGAAAAAATACTTTCATTTGTAAATAAATGTGGGATTACGAATAAATGCCGCTTTTCTTGCTATAAGATAACACAATTTCTTCTTGTGATAAAAATTAAAAAAACAAAATTATCACATTCTTCATTCTTCCCGTTCCACCCCTCTTCAAAGAAGGTATCTTTTATTATTGGACGAAAACAGATCAGAATTCCTGTTATTAATTATAAACTTTCGTTTAAATGAAACATAATTTTATGGACGTCTAACATAATTTGGACCTCGTTCTTATTATTTTGTTTTATTAATGAATGCACTAAACAAATATATTTTTATCTTGAATAAGACACACAAAACACTGATCTGTAAGTCAGATACTAGGTATTTTTGAAACTAGATATATTTCTATTATGTGTTAACAATGGTAAATGTAAGAAGCAGCAAGACCATGTGAAATTTAACCAGCCTTATATTTCTTCCGTGACACATGAGTGTGACTGTAAAATAGAAATGTAATACATTTAATTATTTAAGAACTGTTGTGTTCTTTAGTACGATTAATTCCAAGAAAATAATTTATTTTAAAGAATATTTGTGCAGTTATAATTATTTTAAATATGTACATTCTTAGGAACGGATTTTGTTTTAAATAAACGTTTATTATTATTATTATTATTTTTTTTGAGAATTGCGACTAAGTGAATTTGAATATCTTATAGTTTATTTCCTTTCCGACTTTAAACACCAGTCACTTTATCCTATATTATGTAATTATTTAATAATGTCATTACAGAACAAAATGTTTCACCAGGGTTTTCTTCCTGTGCAAACATCTGTATATAAGAATGGTTTGTGATGCAGAGCTTAAAAATGAATCTCTTATCATTCATCTTTCATCCAAAGGTATTTACCTCATTTTACATACGTTCTTATACAATATTTCCAATTGTTTGTTGCATATTTTTATAGTGAAGTATAATTTTGTTTCATATCCTGAGATTATTAAAACATATTTTAAATAAATAAAATTTAAAAAATAAACTGTATTACTTTAAATATTTTAATTTATATTTCAAAGATATCCTCCATGATTATAAAAATATGCCGTTTGAAATTTCGAATTGCTCTGTTTATTCACAATTTTTTTCTTCAAGTTTACAACAAAATCGCACAAAAGCGAGAAGCGAAATAAACCTACTTGTAATTTTAGGATTATAATTCATAGCCGACTATTTAATAAAAAAGTTCTTAATTATTATCTTCCTAATGTTTGCCCTTCAATTACCTTATAAACAATAACGACATAATTTACTGAATTGTACTACTTTTAAATATGATTTTGTAACTAAATATGATTTTGTAACTAAATATGATTTTGTTTTACATAAATTATTTCGATTACGTGGTAATCAACTTCAGAAGTATTATATTAGAAGTTACTACTAGTAAAATAAAGACTTTTGTATTGTGGTTAGTGGGTTTTAGGTTTTAGTTAAAAAATTAGTCCACAGTATTTAAAAATTTATTATTTATAAATTTAATTCAAACTTTAAAAGAATTAATAAGTGAGAATGTAATATCTTGTAACAATTACAAAAACTGAAACAAATACGTTCAAAGTGAAACGATCAGACTTTACTCTGTCAGGTAGCTGTGCAGATATTTGCTACTCTGGTAAATGGTATAGTTCTTGATGACTCGGAATGTCAAAGATATATCTCCTTTAAAAAATTGTTTCTGCTCTTTACAAAAGTTATAGCAATCTAAATACTTTTTAAAAACCCCTTGCAAGTAACTTTAACAGTTTCAATTCTAGTTTTTGCATAGGATATCAATTCTGCTTTCATGAATAAGCAATCAATCTTTCTTGTGAAAAAGAAATTGGTTTCATCCGTCGACTCATTTTAGTGTTCATCGTCATGTCTCAGTATTTATACAAGAACGTAAATTCTTATTAGAATCTGGAATTTGATACTGTATGAATAAATACGTGACATTTTATTTTTAAAATGCTAATACGAATTTGAGTTTCTTACAAAAATACATATTACTGTAATATTACACAAAATCGTTTAAAATAGCAGCCAATTAGAAGGGTCTTGAAGGTATTTCCGTTTCCCATTGAAACGTTCGTGTGCGCCAGTAATTGGAGCTGGGTTGTAAGGCGAGCTAATAAGCTAGCAACAGGGACTAAATGATTCATCTCTAATCAGATAAACAAGAAGTGTCTCGCTCTTTCCCCTTTAAATTATTTGTTTATTGAATCCTGGAGGAAATCGCAATTTATGTTCCCATGTTAATATGTCGCAATGTAAGTATCAATTATTGATATTTACAGACAATTTACAATTTGTAAGAAAATATTTTTTTCAAAAGTATAAAAGCATTTCACATTAGGATACGCAATACAACGAATAATCAAACAACAAACTTAATTATAAAATTCAAAGAAAAGCAAGTACTTTGTCGACTTATATGAAAACAGAGAATGTCAGATGTTACAAAAATAGTATTTTTTTGCGTTTGGCACCTAATTCATACTATTAGCACGTATTATAAAACCTGAAAAATATTTCACAATATTCATAGATATACAAAAGGCCTAATATACAGTACAAAATATTGACAACTTCAGGAAAAAAGCAAATGAAGCTAACTGGAGATGTAAAACAACTTTGCAATTGAAAGCTATCCGAAATAAAAATGAAGTTATTTTGATTGAAAATTCCCAGTCACAAAAGGATTGCTTGACAAATACTGTCCCACTGCAATACGTACAATCTACACTCATAGATAAAGATATAAATAAAACTTACTTGTGTATGTTAAGGAAGTGTAACCAATCTGCAAGAAGGAAAACCACTGTGAGTTTACAAATAGAAAAAACCCCATAATATAATACACAGTTTCTGAATGTAAGCTTCCACAGACAACCAAATCATATTCTAAGAATATCCTCTGAATAAATAGCTTCACATATACACCGACGGATCCTCAATATTGCGAACAGGAAAAACAGGAGCAGGCTACTTTTTGTCGACTATTTGAAAGTTTTCTCTCAGTAGGTGCACCTCACAGCAATTACGACGGTGAAGTTGCTGCAGTCTTCGCCGCGGCTAAGGAGCTAGAGCAGATCAAACAGCCTATAAACACAATTTTTTTGGTTGATTCCCAGACATCTATATATAACCTATCAAATAACACAGAAACACTAGAGTCCAATAACACTAGAGTGCCGACGAATTCTATATACACTCGGACAAAAAGGATGGCTTATGAAACTTCAATGGATCCCCAGCCATGTCAACATTTTCGGAAATGAAAACTAGCAAGGAAAGGGACTACACTAAATCAACCTGGATGCCAACCATCTCTAAAATCTTATAAACTACAAATAAGTGCTGCAACAGAGAAGTGGGTCAGACTAGCCCAAGGGGCAGCTGGTAAGAAATGGGAAAGCCTTGTCACCGCTGGGCCTGTTAGAAACAATCTCCCGCGAGACGTTGCTGTTACTGCATTCCACATGAAAACAGGTCATGATTACCTGGCAGCCCATCTAAATCGCCTCAAAGTTCACCCAACGCCACATTATCAACTGTGCGGCTACACTACAATGCACGCAGAACATCTCGCTGCATGTCCGGCACTTGACCATTCCATTCAAGAAGAAGTATACCGGGCAGCTCGTATCTACTGGTCAGCGCGTCACCAAATGGCTCAACAGAGAAGGGAGGGCGTTGACTAGTAAGTAGTGATTAAGCTTCCTTGCAGAGTCTATATAAAAAATGGGCTATGTAGCTTATAAATTATTTCAAACATTTTAAAATGGTCTAAATTTCAAATAAATAAAAAATTGTCTGTTTTGTGGAATGTTTGATGCTTGCAGCTAAAAAACCAAACAAAAACACAATTTAATGATGAATCTAACTTTAAATATCACCGGACACCTCCAATACAAATATAAGATTTAACTGAAACATTCAAAATAGAGTATAACAAGGCAGAAATAAAATAAGATCACTGAAGTGTCTAATAAATTCATTGAGGGAGAATAAATATACTTCCTACAAAGTGAAGGCGAAAGATATACTAACCCGTAACCTACGTGTCCGGACCAAAAACAATATCAGGAAGTGACCAAAATAACATACTGACTACGAGAACAGAGTAGAAGATGATTATCGCTAAGACGCAAAGCCCCCCCACATACACAAATATATTAAATAAATATATATAAAAATATTAGAAGTCACAAAGTTAAACTTATATAGTTACAGTTGATTCATCCCATACTAGCGTATGCATACAGTGGGTATATCCCATACTAGGACCAAGTGCCAAATCTGAGCCTCCGGCCCTCATAAACTAACCAAAAGTTGATAAAGTATCAATTACACTACCTGAACCGAACTTTTTAGACGGGGTTTCGTAGTACGAAGACCTAGCTGTCCTAGGTCCGGATGGTTCTACTGATGCCGAGGAGTTCTGGAAAAACTGGAAAACCGCAGTGTAACTGTCAGGAGTGACGAGTTTGAGGTGGGTTTCGTTAGGGTATGGGTTTTATATACTCTAGACTGGAGATATTTCTACTCAAGGATTTAGTTTTGTGTTTTTAAGTTAATTCGAAAAATAGCCACATTTTGCAAACTTTCTCCTTTTTCCCTGTCCTATTCTATTCTTTTTCGCATACCGCACTGCCTCATGTTACTTCGTGCAATGGTATAAACAAACATTTCTACATAGCATAACACTTATAATTAATACACAAAAATATTTTGAATCAAAATATTTAAACTTGTATAGAATTAACATATTTATAAGGAGTTATGGCGATGTCAATTTACCTGAGACAAAACTTCGAAAACAGAAAACCTTTGCTTTGTCATATCTCGGATGTACATTGGACCATAAATTACAGACTTATCTAGGGCTGCAACCCAGTTCCTGAAATTTAAATTAAATGTATAAGATGTTGACGTAAACAGATCTCCAGTATTGTTTCAACACATGTCTCAGTATCACGTGATTGTAACGATACTCTCTGAAGGTTTGAGTAATTACAACGAAACTTTGAGGATAACTACACTGGCATCCATACATATGCTTGGAATAAAGTCTTAAACAGTTTTAAATTTTCGGAACAAAAAAAAAAATCTTTACTGTTTAGTCATAATTTTAACGTATTAAGTACAGTATACATTTAAAACTTACCAACACGCAATTGTTTACTTTCAGGGTGCAAAATCTGTATAGGATGCAAAACCAGCATGTCGACTATATTTAAATAAGGTTATTTATTACTAATAACAAAATGAACCACACACATCACACTTACGCGCACACACACAATCACACAAACACAATCACACACACACACACACACACACACACACACACACACACACACACACACACACACACACACACACACACTACTACTACTACTACTACTACTACTACTACTACTACTACTACTACTACTACTAAATAGGTTTGGTAATTAGGTATTTCAGTGCCCATTCGAAAACTACCAAACACCAAACATGACTAGTAGGGAGCTGTATAACGGTATAGTTAGGTTTCTCTGGGATAAATAACTACAGTGCTGTACAAAATAAATAAGACGAGAACACATTATCCTACAAACTGTTCATTAACTATACTGTCTTTCTTATCTTTGTTTGAAAATAGGATACATATAGCGGGACATGCTGTTTTTCCAACCGCGAATAAGCGAAACCACGCGAATCAGCACTGAAAGATCTAATTACCAAACCTGTGCTTATCTCGAATAACGAAGCCAAGAATTCGTAAAATGCATCGTCGAAGTTGACATTAAAATGTCAGTAAAATTCAATGAAGTTTAAGTGTGTCTGTGTGTGTGAGCGCGCATATTTAATGGAATTTTCGTGTTTTTGGATTGAAGGAAAACGTAAGTAAACAATAAAAATATGTTTGTAATTATGTAGTAGGTAAGTATATCATACTGTATTATAAGTGTACAGTATAGTTGTAAATAATGTTAACATTGTATGTGGAATGTAAGACTCCTTTTTTATATACTAAATAGGTTGGTTTCAGTATTCGCGGTTTCAATATTCGCCGTAAGTTCAGGGAAAGTAATCCCCGAGAATAACGAGGCGTTACTATACTTTATAACACGATGAAGTGAACAAAACAAATGTTGTGAAATAATTATAAACATTAGTTCAACATTTATCTAAATATTTTTACATTTACTTACTAATTTACTCCTTCACGTAACCTAACATTTTCCTGAGGAATATCAGTAATTAAAAAATAATTATTAGAAAACCTTTCTATGGTTTCTATGGGAAATGCTTTTGTATTTATACATATATTTTCTATTTAATGGTTTCTAGATAAAGGCAATACATTATTTCTGTGTAACATAATCCAAGAAGACATAATCCAAAGGGTCAATTAGAAAATAAATGGGGAAAATATATTTCTCTTCCACGTTGCCGCAATAGTTGAACTTATTCAAGTGGCCCTTAAAATAAATCACGTTCTATACACATTCAACCACCTAAATCTGTTCTGCAGCAATTGGAACAATTTAAGCGCTAAACGAGGGCTTCGTCTTGGCACTCCTAAGGTACCTCCACGGTACATATAAAACGATTTTTAACAAGAACTTGTTTATAAATAATTTTAGGCTTTCGGTTCGGAGAAATCTTTGAATTCACAATGATCATGTGTTTCAGGAACTACTTTGTCTGACGTCCACATCCGTCTCGCAGATCGTGACGGGAGGGGGACAGACAATCTATAGTTGGGACGAATTTACCGTGCTCCTGGCCTTGAGATATCGTCATAAGCGAGTCGGGAGGTCGATGGTTGCGTTGAGTCCGGTATAAATAGTTTCCTTCGAACATGATAAAATCTGTGAAAACGCTCACTTACAAATTACGATTTGTATTTGATAAATTACTTTCGGTATAGAATAACAATGAATCATGAAATAAGTGTAGACATATCGGATGCAGAATCTGTTGGTGTATAGAACATGTTAGAAAATGTAACATGTTTTTTGGAAGTCGTAGTACAAAAGAAATCTGGAGTGAGCAAGTGCAAGATTAGCTTGACCCACTATACATACGAGTATGTACTCGTAACAAATTAAAAGTATTTCATTGTTAATATAAAAACACTGATAATTACCTGTAGTATATTACCTGTTAATCATTTATAACTGGATAATAAAGCATTAACTTTAACATCACGTTATGGAATATAAATGATTTCATATGTACGTATTGATAGCCTGTATTTGAAAAATCTATATCCAAAATCTCGCAGGCTACAAGCCTTTAAAGAGTCTCTATCAGGCAAAATATATTTTCTCAGTTCTTGCAGTTTAAAAGCTCAATTGCGTATTCAGTTTATTAGTAACACTACACATACATACATACGTATATATATATATATATATATATATATATATATATATGTATATATATATATATATATTTAGAAGAATATGCAAATTCAATGATATAATATTTAGAAATATAATTTTTCAAACCCTTTGTAATGTTACTGCTAAATGTGCAATCATGTGCAGATAATTTGATATAGTAAAACTGCGTCAAAATACAATAATAATTATTTTCCAAGCATTTAACTTTCCATGAAGTGTAAAATAACATAATCCAAGTTTTATCAATATTGATGGTAAAACGTTTTGGCTCTATGAGCAAGAAAAACTAATATTAATTAAATTTGATATTTTCTATTAGTAAATATTCAAAATATATATTCTTCTAGGGAAATAAATTGTGTTTTAGAGAGCGTTTACCTACTATACATTTTACTGACGCAAATATAATATGAAAATAAATTATAAATTGTATTTCCACTCCAAGGAAACGAAACCTATTTTCAGTATTTAACTATATATAGTTTTCTAAACTGTTGGATTATTATAATCGCAAAACTCAAAACATTTTCACCGATTGAGCTCCAATTTAGACACAACATACAACCCACTTCAGAGATTGTTTCTAACAATATCGTGTGCATAGAACACAATTACTGTTGTGCACAGAGTTGCAACAACAGTAATCCCCAGTCATATCTCCAATCAAGCATTCACAAATTATAGTGTAAACATAAGGGCATTTATGGTAACATTATGCAAATGATAAATGATGGAATTGGGAACAACGTCTACTCTGATTCGTCTGTAGGAAGTGAGAAAACATTTTTATCAGATTGATTCAGACAATGGTTCGATCAAAAAATGACAGCCTTAGCTTTATATTTCCTTCGTGTCTGAAGTATTGCTAAATTAAACTTCCATGACGCTTATGCATCGTTTTGTTTCTCTTTTCTAATCCATGCAACTGATTTAATAATAATGATTTTCTTTAAAATTGATTTAATAGTTTTGTGTATTATTCTTCACACAGTTTATTTTTTTACATTTAATAATATAAAAACTAAATTTGTATTCTGTTAAAATTAAAACGAATAAATAAGATATTCATTTGTAGCAAAATAGCTAAAAAGTCACATTCAATGTTAAAAAATGAGTTTTAATCATACATGTTTCGACAGTAAAACTGTCATCATCAGTGACTGATTTACCTGATTTCATAGGATTTAATAACATTTATGTATTATACATAGAAATATAAAGAGAAAATGAAAGGAATCACCTATCTAAGGATCCGTGTTTACGATCGTCATGAAGGCACCTACATGCATCAAGTTGAAGATGCATTTCATTGAAGTGAAAGTGCATCAATGAAACATCTACGACACTCTGCGTACAGGTTTTGCAAGTAGACCCAGACAATGACGCACTTCTCCATACGGAGTAGATAGGACCCTACTCAAAAGTACACAGAAGACTTTTCTACAGACTAATAGACTCATCCCCTAATATTTAAGGAATAATCCATGCTGAAAGCTTTATATTTACAAAAAACATCAAACACGCTTTTTCACCTACTGTCAATATTTGAACATATTCCGTTATATTGCGTTCCGGAAATGGGGAAAAAGGAATTTCTTTACATTGAGTTTCAAGTGTAAATATTTAACAAAATATCAGACCTTATATCGAAAATAAATACACCGTAAAATATTAATGCTTTATAAGGAATGATTTGCCTATATCTTTTTAATATTCTCACAAAAATTACTAGTCTATATTATACTACTACAATTTTTTAAATAAGTCTTTTAGTTCGTGATATTTTATCGACGGTATATTTCAGTTATGAGGCATGTTTCATTTGTTGTATATTTCTATTTTGAATCATCTCTTATAACCAAATGTCATAAGTTACGGCGTTTTCTAAATCTTACAATCAAGTTTATACGGTTGTTTTTCAAAAGATTACAACTAAATATTTACTTCATCACATTCTTTCTTAAATTTTGACTTTTTTATATAACTTTAATTAAACGTACAAAAATTCCTGTTCAAGAAAACATATCTTCTTTCAAAATCAAACATTGTCTGATTAGAAACGTTTTTATATTCCAGAGTTCTATTGAAGGTAATTATTATGTTATTACTGAATAAGGTACTTAAATTAGTTTTGGATTTCTTATTACAAAGGAAAGTGTTTACTTGATGAGCATGTATAGTAGGCCTACTCAATTATCAGAGATCGGCGTTCGAGAGGTTTTTCATTTATGTTCCTTTTACGACCTTACTATAAACATCACCATTTTCAAGCCACTTTTTCTGAGTTGTATCACCTATAATCTTCATTAATAATTGTCCACATTCACACGATTAGAGAATTCGAGCTACTTACGTCCTGAGAAGGTAGAAGGCATTCCCTTGATGACTTCTGCAATGGTATTTTGAACTAAGTTCTATTTAGTTGTGTACAACATTTTGTCTGCTATGATTTTCATACTTGTGCAATTACCTATTCTATAAAATCCTTTCACGTTTTCATTTACGTGCTTACTAAGTATAGGGTATTCAATATGAAAGCAATTAGTTGCCACTGAGTTCTAGAAATTAATTGTATTTACCTTTAATTAATTTTAAAACGTTCTCATTTTTTAAACATAATTACATAAAAAAAATTGAAGACATCTGAAACTTTCCTTTACTACATTGTCCATACAAATTAACTAAATTAAAATTTTGTAAAATATAAAACAACGTTGAAAGTTGTGTATATGCTTTTAGAAAATGAAATCACAAAACATAACTATCCTTTATTAACAATGTTTTTCCAGTTGATTCGTTAGTGTTTTGGTATTCTACACACACATGGCATTGCAAATGCATATTAAACAACACCGTAATTAATAAACAGAGCTCTATAAATATAAAATACTGTTAACCTTATGTTTACACACACTTTAGGAGAGTAACCCTCCCAGAAGTTGGCACTACTGTTTAAATATTACTTCTATTCAAGTTTGTCTCAATGTCATAAGGTTGGGCATCGTGATTAATGAACTGAAGATAGTGCAAAGTAACGTAAGGAAAACATGGATTGCAGGAAACAATTTATATCATAAGAGAAGTCCTGTGTGTCTACGTTTTAATGTAAAAACAGTTATAAACTACTGTGATGACGTAGGAATTTATTTTCCAAATTATTTTTTTTTAATAGAAAATTACTGATTCAATAGCTACTATTAGTTTACACTGTCTCTATACATGTTTATTTATATAGGGCTGTGTTACTTTATAATGTGTTTTAAAATAACTTTCGATATTTAGTTACAAAAACATCTAATTTAAAAATTTTAAAACTTGCTATTACAGTATTCTTTCTATTGATTTATGTTATTTCAGAAAAAATTAACATATCTCCTAAAATGTTAGTGTATGTATTACCCATAATAATTTAAAAAAACGTTTATCCTATTCCACCTTACTTGTGACCTCTCTAACATATCCTTAATGTCCTACAGAAAGCTTCCTCAATACTCTACCATTACATCACCAAGATGTTGGGGGGGGGGATCTGTGGGAGGTTTAAGAAAATGTATCTCAAACCGTATCTTACCTTCATAAAGATGTTTCATATTTCTCTGAATATCTATATTCAAGATCCCAAACATTCATGAATATCTGTTACTACCCAAAAAGATTTGCATAACTTAATTAAAGGAAGTCCAATCATTCTTCTCCTTAGAAGTCATCATTTTCTAGAGATATAGTTCTTCATTAGTTTTTCAATATATTTGGCATAAAAACGCTAACCTTCAACTTTACACTTGATACCTTTGAATAATTGTAAGGTATGGTATTAATTTCATTTATAGACGGGTAGTACCTTTTTCCCTGCCTGTAAGATATTAACAATATTCTTTGGTAAACTTTGTCTAGGAGGTCTAGTAGTTGTCATCCAGTTCTCTGTCAGCCCACTCACGGATAAAGCATCCGTTTTCTCTGTATCCACTTTGTTGTCCGCGTAACATTCTAATCACTTTTAAATAACAGCCTGAGTGTTGTCACACTGAACATGCTCCTGAAGAGAGTTTAAGATGAACTGAATGTGCTTTTAAGGAATATTCTCACATAATTTCACATTGTGCAATAAAACGTCTTCCAGACAAGTCTATAAACTACCTATAGCCCTAGTTATATGAAACACAAAAAATTTCAACAATTCCCCAATCTCAATACTGTAAACTAATTAAACCTCCTCTTCAAAATAATCCAGGGTTTCCTCAACAGACATTATGTGCCTATGCCATTAAATGCCTAAACCACAATCATTATGTGAAAAAAGCTAGAACATTTTTAACCCTAAATTATGAACCTAGTCGCTCAGAGCCTTGCTTTGAAAGATTTACTTCTCGAGTAAGGTCATTGAGCTCACAGGACTTGAAAAGTTAAGTTGCAGATCCGTCCTCATTCGAGCACGGCACTATACATCAGAGGTTGTTGTCATGATTAAAATACGATACTCTATCTTCATGAACCCATATTAACGAAAGAAAGTTGTTGAAAAACCTAAATCCATCGCGCGTTGTAAGAAAACTAAAAGTGAAAACCCGTCGCAAAGAGCAACGGGTTTCAGAATTAAAAATAATTTTAAACTTCACAAAGCCGTCAAAACGTTGAAAATTGCTGCTGAATATTGATATTTAAAACGATTTACTTTTGTTTCAATATTTAGGTCGAAAACATTCTATTAAAATATATATTTTACTTGAATAAATGTATTGAACATGATCCAAGGAATGAAATCACGTAAATCTAAAACATGAATAAGGTTACACCTCAATAATATACCATTTCGCTAACAAGTGAAGTGTATTAAATTAAATGATTAATTTTAACACATTAATTTTAAACCTCTTATTTTAAATAAATACAGTTTTAAACCATCTTGATTAATTAATTAATTTACTAAATTGTATAGTTTTTCGTCGTTTTAAAAATATTTTACAATAAATGTGGTCGTTAAGGTTTATTTAAAACACAATTTATAAACTCATAAATTGAATTTTGTATTTAATTTCCCAGTCAGAGATCTATTTATAAAGTATGGTAATGCTAATGGACGAATTTATTTATTCATGCAGCCAATTAGAACAGTGTAGGACGTAACTACTACTCACTCATTCGCATGGATAACTCATCCTTTTCACCCTTGTTAATTTTAATCCTCCTAGTAACCTCAGTCAACTATTTGTACAACTCAGTTGACTGTATAACTTGATAACGTTGTATTTACATGAAATAATGTTTTAATACATTTAATACAGATTGTATTGTAATATTAAGATTCTAAAAACCTATATATATGTACGTGTGTTTTGATACGTATTCCTTTACGAATGGAAAATTTGATGAATAGCTAATATCCGGAGTACATGCTTTCATTTTGCAGTGAATAAAATCTCATTTCCGCGACGTTTCGCTAGAATCTCATGTAGCACTGACGATGTGAACCCAACATCAGTTGAAGTTCACACTTCGAACATAGATGGTTTCACCTCGTCATTGCTAGATGAGATTCTATCGAAACCTAGAAACTGCGATTTTATGAACTGCAAAATTAACGGATGTACTTCGGATAATAACTATTCATCATCATCTTCACCATTATATATATATATATATATATATATATATATATACATATATACAGTTCTGTGTAGATATATACATATCTGTGCATTAAATATGGTAAGAATTTAAATTAATACCTATGACAAAGTCCTTGTACTTAATGCACATGATTAAATTGATTATTTATATCATCTAATTAATTTTGTCTTATTAATTTCATTACTATGTCTAATCACTTTTTTTTTACTAAATGAGATTTCAAAACTAACAGGTCTCTGTCTTCCCTACTCTCTATCTACCTACCAGCACCCCCCCCCTCTCTCTCTCTCTCTCTCTCTATATATATATATATATATATATATATATATATATATATAAATATCGCAATATGTATTCTTGTGTATTAATAAAGAACTAAGTCAAAATACAAATACAAGAATTAATTACAAAAATACAAATTCAATTATAATTCTTGTATTTGTATTTTGACTTAGTTCTTTATATATATATATATAATATAGTATATATGTGTATATATATATATATATATATATATATATATATATATATATATATATATATATATATAATATAGTATATATGTATCTTTCTATAAAAAAAAATAGGTTTGGTTTCAATATAGAGTTAAACTTATTAATATAAGTAATAAAAGAGTAATAAAAATAAATCAAAACCGATACCTATTACGTTTATAAAAAAAATATTTTGTCATAAACTATAAAGAATTTTAAATTTTGAAAAATATATCCGCTACCTTTATTAACTATTTTACTATCCTTATGTAAATTTCCGTTTTAGTTGCTTTATCTCTTAAGGTAACGTTGCTTGTTAACTTTCAGGTTAATTTCCCTGGAACTGAAGTGAATGAGAGTGTAATTAATTAATTATTTTCATATTATTGTGTTTGAGTTAACTAAAACTTTTCATTATATTTCAGTTTCTCAGTAAACACAGATGACAAGCTGTATAATTGATTATATTAATTTTTAAAAATTCAATCACTTGAAAAGGTGAAAGGTTTTATCGATAGCGTAAATTAAAAAAATAATATATACCGCTATTTAAAACATTCCGCTATAATCATGCTACTCTGAAAATACGACGAACGAGTTTCAGGTTGGAAGAGACGACAATATTTCCACGTAAAGCTTCTCCCTTCTCAGGTTTGATTACATCCTCTGGTACTCCGATTTGTTTCTCGTTTCAGTAAAGGCTCGGGGTTTTATTTATTTCCTCTCGTATGATGCAAACGAATATTGATGTAGGCCTAAACTCCCGAGGCAGATTTGCTTGGAAAGGTAAATATGTCATATACAGCAAAGTAGCATACATTACATACAAGTAAAAGTTATCAAAAACATTTAACCAAGTAGGCTATTTAGATGAGTTTTCCAAACTATCTTTTATTTAATGTACGGATAGTTTATTCTATAGGGTGCCATTTAACGTATAGTAGTATTGTTACATTTTAAGGTATAATTTTATGTATACGTTATATTGTTACATTTCAGGGTATTAAACCAATGACCAGAAACTCAACTACCTTGTTTTGTTACAGCCATTTTTAGGAGAGATATTTTGTAACTAATTGCCTTCTCTAAGGATTAGGGAAAGTGCATTAGACAAATTGGTCGCTTTTTATACCGAATTCTTTCAGTACATATTTACGGAATTTATAACCTCGAATAATATATATAGTTTACGGTTCACTCGCACCAATTGCAATGTGTAAATAAACTAAACATTTTTCTTAATTTGTTACATTTGATCTTCCTAATTTCATAAAAAAACAGCAACATTCGCAAAAATTTTAAAACAAGTTTAATATAATTTTAACGTCGACACAGATTTGACGGTACTTTTACCACCCAAAATTTAACTTCATTAAAACAAACTATATCATTTAACTCTTTCAACTGCTGAAAACTAACTAACTCCCTTGAGGTAATTTAAATTATGGCATTTGGGGTAACATTATAGGAACATCATTTTATCACATTAAAATAAGCTATATCTGTTTCACAAATACCTACTTGTATGTTTACAAAAAACCTTCAGCTGTGCTCTTACATCTATATTACAAAGGCAAAAAGCGCAGCAAGCCTAAATAGTCATATCGCTTCAGTTTAAAATCTACTTTCATATTTAAAAAACCGCTTACATTTCTAGATCTAACGGCATAATGTATATCGTTATGGTTTTATAGATTTTGTTTTTAAACTTTATAATTTTATTGGTTTCGATCAAAGTACACTTTCAACACTGTAACCCTAGTTGAATTCTCTTACAAACTTCTTTCAATTTACTGCTCATTTAAAACATTGGATGCATCGTTAAAGTTGAATCGTACATGACATTGTGAACACTGACAATTTTCCCAAAATCCGCGCTCCCACAAGCGCACTCCACTCTCAGATTTTTTTCTATACAAAGGGAATTCGCCTTCTACTCTTTTACGCTTGCTTCTTTCAAATGTCAAGATAAAGCCCTTATTTTCATGCCTAAAGGGGTTCAATCTGGCGTTTGGAATCGATTTTGGCAGCAGACACTGTTCCGAATAAAAAGATCACAATGTGATTTATTCTAACGACCAATTGAACGCAACGTGCGAAGTTATTGTAACAAACGTTTTTCCCGCATTGAAGTGGCGTACGGTGTTCCTAAACGGGTTATAGTATTTACTTTGAAATATGTTTGTATATTGATGGTACCAAGTGAGAACGAACTTCTATACAATTCAAAGCGTAAAACTGTTTATAAAACTACTAAATAGTCTTCTTTACTTACACTGAGTCCTGTGAAAATATTATGTTATATTAAAATACTTTTTTATAGAAACATGGAATTACAATTTGAATTACAAGTGACTGTAATTTCAATATATATATATATAATAAATTAAAAATATTTCAAAAACAAGAATACTTTTAATGAATATATTTATTCAAAGCTTTTCGCCGATAAAATAGTACCAACATCTTCAGGATAATAATTATCTAATAATTATCATTTTATTAGATAACTATTATCCTGAAGATGCTGGTACTATTTTATCGGCGAAAAGCTTTGAATAAATATATTCATTAAAAGTATTCTTGTTTTTGAAATATTTTTAATTTATTAACTATATTACAAGAAAACATATCACCATATTTAATACATTATTATATATATATATTATAGGTTTTTATATTTTAATTACTTTAATTATATTTATTTTATTAATTTTTAAAGCTACTGTTCTGATATTTAAAAAATAAACTGCTGCCAAACATTTTACAAAACCCACACGATTTAGTATCCATGATGGGGATCACATAGTATTACGCAGTATTTGGTTGGTAATCTGGATTTAGGTGGATCCTGTGCTATATATAACTCTCGATTGAAGACATTTTCAAACCCAGGGGATGATCCTTGCCGAGTCAACACTTAATAAAAGTCAGGCTCGCAAATAAACGAATTGTGTAATATTTACTCAGTATTTTTAAACACGTAATATAAACAAAACTTTATTAAAATAAATTCCTACTTAGGTCAACAATAATAAAGTTTGTTTTTGATAATTTTTATTTTATAATTAAAATTAATATAAATAAAGTTACTTGACCTAAGCGTTAAATGTGTGATCTACCAGATAACATAAAATCGGATTTTCTATGAAATCATTGTTATCTCTTATTTTACGTTATAAAGGACAAAATATCTATATAGAACACACTAACCCACTGGTAAAGAGTTTTTCTCAAACATAGGTCTAAAATAATTAAAAAATTAATTCTTATTATAAAAACTATATAAACATCAAGAGTCATCCACCACAATTATAACAAAATTATTAAAACTTTAGTGGATGAATAAAAACTATTTTATTAGCCATTAAAGAGAGAGAGAGAGAGAGAGATAAAGAAAGAGAGAGACAGAGAAAGGGAGGTAGAGAGAGAGACAGACAGACCTAGAGAGAGAGAGTGAAATATTAGAAGGAATTGAAAAACGTCGTGAACTACTATTCTTAAAATAATTCATTTTACTTAGTAATTTTATGAATAAAATTCTGTATTCAATACATATTATTCTTTCCAAATAGGTATTAGTAATTGAGGGAATAACAAATCTGGTTTTTAAATCAATTCCCTAAAATACCATTTATCAAATATTGATACATGATGTATTAAATAAATAAATAAATATATATATATATATATATATATATATATATATATATATATTTAGAGAGAGCAACGGATAAAATATTTACGAAATATTTCAAGTAACAAGTGTTTAGAAGCGTTATAATATATTTAGTAATAAAACTTTGCCTAGAATTTACTATGGTAATTTTTCGGTTTGAATAAAACGTGATTATTCAAGCTTGTTGAATACGCCTATAATTTATTTAAATAATATTTACTAATACTTGTTATTTATATTTAAGATTATTTATTTTCAGTTTAGTGGTATCCGTGTACCAAAGTTTTATTAATAATAATGTGAACAGTTTAAGCCTTTTTATTTACATCTCTAATTGCTCAATTGCGTTCAAACATCAGTTACGATGGAGTTGTAAAGGCAGTATGATAGATAGTATTGTATGAAAGGCAGTGTGGTATACAAAATGTATTAATTATATTGATTGATTGTCGTTAAATGAACATACCTTATAGTAATCAAAAATATTGACTAAAATTTAGAACATATTTTCTTTGACTGATTGTAACCAAATAAACTGAAATAATTACTTAACAACTTGTTCTCGCCCCTTTCTCTGGTTACTTTGTCCTCTTAGGTTTGCTTGGCAAGGCATCTGGTCCGCCGTCATCTGATTTGGATTCGGTTCATATTTCCTTTCTTCTTTCTGATGGTTTCGGTAAAGCCTGTGAGCAACAAACAGTATTAACAAACAATAGTGACAAAACAACGGAAAAAATTAGGCAACAGAAGTCCTTCAAACTCTACTTTCGACGCTTAATTTGTTGAGATCCACAATCAATTAATATGATGTGCATTCTCTTTCTATAGCATGTCCCAGTTTTAAAATATTTAATTCTGAATTTGAGCTAAAATAATTAAATATCTCTGGATTTCAGTTTATTTTCTTAACTTTCTAATCTTCTCCTCCTTAAGAGATTTGTAATTTTCTAGCCAATTCAACGGTTTTCAACGTTTTTAATTTGTAATTCCACAATTATTTTAAAAATCCGTAACCTTAATACACCTTTGTCCGTCACTTAAACGAATGGCATCTATCTAGATTTCTTTCAGGACTTTACAAATTTAGTGTCTATACAAAATATCTCTTTATATCGCATAGATAGATATTTTTCCTGGCGAAAAACCAATTGTGGTTGTCATCGCCAACCGAAATCTAAAACAAAACGCAATATTTTAAAAAAACAAAATAACAAAATCGATTATAAGTAAAACAAAAATTTCAAAACAAACAAGATTTTCAAAAAAAAGAAAAACATAAAACAATTATATAACCATAAATATATAACAATTAAAAAAAACATAACAATAAATTACAAAAAAACAACAATAAATCTATAACAATAAAAAATTTAAAACTATAAATAACATAATAACAACAAAGAAAAATAGATACATAGATAGATAAATACATAAATGCAGATAGATGGATAAATAGATAGACAGATCATGAGAGATACAGATAGAAACAGAGAGAGAGAGAGAGATATGTAAATGTATTTTGTGTATGATTCTAGTCATAACTTGAGGATTTTAAAAACAGCGTTCATATAAAATTAATTTTTGTAAATCGAGTACTTTACGTATTTGACATCATATTAGCAACTGCCTTTCTCAGTATGACTTGTAAACCTATTAATCTTCAGTTCTGTGAGAGAAAAATGTTTATTAAAAGAATTTTTAAATATAGAATCGCAAGAAGCTTTTCAATAATTACTGGTTTAAAACCAAACTTTCACATAGCAGGTATATTGCAATGAATATAAACTTATTTTGATATCTTTTTTCTTATTTCCGAAACTGAATCCCAATAACATGTTGCAGATTTACTATTATCTGTCAATCCGTTTTGTAAAGCAATTCTCCCTTAATTTCTGTTTGGTACTTGACAAAATGTTTAATATATTTCCCCAATTACTTACTCTTTAACTTTTCTTTATTAAAAAACTTGGTTTTTGGCTACATAAAAACGGGGCAACTTAGTCAAACTTAACGAAATCAGTCGAATCACTTCATTAGTATATTTGTTTACAGATCCATGTACATACACTTTGCACATTCGAATAGCGATATCGATATTTACGTTTTGTAATGACAAAGTTCTAAACATGTAACAATCCAAAACTTTGAAGTGGGGTCATATTGCTTTTATTGCTATTGCTAGCAATATTCAGCAGCTTCAAACAACGCATCCACAAAGTTATTAATTATTACCTTTGATGTTCACCGCGCAATACGTCCTCATGCAAGACCTGAGTACTTGAACTCACTTGAAATCCCGTTTGGCAAAACGTTAACATTGTTTTTTTTTTGCAACGTTCATCAGTAACGAGTTCCACATTTTTATATTAATTAAAACAACCTCTCACCACAAATTCAACAAATTTTATTTTAACCTTATGTACATTTCGACTACAACGTAATCATCTTCAGAGGTATTTTTACAAATAATCAGTTATTTGTAAAAATACCTCTGAAGATGATTACTTTGTAGTCGAAATGTACATAAGGTTAAAATAAAATTTGTTGAATTTGTGGAGTGAGGTTGTTTTAATTAATATAAAAATTTAAGCCACAGTTGCTTTAAGTTGTTGTGTTCCACATTGTTTATTAAGTCTGTATAGATTCTCATCTTTTGAATCGTCGTCATCAATCACAGAAACAATTAGCAGCTAATATTACTAAATAATAATATGTATAACATTATTTATTATTTGATTCTCTTGATTCACAAAAACACTTGAACTTGCTTATAGCGGTAACTTTAACCAAAGTTATAATGTTACACATCCCTAAAGCAGTTCTTTATTATTGTGGTCGGCGTTAGGGGAGAAGTGATACTTTGTCAACTCAGACTGTAACCGACTTCTTGGTTGTTTTACGTAAGAGTGTGGTAGGATAGGGATAATAGGTGTATCTTTAAAGAGTATTGGGAATTGTAATGTTGAAAAGTCACTGTGGGTTATATTGTAGTTGGATGTTAACTGCACATTCTTCACGAACAAAACAAAAATAATCTTTGCTAAGCAACAGAACAGTATGAAATGTAGAAACATTTATAACTACATCCAACACAAATACTTAACACCCATTTACATTAAAACTGACATAGAGTTATCGGCATTATAAATCTATATACTCCTTAAACATACACCCAATATCCCAAATATACCAAACCCCACCACTCTATCCTAAAACGACCAAAAGTTTAATAACGATCTGAGCGTACAATGAGACAAATCTCCTGTCCGTAATAATCCAAAATGTATGTACTACTATAGACAAGGGTAATATGCTTATATATACTCAAGTGTTTTAGTGTAATGTTATTTGTTTGTAATTACTACTGACATTAATTGTTCAATAATAACTACATATCCAACTAATAAAATTAGACAAGTCTTTAATCGTTTCTGAATAGCCTTATTGGTAATGGAGTGTTAATTTTCCGCTTGAAATCCCTTGTCAACAAAAATAAAATGTTATTAATTATTAGTGATTTGTCAGCAATTTTATAGGGCAATATTCGTTGAATGTAATCCTAGTGGAATTACTCAATTTATTTTAAATATTTTACCTCCTTTGAACGTTTTACGCAAAACGTGTTTCTCAAAATCATGAAATGGCGTTTTTATTTGATAAAATATAATGCAAAATTAAGTATTATTATTAATGAATACCATACTATTTAGTAGAAGATTGATGTTTATAACTAGTAAATAACTCATAAAAATTATTGTTAATTTCTGAAATAATATTATTTTTAATGTTGATACTTCATATAACAAAAAAAAACTATTTAACATTTATTACTTCGTGAAATGGTTGATAATGACTGTTTGTAGAATAAAAAGCGGAAATACACGTATCTAATAATTTGCATAAGTTCTTATTATTGTGCTTATTAAGTAATTTCTTATATTGAAATAATGTTTTTCATGAAAATATACTAATTATAGGTCAGGATCAGAAAACATAAAATCTTTTCATCTAATAATTAAAGATGCGTACGGTTTCAAGTGTATTCACTTTAAACTCTAAAAATATGAAATGGTGGTTTATTTGTGAAATCTCAAATAATTATCTGCCTTGTTTTACTTCCATCATTATAACTCTTGATTTTTCTTTTGCCTGTTTAATACGAAGGTGCAGCGTGCTACATCATGAGTAGCTCAATCATGAGTAGCTCAATCATGAGTAGGTGTGTGATTCTGCTAGGTACGATGCGAGCCCTTCACTGTCTGACCGTTCAGTAATTTAAATCAATATTTTAAGAAAGTTCATTTAATGTTATCTCTTTCTGTGAAGGAGTATCTCCAACAAGTTACTAGTTATATTTAGAGACAACGTACATTTTACCGAGTTTGGTTGAACAGTTATGTTTCGTGTTCAGGAGACTTTAATACTCGGAAAGTAAAACAAGACTTTATTCTCTTCATACTCCCCCCTTCAAGGCTTTATAAATTCGTCTACTCTTTGTTATTTTATTGCAAGCAATCACACATATCCCAATTTTCTCTTTCGTTGTGTTATCCGGGATTACTCTTGTAAAATCTTGGTAAGCTCTCGCTATCTTCCTTTTCAGCACATACAGCCTCCTAATAATGTGAATGTGAACTTATTTCTGTGATAATAATTTTGTTTTAATATTTGAAGTTGCGGAAGTTTTGTACCGCATTAAACACACATTCAGTACGTATTATTGCATATATACGGAATGAAACATAATCATATTAAATGAGTGTAGCTCTGTTTATAACAATGGAAGCTATAAATATTAAAACGTTGAAAGCAGCAGCTATGTGCACATAAGCAAATATATTGATTTTTGAAACTCTTCAAATCCGTAGTTTTTTTCTTAACTAATCCTTATCGATCTTTCAAAGTATCAGTATAAATTATCTATATTTCAAATCCACATTTTTAACTCATTATACATTATAATGCTCTTCGCATGTTGGTCACATATTTTGAATTGCTTACTATTTTGGTACTTGCTACTGCAGTACGTTTTATTACTTTGGTAACATGTCTAGCATGATATTTCTCCTCCTTCCTTCATTATATTGCTGAGGCGTAAAATATTGCTACATAATACACAAATATTATGACGTCAAAATAAAAAATATATATATATTGGTTGAATTAAACTTGAATGTATTAATTCAAGTGTAAATTCAAATGTAAATAATTTACATTTTATCGTAAACGTTTTGTGTTTTTAAAACAAATATTGCAAAAACTACCCATAAGAATAAAGAAGTAATATTTTTTTCTAAAGTAAATTTCTATTAAAATTTTATTTGAGGTTTTTCAAATTTTATTACCAATATTTTCTTTATAACATTATTATGTGACAAAATAGAAAGCGAATTTCCTTACAATATTCATTTCTATAAATGGTTATGATCCATTGTTTTGTTTGTTACTATTAATACGCTTTCTTTTTTCGTTTCTTGCATTGTATTGTAGTGTCTTTTTGCTTTCCTTTTGCAACGTTAATTTGAGAAGCAAGGTTCGATACCATTAATCCACCTTTGTTTATTTTATTCTTTTCATTCATGTTTAATCTTATTTATTTATGATAATGTGTGGTAACCATGGCAACAATTTAGGTTTTTAATATTGAGGTTTCGACAGCAACCAGATGGGGGCAAAGAAAAACATTCCTTTAAGTCTATAAGAAATATATTACTAGATATAGGAGAGTTAGCTAAATGCCAAAACGCTAGACTTAGAACATGTAGATGGTTCGATCTGGCTTAGACCCAAATACTAATAATTTAATTATTAAATAAATATCTTTTTATGCTGTATTAACTTCAACTGTCATCCACTATAGAGTGAAAAATGTGTTTGAACGTGATTGGATAGATATTTTTTTTCGTTTACAATAGAAAATGTGCAAACACACACACACACACCACACACACACACACCCACCCACCCACACACACACACACACACACACACACACACAAACACACACACACACACACACACACACACACACACACACACATACACACACACATACATATATATATATATATATATATATATATATATATATATATATATATATATATATATATATATGTACATATGGAAAGTGTGAGCTAATAGGAGTCATGTAATAAATAAGTATTAAAAATGATTAGATAGTTAAATTTACATTTAATAGCAAATAGTTCTAACACACAAATAACATTGTCAAGGATATAATGTAACACAGGATGAAAAGAAAAAAGTTTTCATTACAACCTATCCACCTTGTTCACTTGGATTAATTTAAACAAGTAGTGCATGAAAAGAATCCAGATGGAAAATTAACTTGGCCTGTTTCAGAAACATTCATTAGATGTTTTCCTTGATGGACTTAACGTTACGAATTTTATCAAAAAAATTGGAATTTCAGTATAAAATTCTAAATTGTGAAAATAAATTATAGGTGTAATCTTGTACTTTGATCAAGAACAGTTTATTTTTAATAATCACTTGTTCAGGAATTGTAACGTTGATAATACTGAAAGGAAATTTACTAATTGATATTTGAAACAACCCTCACAAAATCTTGAAAAACATTATTATAACGTGTTACATAAATACTTGATTTGAATCAAATTAAAATTGATAGTTAACAATGGTCCATTATTAAAATTTCAAGTAAAAATATAAACACCCGCATCTAAATTCATTAAAGATGAAATTTGAAAAAACGTAATCTATATATTGAAAAATACAACAAAGGACACAGGAATAATAATACAAATACTAATACTTTATTCAATGTTTTGTACTTTTTAAAATAAGGATACTTTATTTCTTAGTAAAACAAGTTTATTTTTAGAAATTTTAAAATGGTAATTTGTAAATATAAGAAGGAATATATAAAATATAACACATAAAGAAATCTTCAGTGTTTATATGTACTTTTATTTTTAAAACAACAATGATTTTGCTCTTTTATGCTAATAATTATAAGACTATTATTAATTTATTGTTTAAATAATACGAATTTTAGAATTTTTTTGTTAACATGAGAACACAATTTTAGAATGATATAGTAATTAGAAATATTATTTCGCTCCTAATATAAGTTAAAGAATAAGGAATAACAGAAAGAGTGTTCCTTATGCTTCTTTTATTATTTTATCAAAACTTTTCTTGATATTTAATTTTTACTTTACTTGATACCTCATATTTTAAACGTCATTATTACCAAGCCCTGTTAAATGATTTACCTACTTCTTTTTAGTCCCGGCAAAGTATACTGCAAGTGTCTCACTACATAGGCCATTTCGTTACTTTACTCGTGATCCACTACAGTTACGATTCCCACTGTATACGGATACAAGCTACTTCACGAAGGAATACTGTTTTTTTCAAAGCATTGTACAACATTAGAATGCTATTTCTATTATCCTAATCACCAGTACACCTACACAATACTTCCAGAATATTCTGAAAATATGCTTTAAGGGCACTCAGGAACGGTAAATATTAATGTTTTGACATTTCAGGTTTTTATTGATTCTTATTCCTTGAAATATTAGCTTAAAAATGATGTATAATACATATAGGTTGCAGTTATATTTCATTTTGAAAAATTCTATTATATAAGGCGATGTGCGCTACCATGGAAACAAAATAAATCGAGTTCTCTTACATCATAAGTTTTCATCATTATACACAATGCTTCTACTCCAGTTGACAGCAAACCTTATGAGAATTATGACATAAATAAACTTGAATGCATTGGTCACATTAAAAAACGCATGGGAAGTAGGTTACGGACACTGAAATCAACGAATAAAGGGAAACTATCAAATGAGAAACCATTTACCGGAAAAAGCCGTCTCAATGACCGGGCAATTCAAAAGATTCAATTGTTTTATGGATTAGCAATAAGAAGGAATACAACAAGTGAAAAACACATGCAGAAAGCTGTATGGTTAACTTCTTCCATATTCAGTCTAACAACGACAAACCGACGCACCAACTCTGCCCATCCGGAGATGACACTTAGTGTAAGTACAAGAAAGTTATGCTTTCGGGTCTCACATATGATCATTCAAAACTATTTCACCTACCAGAAGTAATAATGCTTGAAATAAAGTCAATATTCAAGTCTTTGTCGGATCCTGTTTTTCTAAAGAAATGTTTGAAAGGGAAGTCGAGGAACCCAAACGAATCACTGAATAATTTGATATGGTCAAGACTTCCGAAAAAACATTTGTAGGTCTGTCCACTTTCAATTTTGGAGTGTCAGAAGCTGTATTATCTTTCTACAATGGATATGTCTCCAAGGAAAAGGTGTTGGAACATCTAGGGCTTCAAGCTGGAAAACATCTTGTGAAGGCAATGGAAATCTTAGATCCTTGCGAGTCTACGAAGCAGACAAGGCGATGAATGAACTCGAGAAGTAAATAAGAATGAACAGAACAATGGTTAAAAGAAACCTGGAAGACCAATATGCAGAGCTAGAAAACCCAGACAACCCCTCATACAGTGCTGGCGGCCATTAACACAGGTATGATTGTACAATAAAACTTTTATACATCTTATTTGGTTAATTTCCGAAATTAACATTTTATAAATTTTACTACACGTATCTCAGAAACCGCTCAATATAACTTGTTGAAATTTTTACTGTGGTTTTATAACTTCCAAATAAAGTTCCTAACACAAGGAATTATAAATATAATATATAAGCCCCAAATAAAAAAAAAAAGTTTAAACAATTTTTTGAAAATTATAAATACTAATAGGAATATTTTATTAAAAAATTCCCATGAACTTGTAAAACAATAATGTTGTGTTAGGAACTAGGCAAAATGCTAATCTTCAAAACAAAACATAAATTTAAAAAAATATCTCAAGTGGAAAAAAAGTTATGTGCATTATTGCTAGCATTGAGTTTAAATGGCGTTCGGAGTGCCCTTAACACTTTTACTGTTGGAGTCAGCTTTGGTAGATTAAACAGCTCCAGTATCGAATTCAATCAGCCTGTGCTTTGTCTAATCGATAGCTCAATCTATGGTTTATCGTCGATAGTTTAAGACCACGTTGTCCCTTGGCGCGCGCCTAATCCCCACCCTAGCACAGTTCCCTCACCCCCAAGTCTTTTGCTTGCCGTAGACAGACCAGCACGTCCGTTGCGGGTTTAACCTTATTCGCCAACCTCGTGGACGTTAAGTTCGCCCCGCGTATGTCTAAATTTAAGTGTTTCGTATTGTATTTGCTTTATATGCTCGTTAACCGCGAAAGTGTACATTATTTAGTCCAAGTGCCGTGTTCGAATGCACCTTTAACCTCGCCGTTACAAGCCGCCGTTACGGAGTCGCTCGCAATCATTTAAAGACTTATTTCAATTGTGAATAGCATGAGAATTGAACTCCGTTTTATTAAGTTTTACAGCACGAGCCGTCTGACCATCACCACTTCACCCAGGGCCCTGCTGCAGAAGTCCAGAAGACATCAAACCTACCGTGCTCGTAACCCCTTTGTTCAGCTTAGGGTAAGTGTTAATCAGTTCCAAATACTTTTAACATAAACTTGTGCCTATTTTCCCGAGACTTATTTAGTGATAAACACTGTTTATTTGTCGATTAGGCATTTCTGCCGCCTGCCTTAATTTTATTCATGTACAATTTCAATCACAATAACGACCGCGACTATCTCTCTCTTTCGTCTTCTTTCTAATATTTTAGCGGAGCTGACGCCTCCATTTACTATATACGTTTTTGTAGCAATCAAAGTTGCCCTTAAAAGTTTAAAATCTAAACAATCTAATAGGTGTTTATTAAATAGTGAAAAAACCTCCTTTTTGAATTAGTAATTTTTAAAACAAAATAATGAATGCTGCGATCAAAATTGTAAACATAATTTTTTATTATATTCAAGCTATCTTTACATTAAGGCTCATAACGCATAGGGCCTACTTAATAAAATTTATTACATCATTAATTATGGAAGTTTTTAATAACTAGGAGGTTGGATATTTCGTGGCTTTAGTAAAATTTAGTTTTAAAGAAAATTCCATTAGATAATTTAGCGAATTAAAATAAACAAAAATTTCGCTAAAATCAATAGAACAAAATAAAAAATTTATACTCGTCACATGTATGAATTCAAAGGTATGTTTAATGGAACTAGAATAGAATTTAACTAGTGGAAACATATAAAATTATATAAGTACTGATAAAGTATAATCTCCAAAAAGCAAGTAATTCCTGTAAGAAATTACATATTCCGGAAAATTTGCTTGTTGTAATCATCTTGAATTACTCACTAGACCATAAGTAATTATTGCGTAACAAAGTGAAGCGGAGCGTTTAAAGCCTAAACTATCCTAGTTTCAATTTAAAATTTAGTTTAAATTTCTTTCGGCATAAACCTAAATTAAAAGTCAACTCAAAGTGGTAATCAAGGCTGCTTTCTTCATCATTCTATGGAAACTTTCTTCATAATTTAGAATTCTTTTTACGACATAAAAGATTCGTTTTATAAGAGTTATTTTATCAATAAACAAAACCATAAAATGATAGAAAAACTAGAGCTTTTTGATATAAGTAGCTTGTTACAAAAATCGGCAAAATATGGTTGAGTTCCTTTACACATTTTACCTTGTCTAAGTCAATAAAATACAACAATATTCTTAGGGCATGTCAAACAAAAAATATATAAACCGAATTACTGTATTTGGAATACTAAAGTTTCAAAATTACATATCAATTAATTCAATCAGATCTTATGATTTTAAACACTTATATATACATATATTAAAACTTACCTCCTTAAGAAATACAAAAGTTCTACTTATAAATGTAACTTCGGATGTATTTCTCCCTATTATTCAACACAATTTTTAGGATTTGATTTCGAAGAAGTAAACAAAGTGGATGATATAATTAGTACGGTCAAGGGTGTGTTAAAGTTGTTCTTGAAATGTATCGTTGATTTTCCCTTGATAATATTATTTAACTATACTAACCAGTTATATAGGGGACTGTAAACAAAAGAAACATTTGTTGCAGAAGAACTACCCCTATGTTGCTATCCATTAGTCACTGTAAGAAGTTCCGAAGTAACAGTTTACGCTAAGACAGAAACAAAGTGCGAGGAAAACTATGTAGCGATTCTGTAAAGTGGTTTATAGAAATCTCAATCTATTTTAAAACAGCAGTTTCCAGGTTCAAGGAATACATTTGTCCAAAGTAGAAAACAACTTGAAATGAAAATGTTTGGTTCTGAATGGAATTTCCTATTATATTTCAATAATTGCCATTCAACTGACAGTATCGATCGGTAACTCAGAGTGTTATCCTTTACCGACTTTAACGCTGTTCCCTGGCAGCAGGTAGAAAATGGTTGACAGTAAGTTCGTCCTTCTGTTAAAAAATTTCCACGCTTTGCTAATATTCACTTTTCAATAGTGGAGTTATATTCGAATAGATCTGCCTCAGGATTCTAGATCCCTATCAAACTCTAACTTTCGTACCGGAACCTTTTCTGCAAAGTATTTTCATTACTAAAAATATCTCCAACTGAAAATTAGAAAATTCAGTTCCATCAGAAAATTCTCAAATTCCGATTTCGATTCTAAAATTTTTCTTCCGAGTTTTCATACTTAAGTCGAATTTAAATTCTCTCAAGTTAAATAGACCTAATGTTTTTGCTCTAATAATAATTTAACACCTTGGCCATATGGAGAAACCTTTTGAAAGTTCCGTTTTAATGTAATAACTTGCACAGAACGTTCATCTTTTATTTATGAACAAGAATATCTGAAAACATGACAAACATATTGGATATAAGCGACAAGCAAAAGAAACAGAAATGCTTCCGATAGTCTTTGTTGTTACGGCATTAATAATAACAAAAGTGGCTTTATATTAAACCGCGGTTTGCTTTAATCGTATAATTCAGTCAAAGCAACCAATACGTAAATAGGAAATAGTTGTTGGTTATTAATATTTTAATAAACAGTTAAAAAAACAAGAATCGGAATTGGAACTGGAATCGAGAATCGGAATCGGTCCATTCTTAGTTGACACAGTAATAAATACAGGTCTCATTTTTTTTTTCAAAACCTCAAGATAAATGATAATGATTTTTCTTCTATCGAGTGATAATATAAACAAACTTAAGGTAAACTCACTCTATAGTGTAATACGTAAAATTGACTGAGAGAAAAACAGATTTCTCTATCCCTTCTGCTTTTAAAGATACTTTTGAAAAGTATTAGCTACCAGGGTAACGCATACTTTCCCAGATATATGTATGTGTGTATTTGTGTGTGTGTGTGTGTGTGTGTGTGTGTGTGTGTATGTCTGTTTGTATTTGTATGTACATTCTATTATTGCTAGATACAGTAAGAAAACAAAACAAACAAATTCTTCAAGTGTTCAGCTTTGTATATTTTTTCAGAATTAATTCGTTTCTCTCCTAAACTAACTTATGATTGAATGTATTTCCAGAGAATGTTGTTCTGAATTTAAACTAGCATGTTATAATATAATCTTCCTCTGCACAGAATTATGAAACAAACATTTTACATATTCCTAATTATTTAATGTACAATGTTCTGTTGTAAACGGTATATTTCAGTACTTATGCTAGTAACTGCAAACACTAAATATTTTTTATATTTTTGTGTATATTTATTTATTTTTAAATTTATTATTTTACTTTGTAAGTGTTATTTTCTATGTAATATATCATAAATAATAATTTAATTAGGTATATCTTTCATAAATTCTTTATTCCAAACACTTTTCCGTCATAAATTTCCGCTAAACCAAGCAATCATCTTGCAACTAATATCAGGTCCACAACACTGCTATTACATTTAAAAGCTATCAGTTTCCTAAGGACAGCTAACTTTCTTTGCGCTTGAACAGAAATTGATTGAAGGGAAAAAGTTAAATATTTACTACACAACTCGTGAATTATTGCCTACATGCCCATACACTGTTAATCTCTAATCTCTGTAATCAATGAGAACTTATAAACGAGGACTTATATATGAATACGACACAAACAAAGGCAGATTTGAAGCTGCAGATATTAACAGAACTCGTTATTTGCCGAAAGTCTTCAGGAGTTGTTTATTATTTAAAGCTACAGCTTAATTTTATAACATATAATATATATATATATATATATATATATATATATAGTGTGTATGTGTATGTAAGTGCGTGCGTGCTTGTGTGTGTGTGTGTGTGTGTGTGTGTGTGTGTGTGTGTGTGTGTGTGTTGTGTGTGTGTGTGTGTGTGTGTGTGTGTGTGTGTGTGTGTGTGTGTGTGTGTGTGTGTGTGTGTGTGTGTGTTGATATGAATTCACGGAGAGAGCAATTTCAATAAAAACAAGAGTACTTTCATTCATTTTGTAGAGTATGAAAACGCATATATATATATATAAGTATGCCGCCATGTGTGCCTGTAAAGTACGTTGTAGTGCACTAGGTTGGACATTATGTGATTTTAATTTTTTATATTTATATCATAAAAACGTAAACCAACCCAGCAATAATATTTACTAACATCAAAGTAAACTAAAATATCCTGGTTAAAATGATGAAAAATAAACTATTTCCGAACAATATATAATTGGAAAAACAATGTATATTTGCTTCATGCAAATTTTCGTACTTTGAATAACAAATGCTTTAAGTATCAAGAGCATTGAGCAGTATTTTAGGGTCGTTATATGTTATGCAATTTTCAATACAATGTAAAACGTTTTTCAGATGTCAATTTTAAATCTAATTTCCTGTTAAACTTCAATAACATACAAGCCAACTTCAGGATATTAAGGGGATAATTTCCTTGGATCAAAAGTAAAACTCTGGGGAAACACTGATCACAAACTATTCTGATCACAGAATGTACTACTTTAAAAAGATTTCTGCTTGTAAAAAATTGTATATTTAAAGGTTTAAAAATTATTTATAATGTTAAAATTGTATAGTACGTAACTTATTTTTTTAGAGCATAATAATTGTTACAGAGGCTGTATTATCATAATAATAAAATTTTCATTTTGTGTGATCAAATATTAGTTTGTTATATTGGTGCTCATAAGAAGCCATAAAAATAAAAATTTTCTAAAAATTAAATTTATAAAGGTCTTTGAAATATTGAATTTAATTTTATAGTATATCGTGCAGTTACCTAAGAGTAATGGAATAATAAATATTTGCACCCACATTTTACATTAAATAATTTTTCAATTCTTACTAATTAGTTCACACTCTTTCTACCAGAGTTTATATTTCTTGTTCAAACTTTCAACTGTTAATAAAATACTTTGTATACATCCACTCAAGTTCAAATACATTTTTTTAACTTTTAGTGTAGCACTTACACGATTTGTATACTGTTTTCTCAAATATTTATTCATAATTTATTACGATTTTACTTTAAAATATTGTTGTATTACTTACTTCAAACATCACTCTTTCATTAAATTTAATTAATTTAGCTTTTTATTTTGCCTCTCAATGTTATGATTCTGTTATATGTGAATACATATTTATAATAATTAAAATTATTTAGTAAAAAGTAATTAACATACTGCAGGGTGTGTAACGACTGTATTGATGACGCAAGACACACATTTTTTGAGTGTGGCAGATTCGCAGCCCAGAGGAGCCGGTTGATGGCACGTGCCGCGGGTCTCTCCCTAGAGAATATCGTGCGGATGATGCTTGCATCTGAAGACAATTGGATGACTGTAGAATGGTACATCGAAACCATCCCTACGCTGTAAAAAAGAAGAGGGATGGTTAGATCCATGATAGAGGTCACTAGATAAAAGGCATCACCTCGAAGTAATGCCTCGGCGGTCCCGGGATGGAATCTCTGCCTGGAAAAACTGTTTTAGTGGGTATACTCTCAAGTAGAGCCTAGTGCAATGTTGAGAGGAGCCCGACACTATGTGCATAAAGCATTTCCCGTCGTTACAAAAAAATAATAATAAAATTTAAAAATTTAAAAAAAAATAATTAAAAAAAATTTGTTTTTTTACCTAAGTAAGAAACGACTTTAAAAAAAGTTATATTACTTGGTAATGTAATATCAGGAACCTCCTATTCCAAATGTTACTGGAAATGTTATTGTAGTACAAAACTTTGACATTTGCTTCACAAATTACAAAACATTAGCTTACAACGTTTAAATTCAAGTATTAAAACTTTCCTAAAGCGATGCATTGGTATTTGGATTGGTTAAATCTTCTTGTTTAATGAGCTTTCATGACATAAAAGTGGGGTTTCTAAATATTCCTTTATAAGTGGAGAGTTCCTAGTAGACTATTCCCTTCATAATATTATTACACTTAAAATGTGTTTTTTTGTTACTAAGATTGCTAATGGACTACCCATGATTGTTTGTCTTTACTTTCCAAATTATCAGAAATAAGATAAATATTTTTTATTCATAAAATCTAAATTTATATCTAGGCATTTCTTTATATGCATTAGAATATGTTTTTATAACTATTTCATAAAACTAATGAAATGCCTTGGGCGCCATTTTTAAACAAACCAAAATAATTTTCTAAAATGCTATGTAATATCTCTCTCTCTACCTCCCTCCTTCTCTCTCCCCCCCCCTATTTCTCTCTCTCTCTTTATACATAAATTTTAATTTTTATGAGGTTTAATTTATAAATAAAACAATGTCCAATTGTAGAAATTTTTTTAACAATATCCAAAACAATCTCCTTGATGACCTTTGATTTTTTATAAACATTTTCTCATTTGTATTATTGTAATTTTATTAATATAGTTATGAATAATAATAATGAAGAACATTAATAAAGGATTATAAGTGGTTTAAAAAATGTTCCAAACATTTAAGAAACTGCTTACTACCTCAAAGTTAAATATGAATCTTAAAATGAAGAATTTTGTTTTAACCGAGTAACCTCTAATATTTGAAAATGCTGTTACGAGTGCATTAGTCAAGTTATCTTGCAACGGGTTACCGTTATCCAGCCACTGCACTTACTATTAAATTTAAAAGCAATTCCTCTCCCTAACGAAACCAATCATTTAACTACAGGATTGGAAATTACTTTGAGCTAAATTACCGAGGCGCCAAATAACTTGAGCGGATCCAAAACTCCACTTTAGTGGAAAATAATTATGGAGTGATTTATTCTCTAATTTTACCAAACTATTCAAAGGTAGGCGTGAAGCATATACTCGGTCAGTTGCAAGGAAATAGCAAAATATCTAGAGATTAAATTTATTTAATATTATTATTATGTCTGAATATAAAGATAGAGTTTTCACACTATTTGCAGGAACGAGATATGAATTGAATAGCAATTTTATTCGTGCTTTGCTTAGTTAAATTTGCCTTAAGAAAGACATAGATAAAATAAAGAACAATTAAATTAAATTATAAATAACATTTTGCAGATGATGGACAAACATTTTAGTTTATTATATTGTATGTAATTATTTAGGAAACAAACTATTAGGTATGTAGTACAGTTCTTACTATAGATAATAAACCGAAAGCTATTTTAAGTCACTAATTCTACTGTATCTTATTTTAATAACTTTTGTTTGTACAACATTCCCTTACTTTATGTACTACTCGGCGCATTATGGTTCGGATTTTATACTCTTTTTCCAGTTTAAAACACAAACATTAAAATTACTCATTATATTTTAGTAAGTATAATAATCATTTACATGATGATGTTTAGAAACACCTATTTACATCATTTTCATAATAGAAACGTATTTCAACCTGTATACGCCGGAATGTTTCCGTTAGGGACTCATTGAAACGTGGCAAGAACACACATTTCAATGAAAGTTCAGTTAATCCACTCTGATTCGCTGGATCGCCAAAAGATCAAACACTATTGGCCATCATAGTTCAAGTGGAACAATAGATATTAGGAATGAGAAACAATAGATCATAACTGAAAGCAAGCCAATCAAAGTAGATGGAGAAAACAATCAAATTTCAAGACGGACGGTAACTTCTAAAGGAATTAATTGTAAGGTTTCAAGTAGTTTTTTTTTACAAAGAAACTAGAAACAATAATATCTTCATATTACTATTGCATATAATAGACAGTAGACAGATATTAGGGTCACATTATATTGGAAGGCTCCTTCTAGTTAGGGTTTAATTACAGGTTCCTTCTATACATAATAACGGTCAAACATTACAGTAAACCCTCGGGCTGCATGTCGCACATACGTGGTACAATGTTTAATATGGGCCGTTACGAATTTAAACGGTTAAAAGAGTGTAGGAACTATTACCTTTATAATGGCTAGATTTGGATATATTTAAAAGGATTTGAATTAAATGAACGGAATATAGGTGGTGTCTAGAAAAAGAACGGAATGGAAAGATTATTTAAAAAACTAAACTAACGTGTTCAAACCAGATGGACTCATTCTATCTAGGGATATACTGAGTGCGTTAACGTTCTGTCTGAAACTTTTGTTGTTGCATTGAAAAGATGGGGCAGAGCTGTTGTGCCAGAAGAGATGTTAAGAAGGTTTGAAATATTGAAAAGGGTTTAAATGGGTTGTTACTGTTTAAACAGATAAAGTTTAAAAAGGGCAACAAGGATGCCGAGATAAAAGTGTTTAAGAGGCATAAGGATAAACGATTAAAAGAAGGCTTATGATGTGTTAGACATGTGTATGAACAATTAAACAGTCTACTTGCTATGTTGATGGGAACATTATTGCTATTTTACAATACGAACAAAAACTTACGAACAAAACGCCTACGAAATATATTTCTTGACATAATAGCCATTGTAAACGTATCGTCATTAGTTATAGATTTTACTACAGAACTTGGACATTGGAAATGAAGTAATTTCAGGTACTTTGCGATTTTCAATCCTCAAAGAAAAACATAAATTAACAATGTTCATGCCTTGGTTCGAAGAGATGCTTCCAGTCAGAAAGCAACAATACAAATAATGGACTCTTTAGTAGTGATTAACTTTTGTAGGCGTATCACACCGTCTGATTCTTTTTGCTATAAATACAAATCATACTATGCAATAAAAATAAGTTATTTACGTTAGAAAAATATCGTTTGTATTGTAAACCAGATCTTGTCAATCTGTAAAAATATGATTTGAAGCTAAGTTGAAAGTAATTCAAATCATTCTGAACCTGAAACAATCAGCTTTGAGTGGAAATATATATTATTTCAGTACAGTGTTTCAACATATCCATATGCGATGTCGCATTACAATAGGCTTTGTTGGAATGAAGCAAAATCCACTATCCCTCATTTACATTAAATTCCATAATAATAATAATTACATTTTTGTAAGCTGATCATATTTTATTGAAACATGCGTTGTTTTACAAATATTTGCAATTTGTTTTTGTTTAATACAAACGACGTTTTTCGTTTGATTTCGAAACAATATGAAACCTTTCACCAGCGTTACTAATTACAGTAATTTGAGACTAGTTGTAGTTTTTCGTCAAAGTCTAATGTTCAGTTAAGTAATATCAGTCATAAATGCAAAAATACAGACAATCTCAAAAACATTGATATATAATATTCTCGAGTCGCTTAGGTTTCGAATTAGTTTTTAAATAACCAACTTTACCAAAAATTATTTTTTGTGTTTAATCTTAATGAGATATATTCTTCCCCCAGGAATAAGTTGGCATCTACCTTCAGTATAAAACCAACATCGGTATATTTTGTTCCTTGATCCATCGGCTAGTTATCAGAAAATGTAAACCTAAAAACCCTCAATGGCTGGATATAATACAAGTTCATCCAAACAGGCTAACGTTTGACAGCGAATTAATGTTTTATTATTCTCATACCCTTTCTTTTCTTATTCTCATTCCCTTTTAAATGACATAGGAATGTATTTGCAGTTTAACGGTGTTGTTCTCGTTTCGTAAGACAATATTCTTTTATTAACAAATATCATTGTTTGCGATTGTGCATTTAAAAACAGGCTACTGACGGTTTTATTTATTAACTTGTAATAAAATAAAACTATTAATACAACTATGGTAGGATAAACATGAATAGGGAATTCTCTAAATCATGTCATCTTTTATGAAATTGTTACACTCCATGAAAGTGACTAGTAAGTGTACTAATCATAATACTTTTTTTTTCTAAATAGGCTATCGAATTAAATTTAAAATATTCATAAGGGTTGTTTACAAGGGATAAGCTTACATTACAACCCTTCCCTCTGGATAATGTTTGCAGCCTAACACTGCGGAGTGATACCACCAACAACCGTCGGTAATAGATGGATTGTTCACTACTTGTCGTAATGCGAGGCGCTTTGTAGCCACGACCAGGTAGTTGCGCAAACAGGAATAGAAAGATGTATCTTAAATCGAAGGGTAAATCTAGAATGTAATAATCCAATACGTAATGTTCACCTTTGAAAGATCATGTTGACTCTGAAGTATGTGGTACTGGTTTCTTCCTTCTTCCATTAGTGAAACCAAAGAAAGTATCTTGCCAATTATTTCCCAGCAACTACCCTCTCTACCCTGGGATCAAGCAGCGTCACATTATCCTCAGATACGTTTATAGTCAGATATTTATTATAACGTATGTTCTTAGATTGATATCGACTTAAGTATATTTAATATAAGGAACATACATAGTAGTGTGTATTTTATTCATTTGGCGATTAGAGTCGCTATGTGAAAAAGGTTTACGTTTACAGACACACTTACACACACACACACACACACACACACACACACACACACACACACACACACACACACACACACACACACACACTCATACACACACACTCACACACACCACGCCAACACACACACAAATTCATTACACATCCTCACAATTTATTACAAATTCACATAGATTCGTCATAAATAGTCCATTTCCATCGCCATTAGTTTGTTATTTTTGCTTTGGTAACATCCCATATTTCTGAACCGTAGAGTGTAACCCTCTGAACAATACTTGTATAAATGTGTTTCTTTGCTTCTTTCGTGATTGTCTTTTGGCAGAGAAGAAGGACACTGTACTACCTTTGTTTATTATTTCCTTGATTTTATGGTCACTATCGCCTTAATTATTACGGAACGCACCTAGATATTTCCCCGTCTTTACCTTTTTGATTTCTCTGTGTTATAGGCTAATTTTGTTAATCTCGTCTTTGCGTCGTCTGTTAGATATTCACATCTTGGAATTCTCATTGTTACTTCGCTGCCTCATTAAACTCTTGCAGTTTTCTTATCATATAACTAACATCGTAATCGGAAAATTCTTTTTACTACCCTTAGTTATAATAATAGTTATAAATCAGAGAATTTGGAAGACTTTTGTTCTGAATCTGAGAGTGGAAAAAACGAAGATGAAGTTTCGTTCAACGCAAAAAAAATAAAATATTCTAAAGAGCTAAACAAAATTAAGTAAAGTAAATGCATCCCAGAATTATGTGATTTTATAATTATTTTATTTAAGTTGTCAAACGCAAAGTGTTTACGTTTTTAGGTTTCGTCTCTATTATAATAGTAGTAACTGTACTTAGGCTATAAGAAATTTAGGAATTAGAAACAATAACATTTTGATACAATGGGATCATAAACCTATTTATCAGGTAGGTTAATAATTTATCGTTAGGAAAGTTTCCCACTTTCTTTAGATTTCGCTTTTAATAATTGAGTTTAATATCTTGTATGTATTAAACTGATCGTTGATATGTAGAAGATATTGGGAGACAAATTTACTCTTTATTAGTCATTTGCATCTTATTCTGGTATAGGCTATAAAAATCTCTTCATGTTACGTGTATAGGCTTAATGCAAAATGCATTATTAGAGTAAATAATACATTTATTATGAAATAAGAGGTATGGCGAAAATAATATAAGCCTATCTATAAAATAAATAGTAGTTTTGAAAATTAAAATATCGAGACGTATTAAAACGGTTAAACACGGTAGCAAGTAATTTAAATTACAGACTTACCATAGGAAAGAATACCCGCCGTGTCTCGATACTTCCAGAGTGATTTTAACACCTGGTTATTGTGATATTCTCCGACATTTGGTAAAAGAATTAACGCCTTAGATAATGTATAAAAGATGCCACAATATACATCTCTGTATACGATGCTGAAAAATGTGTCCGAAATAACAACAGCAAAATTATGCATCAAGTTAAAAAATATTCACGACACAAACACCAACACGCATACACACACACACACACACACACACACACACACACACACACACACACAAATAACAAACCAATCGATCATTACTTTTATCTATTTGTAATCGGTGAGTTATATTTGCTGCTTTATATTTAAAAAAGATTTAAAAAATATTCAAAAAAATAAGCATGAATGAATATTACAGCTGAAATAAAATATTTTTCACAGATTAAATTTGTTAAATAAAACTAGCTCACAGCCACGGATAAAATGGTTTAAAATGATAATAAATAAATAACTAAATACTCTTATATCACTTTCCCTTCAGCATTACTCGTTAAACAAATTTAATGGTTCATAGTCCCCGGGCGTAAAATCCAAATATCAAAAATCTGCCAATAACTCTAATTCCACGGATAACGGGGCCCATAATGCGTAACTCTCTCTACACATATCAGTCACACAGATATTGCCACCTATCCACATAAATCTAGAAACTTCGAGGCAGTATTTCAATTTATATAGCATGGACTATATATTTACGGCTTTGAAGAACAAAATGTGTCTATAAACAATTTATGTTGTTCATCATAACTTATGTAATAATTATTTGAGGTAAAACAGAAATAAAGTAAAAATATTTTATAAATATAAATAAATATTAGTGTTGAAACTTTAGTGGAATTGAATTTTTTTAATTTGAAATATAAAAATATATATTATTTATTTATACAGCTCTTTATTAAGTCTATATTGGCCCTTTGTACTCTTTGAGGGCGGAAAATATTATAGTTAATATTTTTAATTGAAATAAAAAATTTATTATTTGAGAGGAAAGATTATGACATTAAGTAAAATCTTTCTGTAATTAGTTTAGCTTTTACGTAGGCACAATCAGTTCAATCCTAAAAGGTCAGTTTATTACACATTTCATTGAAATTTTAACACATCTTGGTAATTTTATTAGTTTGATATTTTGATATTCGTAGCGATGGGTTTGAATATAATATTGGTCAAGTTAGGTTGCAACATGAGTTATGAATAGCTGTGGAATCATGAACTGCATTTGTTCATGTATAGCAGAATAATATAATAGCAGAATTGTAAGCGTCACACGAACTATCATATTTACTATCTCATATAAAGCCTAATTCTCAAGGTTAGAGCCACAGAGTACTCAATACAAATAAAGTAGTCGTCTAATGAAATAGATATATTACAGTCTAGATGTGAATCCAAATTCGTCATCTTGGCTGAGGAAAATTTCTCCAAATGTATGCCGTGCAACGCACAAAATATAATAAAAACTTTCACTTAAATCAAGGTTTAAAGCACTTAGAGTGGAAATTAAATGTTAAACTTTGGTAGGTATAATCAACCTGATTCCCTCATTCAGAATATTAAACCATAAAAGTAATATTTTGTTAGAAAGAACGTTAGAAAAATAGATTTAGTAAGAGGTGCACTTTGAAAAACATAAAAAAGTTAGTAAGCGACAATTTTTCGTATTTGTTGGTTAGAAACATTTTGTAAGCGAACGGGTTTTAGATAAGTAGTTAGATTTTATTGTTGTTTTTATGTTATGTTCGTAGGACGTTTGGTTTGCTGTTAGTAAAGTGGTAAAGGGAAAAGATTTTAAACGCTGCAGGCCAATACTCGTACGTAGATCGCGGCTTTTGTTCCTGTATGCATATATGTCTAAGTATTTCTTCAGTAAAATAACTTTAACCTCTGTAAATGATTACATTTTTACATACAAATTAAAATTTATTCAACAAGATTATTTGAAGTTTCTATAATAATAATAAAAATATAACATTTTGTGTTTTGTATTGATGTGAGAGTTTTTGTCAGCTACCAGGTACCGTTTTTTTTTTTTAGTAACTGACCACGTTCTATAATTTTGTGATAGGATTATTACAAAAAAGAAATAGCTACTGGGACAATAAAGAACAATAGTATTTGCTTTATCCATGATACAATGTTATTCACATCAATGAGCATATATGAGCGATGAGAAGTAATACAACTTAGTACTGTGATTTCTTACTGTCCTAAAAACAACACGGTTTTACCCAAACTATTTCATATTTTCGTACCGTGCATTTTATCGTTAAATAATTTTTCGTAGTGTTTAAGTCTAATGTTGAACTATTTAAAACAGCACATAATGCTTTTATCAATTGCATATAATGATCGTCCTCCAAACCTTGGTTTACAAACTGATCACTGGAAAAAATGTCTTTTCCTAAATACAGCACTGATGAAGTCATTTTACTTACAATCCCTTTCTCAGATTTTTTGGTTAGTTGTTAATATCCGTTGTAATACACGTTCACAAATTTGTTGGACGCCTTATGAAGGCTGGAAACGTTCTCCCTCATTCTTACATTCAATTAAACTTACGTTTAGATGTGCTTGTAGAAAGCAGATCTACGCAGTCTTCACATATAACACGCCTGATTGTTCTGGAAACCTAACCAGCTATATACTTAATTATGTTACACGTTTCTAACTTGGGCGTGGTCGTCGCAATGCAACCTTAATCTCAAACTAAAAGTTGAAAAGAGTTCTTTCCACACTCGATGAATAAAATCTTAAATTCTATTTTTAACATTCACAATAGCTACTACCACTATTTAATATTATATGTGAGAAAGTAATAACCTCAACCCATATACTTATTAGAAGCCACGTAAAGTTAAGCCGATAAGAAATATGTGTAAATAACGATTTTCCAATTAGCAAAGTTTACAATAACATATTTAAAAAAAATAAATTCATCTATTTGTATTATTACGTTCTTTTATTTAGCGGTATCAATTTGTTTAAAGCTGTGATATTTATTATTATAATTATTAATGCTATGGTTAAGTGTATAACTGAAAAAAAATATTTACTTTAGGGTATCTGAGGGCTAAAGATAAATAATATTCTTACCTGTGAAAAGTGATTCCGTGCTTATAAACACTGCTTCTACAACCTTGGCATGTCTTCCTTGCTTCTTCCACTGAGCAAGTCCTTGGCATGTCTTCCTTGCTTCTTCCACTAAGCAAGTCCTTGGCATGTCTTCCTTGCTTCTTCCACTGAGCAAGTCCTTGGCATGTCTTCCTTGCTTCTTCCACTGAGCAAGTCCTTGGTATGTTTATAGTATACCAGACCAGGTTTTAGTCTGCGTCGAACCAAAGCACAAATGAAAAAACACAACAATTATAAAATACGCTACAACCACATCGTACACATTGCTTCAAACACGTACAGCACTACAACGCGCATTGAACCAAGAAAAAAACGTGAATAGAGCTTTGCTTGACGCTCAGGACTTCAAGGTACTGGGTAGGAAGGTGGAGGGCCACCATCTTGGCTGAGGTAGCCTGCTTCACTGACCCTTTCGCCGAGTCATCTCTTTTTTATATCAAGTGATCTGTGATTAGAACCTATTTCTATATATATTTGGAACCATATCCAACAGATGAATGAGTCTAATCTTCTAGGCATCCTGTTCCCAACACTCTTTCTACTACAGACGTTGACATTATATGGCTTTTTTCTAAGGTCCTCAATCTTTTTCCTTAATGTTGTATTGATAGGCAATTTTTAGGTCAAACGAGATCAGGGAAATGTTAAGTACTATATATTACTCTTTATTTTAGCCTAATTTGATAACTAGGTTGTTTTTATATACTATGTGGGTAAGTAGATCTGTATGCCCAAGGCCAATTCTACATACCTTAAACTGTGGTCATGAAAAAGTGTCATTTCAATTATTAGTTTATTCTAAAATGAAAAGTTACTACAATCTTATGTAATTTTATTGTCATATACTTATATAGTATGACCAATAACTAATATAATTATACGTGAGAATTAATAATCACCTCGCAAATAAATTATAAATTGTATTTATTAACAATGTAGTTGTTTAAAATAAAATAAATTTATTGAAAAAAATAATTTAAAATAATATTATTTACATTGTATGTGCAGTATTTTAAATTATCTATAACATAAATTAATTCATTTTGAAGTAAGAGCGAAATAATAGTTTTATAAAATAAAATTGTTTGCTATCATGGTAAACGTACGGATACTCTGTGAAGAATCCGTGTTATTTTCAATATAAAGAGAAAGAATGTCATCACTACTTTTAAGCAGAAGAAGTAGTGCATGAAGAGAATCCAGTTGGAAAATTAACTTTGCTTCGTTTCAGAATCATTCGTTAGGAGCTTGTCTTTGCTGGACTGTAAGCGGTCATTAAAATTGCGAGCCTCTAAAATGCTGACTGTGTAAGGCTTGACCTTAAAAAAGATATATTAACTTTGATGTTACACTTTATGTAATAGTATGTTGCTAGTAGGATTCATTATTGTAGTAGGATTCATTATTGTAGTAGGATTCATTATTGTAGTAGGATTCATTATTGTAGTAGGATTCATTATTGTAGTAGGATTCATTATTGTAGTAGGATCCATTATTGTAGTAGGATTCATTATTGTAGTAGGATTCATTATTGTAGTTGGATCTAATTAAAAATTACAAATAATACAACGTTAAAAAATAACAGTTTTTATTGTAATAAATTTGGTAAAACTTTTGTAATCGTAAAGTTTTATAAAATCTGACACAAATTTAAAAGAATTAGAAATGTTTTAAAAATAATACAAAAACTTAAAAAAATGTTTTAAAAATAACTTTATAGGGAAACATTCCATTGAATTTTGATGTAATTAATGCAAGACTAGTGAAATGCTGAAAGGATATTTTTCCTGCTTGATCCATTGACCTAACAGTGATTTTTAAGTTTTTCTCTTTGTCTTCTGGCAGAAGAGACAGAAGAAATTGTCAGTGTAACATGACTATCAGTAATGCGTCTTAGAGAAGTTAAAATATTTAAAGAGATCAATATTCAATAGAAACTAAACAATACCAATAATAATAATATAAATGAAATAATAATATTGAAAAAGCTGTTGTCTTGTAATTTGTACTTAATTATAACAGAATTCATTTTCCGTCCCTTAGCCCGATTTAACTGACGCAAAAAATATAACTGAATCCATCTCATCCCCTTCCGGGTAATGTGTATGCAAATGAGAAGATGTTGAAGTTAATATTAACCGCGACTTTTGCAAGTGACTCAGGGGCGGAATAATTTATCGCAAAAAATATAAGGAAGATATTTCAGCCAAGGGCAAGATGAAATCAAGTACAGGACCTTTTAGGAACAAACCTAATGAGTTACTCCGTTAAAAACTAAGATAAAATTATAATTTCAATAATTTTATAGACACTTGTAAGTGTAGTGAAGAGCATTGTTGTATTTAAACGCTTCGAAACTTTAAATGCAGTCGATATTAAATACTACTCTATCATTCATAATGTGATCATCCAATATTAGAATAAAATAGTATCAACTAATGCATATAAATTGCAAAGCCCCAAAATATATTTTGTACTATTAGACTGTAGATTTTTTTTATTATGAAAATATCTTACCAATTCTCAAAATTAATGTTATTACTTCGGATTAAAATAGCCTACATTTAATGAAATTTCAAGTTAAACAGTAATTATTCTAGGCCATACAGTTTCTATTGATCAATCACAAATTTCAAAATCAGAAATTTTCATATTACAAAATACGTTTTGTAGTTCTACTTGTTTGATATAGTTTTAAAAAATATTTGAACAGAAAGATTTTAAAACACAATGAAATTATTTTGGTTTAAAATATGAGGAAATACACATTTAGAAAAATGTTTAACAACTTTCAGTACCATAAAGAATGATCCCTGTTAGAGCATGTTTTAATTAAAAAAGTTTGCGCTGTCCGCTTATCTAATTAAAATGTCAGTGAACATTTCGCATTGTTTCGAAATTAACTGTAAACACGTTGTGTGGTATTCATAAAAATCTAATTGGATATTTTCTAATAACTTTATGTTCCTAAATAAAATATTTTAAAATTTATTTGAATAGGCCTACTCTAATCCACATTTGTAAATCGACTTACAAAAATGTAATTAGTGTAATGTAATTTATTAAATATCAGGAACGCTTTAATCTATGTTTAAATGAAACTTGAATAATTGTTTAAGCGCTACTATTTCATTACAACACGTCAAAGATACAATAATTGAACAGAAAACCCCTTTGTTACAGGTATTTAGGCTTAATTAATTTGATTAAAATTAATAATAACATTTATTTTCGATAAAGAATGTTAGCAAAATTTTGAAAATGTATTCCATACAACACATATCAGTCAATATTTAATCTGATATGTTCTATAATCTGACACTACTTAGAAGGCGGATCTAGTTACAGCGGCATCCAAAAAAAAAACTATTTACGAAACCATAAGGCACGTCACATGACGAAAGTTAGTTTGAAGAGGATTTGGGATCAGACCTCACAGATGAACAAATATCAGAGAACAGATCGACAGCGTAAAAGACACTGATACAGACAACACAGTTTCGTGTAAAGCAGGAGTTGTGGTTAGAAACCTAACTAAGAGAGGTGTTTGGCTACGACAATAATGATTTGATTAGAAGCGGAAAGGAATTTGGAGATGAACAATATTATTTCTGTGAAGAATATACTAATATTACGAAAACATATTATTGAAAGTTTGAGGGTGAAAAAACAAAACACAAATGATGAAGACTTTAATACACTTAAGGGATTTCATTAAACTATTATTTTTCATCAAACTAATTATATTTAATTAACATCATAAAGAATAGTGATGACGTATAGTGATTACTGACCTGTTTAAACCATCTCACATTATTTTACTCCAAACTCATCTGGTTGCCCTAATTCTGAGAAGTCTTCATCCATTCGTGAATCAGAATTGTTCGAAAAACGTTCAGGTTCTTCAGACAAATCACTTTCTACCTTTAATAAATATTTTAGCTTCACTTTCTTTCGAGACGTTCCTTCAAAATAGCATGCAACTCAATTTCACTTTCAACAGGAGTGTCAGTCACCATTTCCTGCTCCTATTAGACTTTTCACAAGGACCTGCTTTTCGGTAGCCCTGAATGAAGATTGATTAACAATGGTTTTCGCACTACCAATATTTTTTTTTTAATTTTTGCTGTTCACATTTAAAAGTGGAATTTGCTCTATTCCTGCAAAACCTCATCATTTTTAATGAATTTTTTAAAACTGAATTAGTACTTTTTGAAGCAGGCCTGTATATTATACAGGTAAAAAGAGTTTGTCATGCAAAGATAACGTTGGATTGTGTTTGCGTTTCTTTCAGCTTTGCTGCCCTGGGAAGTCCATCTATAGCCTCCAAATCTAGGGCTCCTTTTATTTTTCAGCAATATAAGAAACCTTTTCTGTTTTACATCTATGATATTGTAACAATTTGTAAACCTGTAGTAAAGTAAAAAAAATTGTGTAAAAATTGTATGAAACAATTACAAACGTTTATTGTAACCAGTTCTACTAGAGTAAATTGTTGAAAAGCCCAGGATTTGACGCACTAAAATCCTTTTTTCTGATCATGTCTTAATTATCTGAAAAATCAGCAAAACAAACATGTGTAGAGTGGTCCTATCACAATATGGTTGCGTAGAAAACGAATCTAATACTTCAACTAACTACTACTTATAAGTAATATATATATATAGGCAGCTTACAGTGATGTTTTTTTTTAATTCACTTAAAACTCAGCTAATAAAATAAATTAAATCAGAAGCCCCCATTTTTTTAGTTCTCAATATCGCATCACAGGAGCAGCACTTCTCAGGACAACAACCATCTGGTTATTGTGTAATTTTCGTTATTTCGGAACGTTCAGAAACTGTAAACTACAAGATGGATCTAACCTGAATATAGGCTTAACAAAACTATCTACTAAATTAAAGCTCCTAAATTTTTATATTTGAACAATTTTAAAATTTTGAACATGGTAAATGATAAAAGGCACTGAATGTATAAGAGCTGGCAAAGCAATTTACAAAATTAAAATAGAGGTAAATTAATTTCTTTATTTATTTCAAAGTAACCTAAAAATTCATAGCATAAATTTCTTATAAAGATTAACTTTTAAAATAGTTTCAGTAAATATTATTTTATTTCAAACGTACTGCAGAGCACTAAAGCTGATACATTTTCTAACAGTATAGACTACCTGAGCCCAAGTTTGGGGAAATATTTCCAAGTCTGGAGTAAAAGTCTACTTAACGAGTCGAGTTTTAGAACGATGGTTTCAAGTTTATATTTTGACCGTACGACTCCAGAACTGTTTCACAGATCCTTAACTATTGTAATAATTTGACTTGGTAATCGTAACAAATTTAAACAAAAATAGTTAAATCCTTTTTTTGGGTCATATTGGATCTAAACCACAAGCAAAAGATTAACCGTGGAGGTGACAGTTTAAAAAAAAAACATTTAACCGATGTTCGCTTAGGTACGATGTTCGCTTTAACCGATGTTCGCATTAAAACTATTAGGCTAACCTTACCAATTAATTCTATGACCTAGACTTTTGGTAAATAAACCATTGTTAAAGTTACTGTTAATTCCAATTTTCTCTGAGAAGTATATATTATGTCTGCACCCAATATTCGAATAAATGTAAAAGTATCTATAAATCAATGACTAACGTTTTTTAAACAATATATAATAAATCCCTTGAATGATATAGTACACGGTGAGTTCTATATATGAAGTGAATCCTCTAAAGTTGTATCTAACGAAATAAAACTACAATCGATCAGTTATTTCAGATCAATGAGAACAATGTGTTTCGAGAGATCGTTCTTACTAAAAGCTCATTGCATATGCATGCAAATGTCGACTCGAATTCACTCTTAAAACTCGTATTTAATACTAATTTTAAATTGGTAAGTTTTCAGGTTTTACAATTTCATACGCTTTTCCGTAATAAATTTATAAGCAATGTTAGGTTTTTCTAAAAACAAAACTATTTGCATTTTCGTAATCTCTTAAAATGATGTAAATATATGAAATTGAACCTTAAGTAAAACAAAATGCATAAATTAATATATTTAACACTTCCGTATGGATTACTGTAAGTATAAATTATGTTAAAACCCTCGTTTAGGTATGTGCGCGCGCGTGCGTGTGTGTGTGTGTGTGTATGTAAGTGCGTGAACATTTTTCAACTTAATGAATACTTTTTCCGTAGTGAATTCATTCACATTTTACAGCATCGTATTGTGAGATATATATTTGTGCGTGTTTAATACCTGTACATAAAACATTTAATCTTTTAACTAACCCGTTTAAATTTCGTTTCCATAGCTTCAGTAAAATATTATTGGTTATCAGTAAAGATGAATGTTCTAGTGATTAATGTTCATCACTAGGTCGATATACAATTTCTGAGAATATCATAACAACCACGTGTTAAAATCCCTTTGGCAAGTATCGAGACACAACGGTTGATCTTTTCTACTGTAACATCTTATAAATCTAATTTAAATTACAGGAACTAGGTCAGAGCTCTAGGTAAGACTGTAATTTAAATTACTCGCTACCGTGTTTACATTGAAGTTAACATTGGTTAACATTGAAGTTTCGATGTTCAAAGTTAGTATTTATTTCATAGATAGATTATTCTCGCCATAACTCTTACTTAATACTCTTGCTTTTATATATGTACTTCTTACTCTAATAATACATTTTACAAACATCCTATAGACGTAACATGAAGAATTGTATATTATACCAGAATAAGATGTAAATGAGTGATAAAAACAAATATTACAATAAAATAATATAACTTTTAAAATGTAACAATTTGTTTGAGGAGAATATGGGAGTTATATGGGAGAAAACCTTTTCACAAAAGTTGGAAGGTAATTTAGTTACTTATTTCGTCCTATTTGGCCTAAAATAAGTTACATGTAACATACGATTTCATAAGACAGCTAATTTTATGTATAGGTTATGTGGTAACACAGCTTTTTTGCCGCATATATTATGTTACTTTATTTATATTATTTATAATTATTTAACAAAAGGTAACTAAAATAAAACTTTACTTTGTTGATCTAAGTAGAAAATGACTTCATTTTTTTTAAATTTTTAATTACATGTTCTATTAGTTTATTTTACAGTTCCTACTGTGATTTTTGGTAATATAGTTGTGCTCTTATTTTAGTTATTGTTATTTTTTTTGTAAATGAGTTTCCTTCTATATTGTGTAAATACATTTGTTATATTATTATATTATATAACTTTGTAAATTTATATAATTGATAAATTTATGCTTTCGTGTGTTTATAAACTCTTTACTCAAATGACGTACTGCTCTAGTACGCAATAAACAAATAATTTAACGGCCAGAGAGCGAGACACTGTTCTCGTTTATCGGATTACAGTTCAATCATTAGGTTCCTATTTCTGGCTAATTAGTGCAACCTACATGTCAGCTGTAATTGACTCAGACGAACGTTACAAACGGAAACTGGAAAACCACTTTAAACTAATAGATGCCTTTCAATCAGCCTAACTTTAATAGTTTCACAACTATTCTATTGTTTACATGTACATTTAATAATATAATAAATGACATTTAACAGACCTTTAATAATGGCCAAGCATTTAGCACCTTAGATGAGGCATATTTATCTGGACACGAGGGGGAACTAACACGGACCGACGTATGATCTTTATAGCACACGTTGTCGAAGCAAATCAAACAAAGCGACCGCATATGTATAACTCCAACAAATGAAAAAAGTTCAATTATTACAGATTTAAAAGATATGTTTGAAATTGACTTCGCAAACTGACAACATTTTGGAAGACGCTGTCTATCATTACATTCTGATACAAAACGAACCCTCTTTTAAGCGTTGCATATACTGATACAGTGTGAAAAGCCTAATTTTTCAAACCAATCATTACAGCTTTCTAAAAATTAAATATAATTGATCAAAATTTAAAAAGTACCATTTATCATGTTTCTGTTGTTTTCAATAAACCAATTTATTATTAATTATTTGTTATATATTTTCATTACATCCAACAGACACACACGTATGTGTCTATATATGTATGTATACATATATATATATATATATATATATATATATATATATATATATATATATATATGTGTGTGTGTGTGTGTGTGTGTGTGTGTGTGTGTGTGTGTGTGTGTGTGTGTGTGTGTGTGTGTGTGTGTGTGTGTGTGTGTGTGTGTGTGTGTGTGTGTGTGTGTGTGTGTGTGTGTGTGTGTGTGTGTGTGTGTGTGTGTGTGTGTGTGTGTGTGTGTGTGTGTGTGTGTGTGTGTGTGTGTGTGTGTGTGTGTGTGTGTGTGTGTGTGTGTGTGTGTGTGTGTGTGTGTGTGTGTGTTAGCTCTTCAGCGATTATACTACGTACAATGCACAGCTAATCTTTCAATATGATCTTCAAGAAAACCATATATATCGAGAAGCAAACGTTGATATATGTTTTGGATAACCTTTGTTCTGTCTATGAGAATTTTTTGGGTTTTTTTTGTCTTCAATGTAACTTAGCCAACAATAGCTTAGCAATAGTACAACGACAAGGGTAAAACCACAGTATGTTTAGGGTACAATGAAGTACGAGTACCTTAAGAAAATCGGTAAATTTTTTAACCAGTGGTAGTATAAAACTATAAAAGCATACATATACTACATTTTCTTGATTAAAAATAAATACCTGTCTCTAAATAAAAAACTAAACTAGTGTCGCTTTTTCTTTTGTAAATACAAAAAGCAAGTTCTAAAAGCTTTTGGGAATGAAAAAACATTTTTATATGTGTAAAATAATTAAACGTTTGACCGTTATAAAATTATAAAAATGGTATTTCGCCAAGAAACTGGATCTGTAGTCAGATCAAACTTATATACAGCCCATGAATATAGCCTATATAAATATAAACTCATTGTTGAACACTTTGGTTTTATTATCCTAATTGACAATCATGTTTTCACTAAAAGCTTTCTCTATTTATGTCATAGCTTACATTAAGTACTTAATATTAAAAAAAAAAACACGTTTTCACTAGAAGTGTGCAGTAATTACAGATGAAGCAACTTTCATTTCGAAACCTATTAGCTCAATTGCGAAGTCTAATATTGGTGGGTATCGAGTCTCATAGGTCTGATATATAAGTTTTATTAAGTAACAAGTTATATAGATCGCCCATTACATTGTTAATTAGTTTAGCTAGCTGTTAGCAGTAAGAAAATTAAGTTAGAAAAAAATTTGTTTATATTGAATAAAGGGTGGTAACACAAGTTTTAAATAATGAAAAAATGCCAGAACTTACAGTGTTTTTTCGTATTTTAATTGTAATTTTCTGCGGATATAAATATGTGTTAGACATTCCGTACGAGACAAAGAGAGAACATTAGGTAGAGCTTTTAATGAATTCCTCCGATTCCAGGGTTTTAATTAAATATGTTTACCGCATTTCATAACTTAGAATGAAATTGGTTTTTGGAGGAAATTCCTTCAGATTAACATACTTTATATTCCGGATATGCCGAAACGTTTTTTTCATTTTACCATCCCGTTATTTTCAATTTTAGCGCACATCACATACCCCAGTTATGGTTCATTAGGATGTATTCCATGTAAGAAGGTTTATTATGCTATAAAAGCCTGATATATTTCGGCCGTAGATAACAAATACTTTTCCAGACTTAATTAACTACTAACCTTCTGCCAGCATTAGAAGGTTATTCCCGAAATAAATTTCGGTTTGGCTAAACAAACTTAAGAAAAACAAAAACAAATTATCTAGGAAAGCGAGAAAAATGTCATTTAATTTGAGTTTATTTAAAACAAATGTCATAGGGTAACAACAACTGCGAATGTTATAAGATGTTTACAAAAACAAAACGTAAATAAAAGTGAAATAATGAAAAAATATATTCGCCACAAAATCTTCAACTGTATTTAATTTATGTAAGTTCATAAATTACAATAATGTTAAAATAATAACCATATATACATAACATCAACCAGTTATTACAACCAGACGTGTTACAGTATATGGAACTTTTTCAGGTTGTAAAACCTATATTAACAATGAATACTGGTTAATACTTTAAACTACAGATGTGTACTAGGAAATAATATATAATTTTTTTTTTTTAATTTTAATATATTACTTTAAAATGGACAAAAAAATATAAATAATTTTTTATGGCCCCTCTACAATTTAGAGGGAGAGTTCTTAGTGGCTACGGGTATATTTCTAATACTTGGAGAGAAAAACCTGGGAGGCACCCAGTAACTAACAAAAGTAGACTATCCGGATAAATTCACAGCTGATTTTAGTAGATAGGAAATAACACTAATTAATTCATTACTAAACAGTAATTTAATTCATTTACTCCTAATTAACTATCAGGAATACCCTGCGCTTCACATTTTTCTCTGCAAGTGTTATAAATATATTCATCGTCACTAACAGGTCTCCCTCAGAATAGTAGAAGGGCGATGAAAAATCATTTTATACTATTCAGTTCGTTTTAAAATCGTGGTAGATAAAAAAAATTGAACTTATTTTATATTTTTTTCTCTTACCTCCAGGTGAAAAATTTCAACAATCGATTTTGAATATGTTGATAAATAATATACATACGTGTACACATGCAAATCGAAATTGTTTATACGAATAATGTTTAAGCAATATTGTTTAAGTGAATCTTGCCTGCGAAGGAATCTTGCATTGTCATCCAGTCCTGACATGTACGTAAAATTTCAAGTCTTTTGCTGGTCAATAAAGTCGATGGTAGACATATATGACCGAAACCGAAATAATAAAAACGAGGTAAAATGACCGTAGAGTATATATTTATAAATGTATTTTTTAAATGATTTATGGCTGAACTATTTTAAAGCGGTGACCAAATACAGAATACTAGAAACGTACGAAAATATTTAGAAAAAAAGTATTTTATTACTTTTGATATGCATTTTATTGTTCCGAGAATTTTTCCTACAAATTTACGAGAAAAGACAAGTAAATTATCTTAGGTTCTAAAATAGGTTATAGATATTTAGTCTTGTTGATTCCAATAGAATAATCTTTTGTGAATTTTAACAGAATGTTGTTGCTAATTCTTAATTATATAAAATTTATATTATTTAATCAACAATTACAGAGCACGTCCTGGCTTTCGTTTAATATTTGGTTATAAATCGTAGGCGCTGCAATATATCCTTGCCTAATATCTCTTCTTAGCATTTTATCACGCACGCAACACCCATAAAAGAACGTCCCAGCCTTATATATCATCTGCATCAAATTTATTTTCCAACCTATACGAATGGATTGTTCGTGATTTTATTATCTAGCTTTTATTTCACATTTTTTTTTAATAAAAATTTCAACAACATGCTGAATGGTTTCTAGATATATTCCATTTTAAGAGTAGGTGACTTAAGTAAAGAAATGCAACACTAGATTTTAGTTTATACATTTCTTTATTAAATATGTTAATTTTAGACAATATGACTTCTGTACTTAACGATTTAGCTTGATTCCCTCACTAACACATTATTATTATTTTTTATATGATTTTACTTACACATTAAATACAAATATTTATTTCAATATTATAAAGTATAATATAATTGTAGATTAAATAGTCTAAAATGTGATAAACTTAGACAACAGTATAATTTCCTAAATAGAGTAGGCTACGCAATTAAATACTAACATACTCAGGCATGTGTGTTTGCAATATAAACTTAATAATAATTAGATAATACCCTCAATATTATATTTTCCTTTATAAAAACTTTACTGTGGGCTATAAAAAGAATCAATAATGTAAAGGAAAGGGAACTATTAGAAAGTATTGGACGGGGAAAATAGATTATAGATTTAACAATCAAACTAATTAAATTATCTGAAATAAAATTGATTATTGGATTATTTCACACAATAATTAGAAATACTAAAAAAAAATGTAAATAATACGGAATAATATAAAATATTTCAAAACTACATAATGAATAACACCACTGATATTGTCTTTTTTTTTTTAGATTAGTAAATTCCCGTAGCGTCGTCGTTCGACAAAAAAAAATACAGTTCCCGCAAATTTACGAAGATATAAAAGTATTGCATTGAATATAGTATACAAAGTTACAGTGATAGTATAGTAAGGACGTTACATTTTAAAGGTAGAAAATATAACAACAACTTGAAGCAACTGTGGCGTAAAGGTTTATATTAATTAAAACAACATCCCACCACAAATTCAACAAATTTTATTTTAACCTTATGTACATTTCGACTACAAAGTAATCATCTTCAGAGGTATTTTTACAAATAACTAACTTACAGCTAAACCTATGCGTATTTATAAACAACGGGAACTCCTTGGCCACGCCCCCTACACTATCCGACCAATCATGTTACGAGTAACAACTAGGTCTGTTATTCTGTTAGACCAGACCTAGTTGTTACTCGTAACATGATTGGTCGGATAGTGTAGGGGGCGTGGCCAAGGAGTTCCCGTTGCTTATAAATACGCATAGGTTTAACTGTAAGTTAGTTATTTGTAAAAATACCTCTGAAGATGATTACTTTGTAGTCGAAATGTACATAAGGTTAAAATAAAATTTGTTGAATTTGTGGTGAGATGTTCTTTTAATTAATATGTAGAAAATATAGTAAATTTGTCAGTTCTGCCGACATCATATCAATGTTTCTCAATATTTTAACTTGATTGTCACTAAGTGTACTTCATTATCAAATAAATAAATCCTTTACACTTTTCCTTACACAGACCTTATTTCAAATCAGGCTCCGACCAAGATTATGAATCTGCACCCAAGTTATCTTGACATCCAACTCGGTGTAATTTCCTGCTCTAAATGGGTTTCTAAGATAAGCAACTCTCGGATGCTACCACAGCACTAGCAATTCCTGTCCTGCTGAAATTATCTAAGAAATTACTACTATTCCGTTTGTTCGAACAAACCAATAGATGAATTGTTTGAAGAACTTCGGAAATAAACACATTTCCTTAAATTATTCGTTCAATCAAGATACTCATTTGATTCTATAATATAAATGTTCACTTCACAAATGACAGGTTTTATTTTTATCGTATATAGATGGTAATTAAAATTTGTAGAATAGAAATATAAGGCGAAATATTTTGTTTATTTTCATAATATAACCCTCCTCATAATGTTCGCGCCAGATGTACTTCGTCAACACGATTTCATTTACATCGACTTTTCAAGTGCTTGAATGAATGGATTACATGAGTGTTGGCTACTATTGAATGAAGTTCTGGCAAAGTTAATTTAAATCACAAACTAAGTACGGGTCAGGCTTATAAAGCTGAGTTGAAATTTTGTAAAATAACATGCCTTCCATTTATTTGTTTAGTATCTAACATATTTTAGCCGATATATAGATTTAAAGAGTAAAATGTTCAAAAACAGTTAACTACAGTCTGTAGGTTAAATACTTCTAGAAAATATCATGACAGTTTGTTATGGTCTTACAACAATTAGTGCAGCAACTTATTTTATTGCTTTACCTTCTTTTCTATCTTTAAATAAATGTATATGTGTGTTTATATAATGTCACATATAGAAAGTAACCGATGAGAGCACGATATAACTAGCCAGATACAAAGACATGATGACCTATTAAATAGCCAACAACAATACTAGTCCCATTAATGCAATACCCAAGCAATATCCCAAGTATAAAAGAGATTACACCATCAGTTTCACCAATAAAATAATTATTATTGGGCTAGTAAATTAAATATTGTACGTCAAATTCTAATCAAAATCTGACACGGATTGCTAGTCTATTAGTTTTATTGATTATAAAACTTATAATTTCTTCAAGTGTAGAATATTTAATAATTTATTTTGTAAATAGTAGCCTATCAGTTTTCCTATAATTTATAAAAGTATCAATTAGCTTCTATTTTGTTACAATTGAAACTGTTGTCATAAAAGTTTTTACCTCCTTTTGTAACCCATTATCAGACTTTCAGAAATAAAAGTATAGAATGGTATGTCATGAAACTCAACAATATGTTAATGCTTTACTACAATATATACTGACAAACTAACTAAATGTTTACTTAGTTATTTTTACTTGTTGTAAATAATGCAAAAAGGACCATTTTTATTTTATTTTAACGATTATTTTATTAAATGGAATGTTAATACATATTGCTTACGATGAATCGCAATATTGGTGTATAATCTTTTTCTGTAAATTATTAAGATTGATTATTACTATTTAATCGAGACAAATATTTAGGGTATTTTATATAGAAAGTATGGTTAGGTACCGTTAGTCACAGTGCCATAATATCGTTAAAACGTATCCGGTTTGCATTGGTTTGGTTAAAATAAAACAAAAATATATTTTTAAATTTATTTTTATGGTTTTAAAAATAATATATTTACATTTAGAGTAGATGCAGTCGCCTTTATGCGGTGTAAGAAGCCATTAGTAGCGTTTAGTCTCGTAGTTAATATTCATTAAATAATTTAATGGCATTAAACTCCCTTTAAATAAAAGATTGTCTTCCCACTTGCAATAATAAATTTCTTACTGCATAAACTTTAAATTTAGCATTTTGTAATTTTAATTCGAAATTAATTTTATATTTATTTTATGAATATATATAAACAAAATATACACATATGTATTTTATGAGTATATGTATGTATTTAACAAAATATTATGAAGCATTTACGAAACCTCTTACAATAAATAGTTTAAAATGTTAAAAAGCTGTTATAACTTTGTTTACTCCGTTTAGAAAGAGTTCGTATATTCATGTACTACAACAAATTTTGTTGCCAGTTTTCTGTCAAGATCTGCCCTTGTTAAAACTAGTGTGTATGTATTGCAATTAATTTTTTAAATCATGAATTTATTAAAATAAATTTTTAAAAAACAGATCTCGATGTAAAATGCATCCCCTTTTGAGTTTTACTGATTTACCGACAATATATGGTCTCTTTCGCCAGGCAAAACACACATTTCTCTGTCGGGAAATTTATCGAGTTTTCAGGATGCGAGTGTTTGGCGTTCCCTGTTCTCTAATGACCGGGATATCGTTTTGTTTCCCTCCTTTATTTGGCAATATTGAAATCATTAACATCTGTCCGGTCATGATTTAAGGTTAAAGCAAATAAAATCGTATCGCCTAAAAAGTGTTGAAAATATGTATTATTATTTAAATATATTGTGAGATATTTTAGTAAAGAACAGTAAATCTACGAGAATTCTCCACACGACTACCCACATAAAGTTCGGGGCGTCCTGTTATTTGTCCATTCAAAAGTGCTGAAAATAATAAGTGCATAACTACATAAAATTTGTATAATTACTTTTTCAGCTTTTTCACTGACTAATTTCAAGTTGTAATTGCTTCAATGCATTATATAATTTTCAAATTCTTTTGTAGGCTAAAATAAACCACTTTATTTTCTTTGGAAAATTAATTTCATGACATTCGAACTAAAATTATCTATATTAACTGTTTGTTATTTCCATTACTTCAATTTTACCTCCAAGGCTTATACATGACAAATAACATAGTGGTAAACAATGTATTGATAGCTCGTCTTAGATTTTGAAATTTTATAGCTTTTGACTACTAATAAAGTTTTAAAAACAATGATTTGAAGAGGATAAAAATATATATAATAAAAAATTGAGTTGCTTTAAATAAAACTCAGTCCGTTCATAATAATTTTAAAGAGTACAAAATGTAAGCTATTACTAAATTTTAAAAAAGTAATTCATTCTTTGTAGAAATTTAGTATTTTACCTAAACTAGTGAAAATGATATCAGGATTTTTTCATCCGAAATGCGCGGGAAAAATCATTTCTAGGAACCAAGCTAATCATTCTCCACCCTGCAGATCTAGAATCAGATTTTCAGTTCTTACCTAGGTGGCATAAGGTTATTCCAGTGTAGAAAGCTGTGGGGTGAGCAGTTATATTATTAGGGCTTATCGAAAGTCATGAGTTTACTTTAAGGCAGAGCTAGACGCTCATGGAGAAAACGTTAGACATTATTGAAAAAACAGCTTCAAGAATGACTTAAAGAATATAGTTTCGTATAGTAAAATTTCTAAATAAAATTAAACATCCATTTAATAATGAACCATTTAAAAAAAATATTTTCCAATAAAAAAATTGATTTTAGTATTAACTGGATCTAATCACATCCTCAATGTTTATTCACTATACTTCTTAATAGTTCTTAAAACTGAGGACATGTCAAAAGCTACGGGTAGCTTGATACTGGGTGTAGGAAAGAAATTACGGTATTGCGTGGTCAGGATAGTTTATCTGAAAATAAATGTTCCCCGCTAAAGTGAAGTAAGGCTTCTTCACTATTCTATTCTTCTGGTAAATAAAATATCTTATAATACACTATATTTCCTTAAACATTCATAGTTTTATGGATTTATAAGTACACGGATCTAGTCAAAATCTGTCTTACATCATAGATGAATAGGCAATAAGGCAAAGGAGGTTGCTCAGAATCATATCCAGATACTATCTGAAGAAACCGCACCAAGATCTCGAGCTTTCCTTTGACTGATCTGAACGTTGCCAATACGCGCATCTCATTGGTTGGTATCTTCCTGCAGTGAAAATAAACTCCAGATAATTTCGCCTGTTATATTTTTCCTTATAAGAATCTCATTAAAGTTATATTTTCTTTTCATGACGTTCCTGTTACTTTAAAGGTAATAATTAATTATAATATACATATTTTCTAGTAAATAGTTTTTAGAAATCAAGAATATTTTTACTTTAAAACTATACGAAATTAAAGTTTTTGCGAAGTTACTTTTAGATCTCTCTGGAAAGGATTTTTACTTCCAACACTTAGGCTGTATGTGTCAGTTTAAATATAAATTGTGGTTACCTGATATTACGTTCTATTTTTGTTTTTTTATTTTTAGGATATTTTTTTATAAAATTCATTTTTACACCGAGTTTTATTTATTTACACACACCACGTAGTTATTTTGTGAATAGATTTCTTTTGATTTAAAGGTTAATAGCCACAGGTTACTTTTTTGTCGATCTTTAAAAAGAAATGCCTAGGCTCTATATACTATTTAAATTTAAGATCTAAATAATACTATTTAAATACTATTTACAGATTTCAAATAAATATTAAAACAAAAGTAGTCTAAAGCCCAAGTTATATATTTTTAAAGAAAAGGCTACCAATATTTTGTTTTAAATCATAAACCAATAAATATGATATGATCGGAAGTTGTATCAGTATGTTTTAGTTTGTCCACCTTAAGTAAAAATGTATGTAAACAACCCAGCATGAGTATTCAAATTACTGCAAGAACAATTAATTTACTGCAAGAACAATTAATTTATTGCAAGAACAATTAATTTACTGCAAGAACAATTAATTTACTACAAGAACAATTAATTTACTGCAAGAACAATTAATTTACTGCAAGAACAATTAATTTACTACAAGAACAATTAATTTACTGCAAGAACAATTAATTTACTGCAAAAACAATTAATTTACTGCAAGAACAATTAATTTACTGCAAGAACAATTAATTTCCTGCAAGAAAAATGAATTTACTGCAAGAACAATTAATTTACTGCAAGAACAATTAATTTACTGCAAGAAAAATGAATTTACTGCAAGAACAATTAATTTACTGCAAGAATAATTAATTTACTGCAAGAAAAATGAATTTACTGCAAGAACAATTAATTTACTGCAAGAACAATTAATTTACTGCAAGAACAATTAATTTACTGCAAGAACAATTAATTTACTGCAAGAACAATTAATTTACTGCAAGAACAAATAATTTACTGCAAGAACAAACGAGGAAACAAATATTCATATACTTTGCACATAAATAGTATGTTTGCTAGACGAATAGTATATTTTAAGTATTGTTTACATATCATCAAATAAATATTTATGCAGGCAAAATAAATTAAACACATATTTATAATAATGTTACCTTACACAATTACTTGCAACTATTTATTCTAAGGGAGACGAAAACATTAGGAATACAAATACTGAAAAGTTCAATGAGCACTTTTATATTATTTGTATAACGTTACTTGTAATGTTTGTTTTAGAAATAGGACATTCACTTACCACGAACAGCTTTTTAATCTAACGACAATTTCCTGTAGTCGTGATTAAAAATAGGCTATAGGTATTTGAAAAGAATGAAAGAAAAAATGTATGGGAACCAAATGTGTTTTCTTAAATCGTTCATTGATATTTTAAATATTGTTTTTAGATCTACTTCATATTTTGGTTCGATAAATAATTATTGTCGCTTATTATAAAATGAACAAAACATATGTGTTGGTATTAGGATTTGTGTTTTTCCATTTAGCTAGCGAAGGATTGTCTGGAACAACAGCAGATCTATCATATTCATTATTTCTGGGATTATTTTAATTTCAAAAGGATTAAAATTTAATTACAAATATTGAACCAAAACATATGTTACAGATTATTTCTACAGCATGTATACAGTAAGCAGTAATCTTTAGAGTATTATCGTCCGTCACGAAATATTTTGTATTCAATACGAGGAATAATTGTATTTGTTATTAATATAAAAGAAATTTAATTAAAAGAGAAACTTTCCAAAACACATTTTATGAATAAAACGTTTACATGAAGCTCATATATAATGAAATGCTTTATTTTATTTCAGCTTCAAAAACAAAAGTTATAGTTTATAGGATTAATTAATATTTATGTTTATCTTCATATTTAAGAATTATCTTCATTGTAACATATATATTTATGAAAATATAAGTTTATCTTAGTAAGGAAGTAGAAATAAATTCAATTAAACCTTTATTAATTAAATGGCTTTAATATAATTACTAACCAACTTTCCAGAAATCTAAATATAATAAAAAAATATACATTCACAGTACATATAATCTGAATTAACAGTTAGTATGTTTTTTTAACATTTAACCTAATTTCATTTTTAATATTTACTAAAATAGGCCTACTACTTATAATATTATTCAGTAAACCTACTTTATTTTTTCTATATTCAACAAATATTCCTGCATTACGTTAATTTGGAGGCTGAACAAATCTTCATTTTTAACCTCTTGCTCCGTATTACTCATAGGCTTATAGATATTTGTGGAGTAAATCATATTTTCATTTTATGCGGAAGTAGTAGTTTAAATCCCTAAGCGACATCTATTGAGTGACAGAATAACCTGAGTGGGTTATGGACATGTCAAACTAAAGCTAGTCTCAGTTGCGTGTTCTCCCTTCATTTGCCATTGAGAGTGATGACTACAAACGTTTCTTTGTGCTGCCTGAGTTTATTATTTGAAGCCAAGCGTTATATTTTCACGTTCGCTTGTGGCATTGTGTTAACTTGCAATTATAGTTTTCAGAACCAGCTGTTTTTGTGCCTTCCTGAATTGTCTCTTGTCTATGTTTTTGCCACTTATTTATAATTATACAGTTTGTTTAGTGTAAAAACACTTTGATTTGATATGACAGTTCAATAGCAATAGTAATGATTGAATTACTTTCAAACATGCATCCGATGCACGTAGACAAATGTCGTTACCCACGCGAAATGATAAATTTAGGAAGTAAAAAAATAATTTATTCAGCCCCTAATATACAGTGGCAATTGCACGATATGTTTGTACAACTTTGGGTTGCAGGTAAATGAAAAACTCTTGTCTTACAAGCTTGAGACTTAATTGATACATCCAAAACACAGACAGGTGCTATTCAACCATGAACTTCTAAAGAATGTGGGAAAATATTTAAAAGTTTATTCTAAACATAAAAACCGTACAAACTATAAAAGCTTCTTACAAATATTTAATAAATTTTCGTTAGACATTTGTGTAATTCATACATAATCAATAATAAAAACCTCAGTATATAACTTGTTATAAATGTATATATCAGGAATAATAAATAAAATTATTCTACTAATTGGAATCAGTATCTACGGATTTTTACTTGAGTTATAATCAATAATTCTGCACTTTTCATGGATTTAATTAAATTTCACTTTTCTTGATTCAGATATAATATATTGCAATATTAAAATTTATTTGTATGGTATTATATTTCTAGAGAAATGTTTTTTTTTCAATATTTAGACCAATGCAATTGTTTTTTTATGGAAATAAAACACCATTGGGCTATGTTTTTCCAATGGGTATTGTTTAGAATTTACAAAAAGGAAACCTGAAAACAGAATGTATTATTGTCTGATAATATGTAACCAGATTTTCAGATAATATATTTAAACAATATTTTTTATTGGTTACGTCATAAGTGTTTCTTTTTTTGTGATTCTAGAAATGTTTAAATAGCTTGAAAGTGGAGGAAAATATAATATAAATAAAGACATATATGCAGTTTAACGCATGTACCACTATTAACTTCGCTATTCTCCACATGGAGCGCTGAACACTCTTATCATCAATCACTCTACAAAAACTTTAATTATTTTCATCCACATCAAACAGGTGATAACCAAAACTCGCACTCAAGACCTTTATAGACACAAAACCACTAAATTTCAAACTTTTCAATACATATATATCACCGTTAAATACTCAATATACACCAGCAATTTATATGATTAAATTGCAATTCTCGTGTTTTTGTATACTTCTGTAAATATTGAAAATTAATTTTTCAGAAAATATATGCAATTTTTACTTATTTATAATTATAAAACAATGTCATTTACATAGGGAAAAATCAGAAAAACTGGAAAAACTCATCATCGATTAAGTGAGAACGATCATCCAGCTTATTTAGTGAGAACAATTAACAAAACCGTTAAATCTAAATCTCATTACACATTAGTTTAATAAAACAAACTCACTAGATGATTGCTCTAATAAACTAGTGTGTTTGTTTTAATAAACTAATGTGTAGTGAGTTTTGAAGTTAACTGTTTTAATTTTTACCGTTGTTATCTTTGATGGTTAAATAAATTATAATCAATAATCATAAATTATTGTTTCTGATGAAACTAAACGAAGATCCAATTTTGATTTTATACTTCAATAGTTTAAGTGTATAATAAAACGATTAAATTAACACGTTTTTGAATAACGTAGTAGGTGACTGGAAGAGAGAGATAAATAAGGGGAAAGAGAGAATGAGAGAGACAATGACGGGCTTAAGAGTAGTCGACAAGTGTTTACTCCTAATTATATTAAGTTTAAATAATATGTTATAAATATCAAGCAAAGAAAATCTTTTAAAATCTGTTTATAAATAACGTAATAAACAAGGTCTAATGTATGCACAAAGTTTGCGCATTAATGTTCTTCTGCTATGCATTTGCAAAAACAATGTAGTTTCTGACTCTTGTGTGCGGTGTTGTTTGTGGTGAATGAAGCTATCAGTAAAACCAGGAAACATTCTGGATGAATAGGGGAACTTCCTGCTTGAAATGTTTGTACAGGTAGTAATGTATGCTAATAGCTTAACTTCAGTAAATGGCTTACATGTGTAATATCAAACTAGTCATGTTCTGTTGTGTGTTGCTCAGAGTTGTGTGCTAAGCGACAAGTTATGGCACTAGTGGTTATCGGATTTTGTTCTTAAACTTATTTTTAATACAACATATTTTAACAAAATATACTTCAAATAATAATAACAATTTTAATCTGTAATATAACAATAACAATCTGTAAAGAAACCTCCTTTCTCCTGAAGGATGCGTATATTCGCAAGGTTACGGAATACATCCAGACCAACTATTTAGGAAAAACATAATAACAATAACTATTATAAAATCCATAGATCTCCAGAAATCCAACGATGAAATACTTCGGAGATAGAACTAGAATCAGATAACGTAAAATTAGTTCAAACAATTTTATAAGGAAAAATATCTAACGCACGTGGGTAAAGAAATTCATAATTAAAAAATCAAAGAAATTTTTTTTGTGATAGAGTTTTCCCAGAGGGTAAATAGATAATTGTATGATTGCTAGCGACAATGATTGCATCTTGTACAATGCATAACAAATATAAGCTGTAATCTATAAGAATACAACATTATTTACGCCAACAAGTGTTTCAAGAAAAAAGTAGCAAACTAAACAATAAAATATTAGGCTTATTCAACATAGAATTGCAAATTAGAAAATAAACAGAAGAGAACTTTTCAGTTGTGATTAGATATCATTCCAAGTTGTTTCTGAATAAATAAGGAAACTAGGCGGTACAGGAATTTCAGGAATCCCAACTAATACAAAATATTTCGAAAGACACACACCTATGTTTCGCACTTAACGTTTTTGTTGTTATATATTCATTTAATAATCAAAATATACTTTATAAACAAGAATAATAGTAAGTATTACATAAAACAAATTTTGTTTAGTCAATTCCAACTGCAGTCAAAGAAGACATATTTTACTTTAGTTACTTTTAATTTCATAACTACAATTATTATAAATATTACAGGATCACAATACTAATTGGCAAAATAGAAAGCAAATTTCCTTGCAATTTTCAATTTTTCATGATTTAAGCGTTTGGCTTCTGTTTTATTTTCAAACGTTTCTTTGCGCTTTTGTTTTATTACTTCAATCGTCGAATTGTTATTTTCAAATAATTTGAGACTACTCAAATTCTTATTTTCGAAGTCTAGCGCTTTGGCACTGAGCCAACTTTCCATAGCTAGAAATTAACTTCTCAATTATCTATATGAAAATATTCTATTGTATAACCTTAAATTGTTGCTATGGTTACCACACAATATCATAAATAATGCTTAAGGAGTAAACATTAAGGAACAGAATAAAATAAACAAACAAAGAGGGTTAACGGTATCAAACCCTGCTTCACAAACGGACAATGCGAAAGGAAAGCGAAAAGAAACTACAACACAATGCAAGCGACGAAAAAAAAGAAAGCGTATAAATAGTAACAAATAAAAATAATAGTCCAACACCATACATAGAAAGGAAAATGGAAAATTGCAAGGAAATTCGCTTCCTATTTTGTCACTTAATTGTTGTTATTCTGAAATATGTATAACTTATAGCCTATATATTTATACTAGCTGTAATTATAAAATTTTAAAAAAATAAATAAAATAAAATTATTTTTGTCGATTTAAGTAGAAATTGAGTTATTTTTTTTTATTACCTATTTAATTTTGAATAACTATAAGCTCCAATTTTTCGGTGCTCAAGTTTTAGCCCACTACACTAAGTTTTTGGAAGTACGGAATTGATTGTAAAAATGTCTGATTTGATCTACCATAACGGAATATTTAAAACGGAAGCGATGGAGGCAAACACAGAATTCAGTCTGTCTTTTCGTCTATTCTACACATCAGAGTTCCTTAGGGGTGAGATCCTCCCTAACCTCCAAGTCAGTGCAAGGTCTGACTCATACATCGCTTCTACCACGACAAGTTTCCATAGCTCCACCCTAGGAGCACATCCACTGTTAGGAGAAATAGCTTTATGTTCTTCAACTCCTTAGGAGGGAAGATAGAGTTCTCTGAAACGTTCATCGGCTCTACTTAGCGAGCTTACTTCGCACCCACTCCAAGGTGAGCATCCTCATCCGGGCCTTCCTCCATCATACATTTTCTTAATTACACATTATCCTCCCTTTCCGTATAGGGGACGAGATGATTAGAAACCTCCCTTGATATCACCCCATAATTTTCCTACATCCCAGAATAGTTTTATTTTCCTATTTTAACCCATGCTTTGTTCCCCTCCCACCTTAACCCATTATCCTGTATCATACAGTGCATCTCTTTAAATGGTATCTTTATGACCTTCAAACCAAGGGCAGTTTTATCATAAGTGTGTTTACTGATTCTCTTTCCACTGAAGTCATGGATTCGGTAATGCTTAAACAACTGCACCCCTGGAAGGCGATTATACTATAAGGGTGTTTACTGATTCTCTTTGCACTGACGTCATGGATTCGGTAATGCTTAAACAACTGCACCCCTGGAAGGCGATTATACTATAAGGGTGTTTACTGATTCTCTTTGCACTGAAGCCATGGATTCGGTAATGCTTAAACAACTGCACCCCTGGAAGGCGATTATACTATAAGGGTGTTTACTGATTCTCTTTGCACTGAAGTCATGGATTCGTTAATGCTTAAACAACTGCACCCCTGGAAGGCGGTTATACTATAAGGGTGTTTACTGATTCTCTTTGCACTGAAGTCATGGATTCGTTAATGCTTAAACAACTGCACCCCTGGAAGGCGATTATACTATAAGGGTGTTTACTGATTCTCTTTGCACTGAAGCCATGGATTCGGTAATGCTTAAACAACTGCACCCCTGGAAGGCGATTATACTATAAGGGTGTTTACTGATTCTCTTTGCACTGAAGTCATGAATTCGGTAATGCTTAAGTAAGCAAGGTACTTTGTTAAGCAAGGTACGATACTATAGACCCAGTTTTTTTGTTTAGTTTATTAATTTTTTAATTTTTTTTATCCTAGACCTGTATGTACGTATTATTTATTTCACTTACATCTTTATGTAATACATTGCTAGCTATGATTAATACATTCCAACTCAGAGCCGACAAGTGCTTGATTTTAAACATGTAGTTATGCATTTCGAATCCGACTTAGACAACAGCTTTTTTTAAATATTTGAAATATCTGTGTAAGTATCAATTGTCATCTACTGACAATAGATTAAACCAATTATATTTGACCTGACTGGATGGATAAAAAGTATTTTATTAACTATTAACAATCCAATTTCTACAAGATATGTGTAAGGAGAATGTGAGATAAAAAAAGAAATTGAAAAAAATAATGGCTAGAAGCTTTACATCAATTATATATTATTGCCATTATCAAGGACCTCTTCACCTGGTAACATTTAAAGCTCGACTTTGTGTATGATTTTTATCGCAAAAGAAATTAAACAAAACAAGATATAATAAATATATAAAACGTTTATAAATCCATTGTAATAATAACAGTGTATTACAACGTAATAACCAATCCTACGAGAAAAGTTTAATCTATTGTGAAATGACCTGGAATTATTTTCATTACAGTGACAATCATTTTACTATCTTTTGTCAGAATCTTTATGTTTTAATGTTTGGAAAATACCGTGGTAATTTTTTGTTTTTAATGTTATCCTTTCTTTGTTTTTTTTTTGTTTTTTTTTTTTTGTTTTACAAGTCACTTCTATAAGTAACAGTTTATTATGTATATTATTTATTTATTCTTTATTATTTGAGGGTATATGTTAAACTATATTAGACTGTGTTGAGGAAGTAGGCACCCATAATTATAGAATGAACTAGGAGTTAAATATGTTTAAAAACAAAATTATTTCTCTAACTATTAAAGCACAATAATGTAACAAACATTACAAGTGACCTTCCCTGTGTAACACTTGTAGCTACCCACTCGTAACGGATGATTGGTCTCGTCCATTTCATTACATTAGAGGTAAATTGCAAATAAGTTCTACTGCGTAAACATTACGTGGTGTAATATATTGTGAAAGAATCATGCTGATAGACAGTTAACATAGTCCCTTTTTTAATTCCGTTACTAAATAATAGTTTTATTGAGGTTCAAAAATATTTTGTATCAGTATTTTGTTGGTTTCGCCTAAAATAACAATTAAACATCACATGTTTAAATTATTTTCTCTCTTTAAATGAAATAAACAAAATAAATATAAAATTATTAATTTAAAATATAATAATTAAATAATGTAAACCTCTAGGCACATGTGTCCTGCAAGGAAAAAATATTTTTTTGTAATTACTCAACATAACGTTTAATTTAAAAACCTGCGACATCAAGTGCTTCCAACGCAAAGCTGATATTTCTGTTATCAATTTAAGACAATGTTAATGGAAGGTAAGCATACACTAATGGAAGCTTTCCACTAACAAGGTAAACAGCTTCTGGTTACTGAATTCGTGGGTAAAGAGATAAACAACTATTTATGTCTTCTGTAGATATCAAATTCACTCAAAACGCGAAAATTCTCACAAAATTCAAGATTTTATCAATTTTTCAATGCAAAAAAAAACTATCTAATTCATCCTAGTCTCATTTTTCATTGTTTTATAATTGCATTCTCTTATTTACGACATTTGTGGAATTGTTCAAGTTTGTTGCGTTCAAAATAACATTGTCTTGTATTATCTTAATAAATAGAATTGTATATGAGTTGTTTACTCAATAAATTGTAGGAATAATAATTTAAATGTTTACTGCAGTAAATAACAATAATATTGTATCATGAATAATATTATCAGAATAAAAAAGTTAGCTGATTACTAAATTATAAGAAAAAAATCAGTTCCTTATTTGGAGAACAGAGAAATATTTTAAATAATGATTACAATTGTATAAATTGTAACCCGTGCGTAAAAACAGCTGTTCTATCACCAAACCTAAAACCTAAAATAGATGTTTTTTTTTAATCATATGTTTTCGGTGATTTTAAGCCAAATTAAACTTCCCCTTTTATGAAAAGTTTTTCTTCCATATAAAACTAAAATTAATTCATTCTTAAATATAGTTGTTGAAAAAAAATATTTGAAAATATTGTATTAACATATTATTCTATAGTGGATGATGTCTTCCACTATAAATATTAAAAAAATGTATTTGAACAAGAGTAGTTGAATAAAAATGTTCATATATATACATATATAAAGAGTGTGGGGATATGATAACAATAAAAACGTGTCAATTTTACCTCCATTACAAAGGTCATCTTTTCCTATTTAGGTGTAACCACTAAAAAAAAGGCTCATAGTACAAAGCAAATTTTACTTCTTAATATTTCCACTCTCCCTTAATATGTTTTACATTAAATGAATAATCTTTGACTATTATACAATAGAGTTGTAGGCTATTAGGAAATTAACCTACCATATGATTAGCAGGTTCAGCGATGACTTTCCCGAAACTAAAGTGTAGCGTTTGTTTTCAAAAACAACCCTCATGTCACTCTAGATCCCCCCTTTAAACGTGATGAGTCTCTCATTTACACAATCGCAATTATAACATGTCATGGGATAACTCATTCACTATTCATAACACATCCATTAACTCCAGCGCGCAAATAGAAATATAACGTTCCAATAGAAAGAAAAAGATACATATAGTATTAAATATAAATAGAAAAATTTCTTTAAATAGAAAATAATTGTTCCGAAAGAAAGATATAGAAATAAATAGAACAAAGAGTAACCTAAAGAAACAATTAGAAACAGAACAATGTCTTCCAAGGGAACGTTTTGAAAACATAAAAACATTTCTTTAAATATAAGTAGAATATTCAAATAGAAACAAAGAGAAAGATTTAAACACAAATAAAAGATATAGACACATTTTATGTAATAGAAACAAATAGAGCAAACAAAAATAAATAAAAAAATAATAAAAACAAATATTAAATGGAAATATTTCTTTAACTAAAAAAATATTTTTACACTGTCCCCACAGCAAACAGAAATAAATATCGATATTATAATATATTATAAAGAAATAAATATCAAAATAGAAATAAAAACATGTCTTTAAACGGAAACATAATGTTCAAATAGAAAGCAAGATATTCTAAGAGGAAACTTATAACACTTTCTTTTAAATAGAATCCTAATGTTTTAATGATACCAAGAGAAACATACGAGTATATAAACGAATAGAAAAAAACAAATAGTAAAGAAACAATTAAAAATAGTAAATGTCTTTAAATAGAAACATATTGGTAAAATTGAAACAATTGGCATAAAGAGAAAGAAATATAAATTTAAATGTCGTAACGCTGTCTTGGGCGCTTGAATTTTGCAAAACTTTTAAATCTAATGATTTGTCTACGGCTATTACCATTATTCAATTATTATAGAAATTTTATCAGAGATAACACAATTTCTCTTTGTAGTTTTGGTGATTTTTAAAGTTTTTATACTTCACAAACATAACAAGAATATTTCTAACCGAAGCTAGTCAATATTTCTCATGAACTTTCATTCTCTTTTTTTAAATCTGGCAAAGCGTGAAAAACCATAAAAGCTTTTTAGTTATTTCATAGTTAGTCTTTTAAAAATACAAGTTGTTTCATATGATTGGTTTCATTTTTATATCTTGCATACTTTCATGAATAATATTCAGATTTGCAGAGCATTTCTATTCTTTATATTTTGTTGGGAGAAATAAACTGTAATATTGATATCTTCAGAACTCTTTACAACCAATAAACGTCAGTGACAGCGTCCCCTCGGTGGAGCAGAGATAAGACCTTCCCTCGGGAATATTGGAAACACACAACACTACACTACCTGACTTGGCAATGATTTCAGGGAAGTGGAATCTACTTTCTGCATGAGGTTGGTGAAAGTAAAACCTTTCTCTTCAAAATAAACAATGTTCATTTACATTTTCCTCTAGTGGTAAAAGTGTTATTAAAACTTCAAACAATTAAAACTGTACGAATTAAATATTTAAACAGCATAGGTATACATTGTGTTAAAAAACTATTCAAATCATGAGAACGATGTACCTTACTTTACTAGGTTGTACAATCTATTTCTTAGAAACACAATGTCCTCATGTTTATCGATTTAACGACAATTATAGTTTTCTACAATCATATTTTTTAAACATAAATATAAAAAATATATAGTTTAGCATATAAAGCTTCTTAGTGTTTTAAAGTAAAACTGTTTTTAGAAAACAAATTTTAAAAAAATTCGTAATTTTTTTCACACTTAACATAATTTGATAGTATTATAGATGAATATACAATTTTCATTTTTACATATTAGAAGCATAAACCACCTTAGAAAAATGAGGACTGCCACTTTACAATTACAGTTTTTAATGCACTTTAAACAAGTCAGAATTTTTATGTTGTGTGAAATGTACTTAAAACTGCCAACGTAGTCAGAGTAAATGTTTTAGAAACTAAGCAATATTCCTTTATGCAGTTTGTTTCAGAAATATTATTTTCGCCCACAGAACGTATAATGTTAGATATATTGTGAGTACTGTAAAGTTCTGTAAAGAACAAATTGCTACAATAGATCTTTAGGTAGTGCAACAATGTTACCTTCGCTTTCGTTCAGCCGCTGTACAAATTGCTAATTCGTAATAATTCACAGAGACAAATAACTGCTGTAGAATTAACGTAACTTGTCTTGTATCTTTTCGTTTTTTCCTAGCTCTTGCTATTTATTATTATAAAAGAAATAGATAAAAACATTTATAGATAAATTGCTACATTATTATTTTACACATAAGTCATAATAAAAAATTATGATTTGTAATCAAATTTAAATATTTTATCACAAATACAATAATTATATTACATTACGATTAGTGACAACGATTAATTTACAAAATAGTTTGTTTAGTAATTGAAATTTAACTGACATTGATAGGCACTTTTTAATTACGACCAGCTTTATTTGCTACATTAAACATATTTTCCAGTAGCAGGGCACAATTTTTTGATCCCATCTTGATCATACCATTATTTTCTCTAATTTGTTTTTTGCTTTCTTTCGATATGAAACACGTGTCCTCAGTCCTTGTTACCTCTTCCTTAAATAGTCTACCTACAGTATGGGACTCTACACGTCAGTTGTCCCATGACCTTTAGCTACATCCCCCGAGAAATAGAATAAGTTCGTGGCCTAATTACATATAATATTATCTGCTCATCGAGGTTCATACATTTGTATATATATTAAGATTGTAACATTCCTATGAAAATTAAGGGTGATACATTAAGGTGTTATATTCGTATACACATTAAGGACACTTTAATTACCTATACACATTATTAGGGCTACATTTACATACACTTTATTGGCTATTCATTCGTAAACATATTAAGGACACTATAATTCGATATACAAATTACTAGCGTTACATTTACATACACATTAGGGACTATTCATTCGTATACATATTAAGGAAACTATAATTCCCTATACACGTTATTAGGGTTACATTTACATACACATTAGGGGCTATTCATTCGTATACATATTAAGGACACTATAATTCCCTATACACGTTATTAGGGTTACATTTACATACACATTAGGGACTATTCATTCGTATACATATTAAGGAAACTATAATTCCCTATACACGTTATTAGGGTTACATTTACATACACATTAGGGGCTATTCATTCGTATACATATTAAGGACACTATAATTCCCTATACACGTTATTAGGGTTACATTTACATACACATTAGGGGCTATTCATTCGTATACATATTAAGGACACTATAATTCCCTATACACGTTATTAGGGTTACATTTACATACACATTAGGGGCTATTCATTCGTATACATATTAAGGACACTATAATTCCCTATACAAGTTATTAGGGTTACATTTACATACACATTAGGGACTATTCATTCGTATACATAATAAGGACACTATAATTCCCTATACACGTTATTAGGGTTACATTTACATACACATTAGGGGCTATTCATTCGTATACATATTAAGGACACTATAATTCCCTATACACGTTATTAGGGTTACATTTACATACACATTAGGGGCTATTCATTCGTATACATATTAAGGACACTATAATTCCCTATACACGTTATTAGGGTTACATTTACATACACATTAGGGGCTATTCATTCGTATACATATTAAGGACAGTATAATTCCCTATACACGTTATTAGGGTTACATTTACATACACATTAGGGGCTATTCATTCGTATACATATTAAGGAAACTATAATTCCCTATACACGTTATTAGGGTTACATTTACATACACATTAGGGGCTATTCATTCGTATACATATTAAGGACACTATAATTCCCTATACACGTTATTAGGGTTACATTTACATACACATTAGGGGCTATTCATTCGTATACATATTAAGGACACTATAATTCCCTATACACGTTATTAGGGTTACATTTACATACACATTAGGGGCTATTCATTCGTATACATATTAAGGACACTATAATTCCCTATACACGTTATTAGGGTTACATTTACATACACATTAGGGACTATTCATTCGTATACATATTAAGGAAACTATAATTCCCTATACACGTTATTAGGGTTACATTTACATACACATTAGGGGCTATTCATTCGTATACATATTAAGGACACTATAATTACCTAAACGCATTATTAGGGTTACATTTACATACACATTAGGGGCTATTCATTCGTATACATATTAAGGACACTATAATTCCCTATACACGTTATTAGGGTTACATTTACATACACATTAGGGGCTATTCATTCGTATACATATTAAGGACACTATAATTACCTATACGCATTATTAGGGTTACATTTACATACACATTAGGGGCTATTCATTCGTATACATATTAAGGACACTATAATTCCCTATACACGTTATTAGGGTTACATTTACATACACATTAGGGGCTATTCATTCGTATACATATTAAGGACACTATAATTACCTATACGCATTATTAGGGTTACATTTACATACACATTAGGGGCTATTCATTCGTATACATATTAAGGACACTATAATTTCCTATACACGTTATTAGGGTTACATTTACATACACATTAGGGGCTATTCATTCGTATACATATTAAGGACACTATAATTCCCTATACACATTATTAGGGTTACATTTACATACACATTAGGGGCTATTCATTCGTATACATATTAAGGACACTATAATTACCTATACGCATTATTAGGGTTACATTTACATACAAATTAGGGGCTATTCATTCGTATACATATTAAGGACACTATAATTACCTATACACGTTATTAGGGTTACATTTACATACACATTAGGGGCTATTCATTCGTATACATATTAAGGACACTATAATTCCCTATACACGTTATGAGGGTTACATTTACATACACATTAGGGGCTATTCATTCGTGTACATATTAAGGACACTATAATTCCCTATACACGTTATTAGAGTTACATTTACATACACATTAGGGGCTATTCATTCGTATACATATTAAGGACACTATAATTACCTATACGCATTATTAGGGTTACATTTACATACACATTAGGGGCTATTCATTCGTATACATATTAAGGACACTATAATTTCCTATACACGTTATTAGGGTTACATTTACATACACATTAGGGGCTATTCATTCGTATACATATTAAGGACACTATAATTCCCTATACACATTATTAGGGTTACATTTACATACACATTAGGGGCTATTCATTCGTATACATATTAAGGACACTATAATTTCCTATACACGTTATTAGGGTTACATTTACATACACATTAGGGGCTATTCATCCGTATACATATTAAGGACACTATAATTCCCTATACACATTATTAGGGTTACATTTACATACACATTAGGGGCTATTCATTCGTATACATATTAAGGAGGCTTCATTCAGTTACGCAGTAAGAGGCTTACATTAGTGTATTCTTTAAGGGGGATAAATTCCTATACACATTGAAGGCAGTACATTTCTATACACATAATGGAAATACATACACTTAAAGAGGGATACTTTCGAGTGTATATTAAATCGTCCTAAATTCTCTTCTCACTATTTCTAACATTTTTTATAATTATCTTTAATGAAATCAATTTAAAAAATAACACGTGTAGTTTTATAACGTATGTGATGCTTTCTTTATAAACTTCAAGACAAATTTTTTTTATTTTTTTACGAAATAGAGTACTAAGTTATAACATAGCTCTATTACAATAGAGCTACAAATGTATTCACTTCGTATGGATTTGGAAAAAAACTAAAATAATGTTTACAATGCATGAGACAGACAACTGAGAGCGTTCTTCTTAATCCGTCCGGCAATACAAAATATAAGAAAATGGAGATAAACTTACCAAGGTGGTATATCTTACCAAAGGCTACTATGTTTTTATACAACCAACTCTATCCAACCCGAAACTTTGTATTAGTACTAAAATGTAGTAGCACCGAGTGGTCTGTTTATAAAAAAACCGTGATTTTAGTAAGTTTGCTATGTATTGGAATATTGCGATTATGTTTTATTTTTATTTAAATATTTGGGACATATTTTTTCGTGTTTTTTTTAAACATAAATATATTTTCTGTATTTATGAATACTATCGGAACTACCAGATAATCCTTTTACCAATATCGATAACATTTTCCTATCCATAGATAATGGATTAATTTCTTCCACCAGGTTTAGATTTCAGTTATTGGTACTATAATTTATTCATACTAACTGTAATATTTTTATATTATTATTAGAAACAACTAATCGAAATAATTTGAATGCAAAAGGTTATTATACAAAGTACAATACGCTTTGAGTTAATGTTTTCGCCAATCAACTTGAGAAGAAATTGAAGTCGGTGCAACCATTTTAAAATAACTTACAAAGGACTCGCAATGTAGTCACAAAGGACTGCAATGTTTGGCAGTTGCAGACACGTCAAACAGAATGTAGACATGAAAAAATAGAATTTATGTAAAATTATAGAATATATTATCCGTTGGTACTCAGTAATTTGTACTGGAATTTGACAAAGAGAAATATATTGAATGTAAAACTGTAGTATAGTGATATTTCCCTTCAAGATTCACGTGTGCAAACATTATTCGAATTATGTTTCCAGTTAATGTGATGATCAATGATTTTATTCTTTGTTTCCTAGTCAGAGATATTTTTGTTTAGAATCCCCTTCCACCCGTCTAAATTACTTTAAATTAATGTTTTTAATTGAGTACTGATAATAGCAAAGCACGGGGAATTTATAAAAACCAAATTACAATTTTAGAAAATAAATGTATACAATATCTTGAGCACAGTGTTACTATATATTACAATACAATTATTGGAAACAACCCCAATACCAGAAAAATATTAAAAAGTAACTGACAATACAAGTTACCTAAGATTAAACCCTTACCTTGACCAAAAGTTCTAACTTGTACTATCAGTTAATTTTGATTATTTTTGTGGTTTTGTCATTGTTTCCAATATTTTTATTGAAATTAAATGGAAATAATGCATTATCTCATATCAAAGTAATAACAAAGTGTTTGGGCACAGCAGTTGAAGAGCAAGACCATTTTCCTTTCTGAAATAAATAAAGAAATATTTGTTGAATCTGCAGATTTTAGGTAGCATGCCCATATTTATTGCAATTTTTTATTCTACACATTTTCTGGTGACAGATATTGCCTTTTAGAGTGTTCTGCAACACGTTCAACGAAGTCGTATTACTTTAAATTTATGTTTTTAATTAAGGACTGCAAATAGCAAAGTACGAGGAATAATAAGACACTATTTAACTCCTTTCTAATTGTTCTGAGCTAATTACTTCAAAAATAAAGTCCATAACTGACAAGGTTCGCTGCAGAAAAAATTATTCAGTTTGCTTAGAAACTTGTTTAATTAACTATGAGTTTGGTTACTTGGTTTGTTTTCCCTCCAAAGGTAAATTAATTACATGCCTAATTTTAAATAGTTCACGAATTTTATTCCAATTGCAATATCGTTAACCCCCTTTTTATTCATTTTTACTCTCTCGTTAACTCTCGTCTTTAAATTGATGAAAACCTAATTTTAACTGTGCATTTATCTCTAAAAAGTGTATTGTGATCACAATGGCTTGTAAGGTGCAAATGGCAAAATAAATATTACCCTTAAGAGCAACAATAGCACCATATTAAATAATAAGGTGTGTTTATTGTCTGGAGGAACAACAGGTTTTAATTTATATAATTGAAAAAATATTTTATAATAAAAAAATAATAATTTTGCGTAGGCTACCCTTTAAATCTAAATAAAAGTAATCATCTTCACAGGATATTACAAAAAACAGAGGATTCTCCTCTGAAGTTAATAGACTCTAGACTCTTCGTTTTATGGTTACATAAGTTCTGTCCAAATGCTTTTATCATACAATTAAAAATATTGGTGATTAATGTACAAATGAAACTTTCTTTAAGCTTTTATCAAACCTGTAATAACTGTTACAAAAAATAAAACCTAATTTGAAAATACATTTGAACTGTAACATTCCGAATAGTAGTGTTACAGGATAGATACATAGCCCATAGACTGGAGGATGACAAGTTGATAATGGTTTCCTAAAAGTTGTTTTTTGAACTTCTTTATTAAGAGCAGTACAAAAAGCTTTCTAGCCTCTCCAAAACATCGCAACTGCTAGAATAAGACGCTCCAAAATCAGCTGTCAAATCTAGTTCTTAGAACTACGTCATATGCCTAATTGATTCCAATAATATTTTGTATCCATGCTTAGAAATATTAAACCGACGTCATCTAGTAACCCACGTACTTCATACGTCACTCTAATAAACTTTGTCTATGCAATTGTACCGTCCTACAGATATTTGTTGGATTTTTCTCTCTTTATGTATTCACCCCTCGCCTTAATGTTTAATCACGTTTTTCTTCTCATACTCATTTCAACACGTGACACCCGAGTGTATTTTGTCTTACCACGTTTTTTATAATTCAGTATAATTACGTCTTAATTACATTTTCACATTGTTTATTATTTCATCGATTGTCATTCGTACGTATTGAAATCAAAAAGCAGGAATTTCTCTTGTTCTTAGTGATACTGAAACCTTCGCTGTGTTAGTGAACTTTTAAATTGTTAATAGATGTTTAGTGAATTTTATTAACAGTTACTTTGAAAGTTCTTAGCATTATGGTTTATTTATAAGGTACCAATTCGATTGCATCACTAATCCTGCGATCATATGTGGCTATGTACACGCCCACAAATCATTGTTCTATGAAAACTTATCTCATAAAATTATTTCTTGACTTAATTTCACAGTGAATTAGATATAGCGTTAAACTGCACACAGATCTGCTTCGTAATGTTTATCTTTGTACTCCGAGTTAATTTCTATATGCAACACATTTTGTCCCATCACGTCTAAAAGTATGTTTTATTCGTACAAATTGTTACAGCATTTTGGTAAAATATCAATTTTTAGTAAAAATACATTTCATTATAATTATATTTCATGTAAACCATTATTATATTCTGGTTATAGCCTAACTGATTTCCTAATTATATTAAAAGTTGCATTTAAAATGTTTATATAGATTCATATTATGTCTAGAAATACTACATTTCATTAACATAAATCTTGCCGTGTACTAATGGATACTAAGTATGCCTAATATAAAACATTTTTCTTAATTCAGTTCCTCCTGAGGTCAACAAAGAAAAATGTTTTTTTAGTATTTTTTCAATAAATAATTACAATTATTATAAATATGTATATATATATATATATATATATATATATATATATATATATATATATATATATATATATATACTAGAATCACAATATTAAGGGGCAAAATAGAAAGCGAAATTATTTATTAAAATTAATTACTTAAATTCAATTAATACTCGTAATTCATATTTGAAAAAAATCTATCAACATCAAGTGTCATATTCCACAAGTTTCAAAAATGTATGAATAAAAAAGCATTTTTTTAACGATTGAAAATTTGAACATAATATATAATAACTGAAAATTATCTATCAATTCAATATACTCGTATTTGGTTAAGGTAAAACGATTGTCTACTTGCAACATGTCTTCAGGAGAGACTTGTAACACCGACGTGACGTTTATAGGTTACAGCGTAGTTAATACTTCTGAACAGACGTCACACACCATCTAACACGTCGAGCGTTCTCACTTCTAAAGGATTATTTCCTGACAAGCAACCAAATAACTACGGTAAGAGAACAGATTGTTTCAGTTACAATCTTCATCTAAGTAAAATTTATTTTTTCAGTTCCTAGCATTAGTTCAGACTCTATATATTTCTATATCTTGTTCAAATTTTCAATCGTTAATAAAATACTTTCATCCACTCAAGTTGTGTGTGTGTGTGTGTCCATAAAGTATATTGATCTCACAAACTAGGCTGCAAATTGAATTATGTGAAACAACTGTATGTTTTTATAAAAACGAATCGCCATAACAATAAATAACAGAATCCACGATACCATCAACAGAAATGACGCATTATTTAGCAGTTTATTATTTTCCCTAACGCTACATTCATCGAACGAGGACCGGTTTACTTTCGCCCAAGAATACACCAATAAATCAAGAGCAACAGCATGTGATTTGCTTACAATGCAGCATATAACGAAAATAAATCTGGCTGAAGTTGATTTATAAAGCAAGGGTTTTGCGAATTGGGTTTGAGCAAAATACATATATAAGCTTTCGGATTTGAACAGAAGCCCTTTATCCACAGCGTACGATGGACTTTATAGAAAATCTGGCCAGTGTTATGATTGCAACGGTTAATCTTTGCAATCGCGTTCGTTATAGCATTTGGAATTGCAAATTTATAGAATAGATATAATTGTAAGCACGTAAACTGTTTAAACCACAAGTTATATCTACATCGAACACTTGCTAATCTAAATAAATAATAATCACAGTTTGGATATTAATATCAAGACATGGTATTAATTTTGTTGTAAAAGGATTTTCTCTAGTGGAAGATACTTTATTTTAATTTAAATTTTTTAATGCTCTCGTAGACTTATAAACTTTTAACCTCACAATAGTTAAATATTAGCAAATTATTTCTATTAAAAATATTTTTAATTTGATTAATTTACTAAGAATAAATAAATAAGATAAATAAATATGATTTCGCCAAAACTGAATGCATTTTATTTTATTTTTTTTTCAATGCTCCGATGGGCCTTATATTTTAACTTCACAATAATTGAATATTAGCTAGTTATTTCTATTAAAAATATTTCTTATTCGATTAATTTACTGAATATAATGAGAAGATAAATAATTGCGACTTTGTCAAAACTGAATACATTTCATGAATAGTCTAAGAATATTTTGTTTCATTTTGTTATGATTATTAAAAGCTATCAGTCAATGTAGACATTATCATTTACTAAGTACAATAAATAATAGTGAATATTGGTATAATATAGGTTGGGATATGACACCCTCCTAGAGGACAAGTAAATCATGGAATTACCTCATCCTATTATTAGTCCTATTGCATTAGGAAACACATCCCTTATATTTTCCTCTTTATCTAAGTATATTCTTTTGCGCTTCTAGTTTTTCGTTCTTCTTGTGGATATATTTTTTGTTCAAAGTGAACTTGCACTCATTAATATAACAAAAATATAAATCTTGTTGAGGTTTAACTTGTTTGGATCATATGGTCTCCACTGAAACTTTTGTAAGCTTTAGGTGATTTATACATACTTATATGGTTTCTACAACTTACGGTGTTAATCCAGATTCATTATTAGCAAATAATAACCACTGCGCTGAAACAGCTGTTCTAACACATAATCTATAACATGATATCAGCTGTTTTATGAAATTATGTTAACACTTAATACAAAAAATGGGACTAAATAAACAGATATATATATATATATATATATATATATATATATATATATATATATATAATTAATTTAAAATATTTCAAAAACAAGAATACTTTTAATGAATATATTTATTCAAAGCTTTTCGTCGATAAAATAGTACCAGCATCTTCAGGAAAATAATTATCTAATAAAATATTTTTACAAAATTAAATCATATGTGCTACAAAACTATTTTATTAGATAATTATTTTCCTGAAGATGCTGGTACTATTTTATCGGCTAAAAGCTTTGAATAAATATATTCATTAAAAGTATTCTTGTTATTGAAATATTTTTAATTTAATAACTATATTACAAGAGAACATATCACCCTATTTAATATAATATATATATATATATATATATATAGAGAGAGAGAGAGAGAGAGAGAGAGAGAGAGAGAGAGAAAGAGAGAGAGTGAACTAATAAAAGGAATTGATAAATGTGCTGAAATAAAAAAATCAACCAAATAAAAAGATATTATATTCTTAATGTTTTTTTAAATCTTTATATTTGTAAAAATATTAGAAAATAAACAGAGTCCTAAATGTTCACACATTAAGAACTTGAATGCAATCTTAGTATCTTAAAGTAATATATAAATAATCGTTTCGGAACATCACAAAAAACTGTTTGTAATTTACCCCTATTATGGGAATCTTTAGATGTATTACGTGCATTACTTTTATGCTTCAATACTAAAATTTATTCTTGTAAAACACTAATTATCGTCTCTAGTAATTGCATTATTTAAATTGAAATTCCATCTAAAAAAATGTTTTATAGCTCTATAAGTGGTACAATTAGTTTGTGATTTAGTGCAGAAAAGTACGGCAGATATTCTTTGGAACAAGAAACTGACGAGGAAAAGCTAACTAGATATTCCCCTCACGTATCCTTCTTCGTGCGTAATCCTCTCTAGTACAGACGAGAGGAGATGAGAAAAAAACAATTTTACTTGCTCCTTTCTGAAACACTGTTTTGGTAGGCAAACCCACTTCGAGAATTTTAAACTTGTTTTTACATTATATTCAGCACAGACTTAGAAACGTGTTTTATTAAAGCTAAGATTTCAAAGTAATAGACAGAAATATATTTAGTGACAAATCTACAATAGGACCTTTATTTCAATATTATAAAAATAATTAGAACTTCCCTAGTTGACTATAGCATCAACCTCATTCTATATGAAACTTTCAAGGAGTTTACAGAGTGGGAATTATCACTATTACAATAATATAACTATATACATAATAAAAAATAATATTTGACAATATATATTTATAAATAAAATAAGTTATTTGAATATCAAATTAATTTTGGGGCTTACAAACTTACCGGAGTCAATCGAAGCAACATTAGTAAAAACGTAGAATCTCATCCTAATTCTACTTTCGAATTCATATAAGTCTTTATTTTAATTTGTCAAGTTCTCTCAACAACAGAAATTATTTATTTATGTAATGACATGAAAAATAGTTTGAACTTCCTATACACAGGTACGGCAGCAAAGCTACACAGAAAACGGTCATTTTATGAATTCTAACATAATTCTTATGTTAGGCCCCCGGGGTGGGCCTTGGCTTCCTTAACAATGTTCCGCCTGTACTTCTATCCTTAGCCTTCTGTTTCCATGCTGTAATGCCGAGTACCCTCAAACATTGTAGCCGACTACTACTACTACTACTACTACGTAGCGCTACAGCCCGGGGTGTGCCTTGGCTTTCTTAACAATGTCCCGACATGTACTTCTATCCTTAGCCTTCTGTTTCCATGCTGTAATGCCGAGTACCCTCAAACATTGTAGCCGACTACTACTACGTAGCGCTACATCCCGGGGTGGGCCTTGGCTTCCTTAACAATGTCCCGCCATGTACTTCTATCCTTAACCTTCTGTTTCCATGCTGTAACGCCGAGTACCCTTAAATCTTCCTCAAGGTCCTGTAGTCATCGTTTTCTTGGTCGGCAACTCTACTTTTTCCAATCATAGTGTCATGTAAAAGTTTGTTCGGCATTCTATTGGTGGGCATTCTTATGATGTAACCCAACCATTCTAGACGTCGCATCGTCTAATAATATGGACCACATTTGCGTCTTTGTATAAGGAATACATCGGCATTAAAACGAAGCTTCCACACATTTGTTTGTACATCGTGGACCGGACCATAAATATTTCTTAAAAGCTTATTCTCAAACAATGTCAACTGATTTTTCATCGCGGCGGTTAAAGTCCACGTCTCGCTTCATACGTTAGGACTGACCGAATTAAGGTTTTATAGAGTCATACCTTAGTGGTTTGAGACAATAACCTACTTTTAAAAAGCTTTATATTTGCGAAGTATGCTCTATTAGCTGCCATTATTCTTTTTTGGACTTCATTTATTGTTTTATTTTCATCATTCACTTCTGAGCCCAAATATATGAAATATTTTACTTTTTCAAATGAATATCCATCGATATCTATAGTCGTGCTGTTACGCCCTCTGCTTGTACTCATATATTTAGTTTTTCCCTCATTTATGCAGAGACCTATCTTGTTGCTTTAATTATTTATTATATTAAAAGTTTCTTTGAGCGATGAAATATTCCTGGCAACCAAGCACATATCATCAGCATGTGCACATATTCGACTGCATGAATGCATGATATTCCCTGAAACGGTAATCCTCTTCAAAACGCCGTGTAAGGAGAGATTGAAGAGGGTAGCAGAGAGGACATCGCCTTGTCTCACGCCAGTCAGAATAGGGAATTCGGGACTAATACCGCCACCTATGACAACTTTGCCGTCACTATCACACAATGTCATGTTGATCAGTCTGATCAACTTGTTTGGTACGTTGAACTCCTTTAGAACTTTGCTCTGTTGACACTGTCAAAAGCCTGCCAATAGTCAATAAAAAGAAGATGAAGGTCAATTTTATATTCCCAACACCTCTCGAGTAACTGTCTTAAAACTAATATCTGATCGGTATTTCCCTTTCCCTGTCGGAATCCGCACTGATAATATACCACATTGAACGAACGTCTTCACTATAAGAAAAATAATTTTAAAAAAACCAAGTCAATTCCTACATAGTTGAACAAAGAAACATTTTATTTTAGTTACTTTTTATTGAATAATTAAAATTAATATAAATAAAGTAACAACCTTCGAGTTGAAACAGCTGTTCTATCACATAACCCATAACATAAGACCATCAGTCAGGTGAAATGATATGTTATCACATATTTTAAGCAAATACGAATTGTGAATACTGCATAGCTTGTACTTTTGTAAAACGTTTTTTCTCATATATGAAACTAAAAATAATTAATGTTATTTAGTTATGTATTATTTGTTTTTCAACTGTAATAACGTCAAGTGTCTGCCATTACAAGTTTGAAAAAAACGTATTTAAACTTGAGTGGATGAATAAGAGTAATATTATAATGAATGAATAGTTGAAATATATATATATGTAAGCAACTATATATTAGACATACTTATTTCTAGCATTCACTTTATACTTACAAAGACGCTACTGATGAACAAGAGTTCCTATTATTTAAAATAGATTATCTTTTTTAGGCAGAGTCTAGAGTGTTTTAGTCTCATTATTTAGGAATCAATATCCTTTGCGTCTGCATGTTTTATGCAAATATTTTCTGTTTTAAATTCAAATTTGTTTCCGTTTATCATGTAAATATTATATTTTTCATTGACGTTAGTTTTTTATAAGTACTTCATTTCATAATTTCTAGATGTATCCAATTTTAATTTCATATAATATACCAAGTATAAAGCCTTAGGATTTCATATATAACTCATGAATTATTTATAATTTCTTTAATAACTCCAAGATAAATATAATGTCGTCATATCTTTGATGTGCGTGCACATGACAGCCAACATTCATTTTATTGTAGTGTTTGATAAATACGACGACATGGGTTTAATCCCTGTCAAGTAAACACAGTAGAAATAAAATGTATCAAACATGTTTAGTCACTGTATTATTACATGTACTCTCGTCGTCTCTTTCTCTTTCTCTCTCTCTCTCTCTCTGTATATATATATATATATATATATATATATATATATATATATATATATATATATATATAAATCAAAAATATTTCAAAACAAGAATACTTTTAATGGATTCAAAACTTTTCGCCGATAAAATAGTACCAGCATCTTCAGGAAAATAATTATCTAATCTATTTTATCGGCGAAAAGCTTTGAATAAATATATTCCTTAAAAGAATTCTTGTTTTTGAAAAAATTTATTTTATTAACTATATTACAAGAAAACATCAACATATTTAATACATATATATATATATATATATATATATATATATGTGTGTGTGTGTGTGTGTGTGTGTGTGTGTGTGTGTGCGTTGCAACGGAGCGCGCACCGCGCCGCACGCGGGCCGTCCCGTTCCGCACGGGCCACCGGCGCGGCCGCCACCACCGCAAGCTCAAAATTCTGACAGGGCCTATCCTAGCCAAACTAGGATACTGTGCAATGACCCGCCAAAATCTGCCAGAGAACAGGTCACTGGACTTTATTATAAAAAACCTAACTTGCTGAAATTTAACCCTTTGGGTACATATTTCCCGGGGGATGAGTTCTTTGAAGGCGTCTTTTTTTCGAAATGACCCTTTGGTTTTAGGAGTGTGTAAGAAATCTTTTTTAAATAAAAACACTATTGTTTTGTTGGCAAGTTAGTAAAAATTACATTTTTATTTTACCCTTAAATTTGAAATTACAGCACATTTTGCAATTTTCTTATTTTAACTAGCTCTTTAAAATATTAACAATTCATTTCTGTTTCGTATAACTTTATCTCTTCTCTTCTATTCTAAAATATACACATTACAATGTCAGTGGTAACTCTTTACTCAGTTAACCCTTTCTTTTACCCCTTCTATACAAAATTTAAGTAAACTTCTTACTGAATTTATATTACACCAAAAGTTATAGGAAAAATAATTTTTAGTTATATTAACTGAAAAGTGTAATTTAATTATGTTCATTTAACTCTTTAATATTCAAAATCAAATTTGTTTCATTTAAAAAAAACTGCCTTTATCTCTGGCAATACCTTTTTCAAACCCTTTGAAATAAACAATCCTTTTATGTGATTTTGCAAATCTTGAACATTTGATTTTAAACTCTTGTAAATAAAATTAGACAATGGAACTCTTAAAGCTTGACCTCATCAACAAATAACTTTAACCCTTTTAATTTAAAAACTGATCCTTTGAATAACATAAGTTATATCACTAAACAATCTTATCCCGTTTAAAACACCATTAAACTTTTCGAAAAACATAAGTTATATCACTAAACAATCTTATCCCATTTAAAACAATTAATATTGAAAAAAAAAACATGAGTTATACCAGCCAACAATTTTTTTATACTTCTATAACTAATTAAACAAACATATTACATCTTAACTTGAAATTCTTAGCCTAACAATTGATTAAGTAGACCCACATAATCTTTGCTGAATACTTACTTTTTATTTTTATTGTCTACTTTAAATCAAAGAAATTGTTTCACATTTTAGTTTTGTCCCCTTTTTTCTATTTGACAACCCTTTTATTTTAATTCCAAATAATTTTGTAAACCCTTAAACCCCTTTATATTTTAACTAAATCTAATTTATAAATGTTAATTAATTTTCCGTTAATTAATTTTAATTTATTCCCATTAATTAATGTTAACCCTTTCGCATTAATTAATTTTAATTGCTTATTATTAATTAATTTTTATTAGTTCTCATTCATTAATTTTAACCCTTTCTCATTTAATAATTTTACTTGATTATCATTTTATAATTTTAAATGTTTAACGTTGGTCTAAAATACTAAAAAAAAGAAAGCTTTTCTGTTGAATCCTTTGTCTTATTTGACTTCTTTTGCACAAAACTCATAAAAAAATTTCTTAACACCTGTTTACATTTCATTCATTTATCGCTAATTTTTTATATTTAAAAAACCTTTAATTTTTAACATCTACTTAATTAATTTCATTCCAAAACAATTTATAACTTTCTCTATTTAAAAAAAATTCCAATTCACTAACAATTTAATTCTATTTCATATTTATAAACTTGTTTGGAAGACTCCTCCATTTTCGTGGTGGGAACTTTCCCCTACTAACCACTACCCCCTCTAGTTCATGAATTAAACAAAGCTATTGTTATTTATTTAATTATTTATTTTTCACTGTTCATATATAAAAGGTTGATTTAAAAATTGACATTTAATTAAATTTGAATTTCTTCACTGTTCACTGTTTTATATAAATTTTGAAGCACTGTTCTTTATAAATTACCTTGCTGACTCTAATAATTTTTCATATTGTTCACCTCTAACACACACAAACTTCTTAAGAACGCCGCCACATAGATGTTAAACTTTGGAGACCAAAGTGTGTATCTTTGGAGACCAAAGTGTGGAAAGTTTGTGTGTATGTGTGTGTGTGTGTGTTTGAGTGGGTGTGTGTGTGTGTGTGTGTGTGTATTACAAACATAAGTATAATATTTATGCTAAAACACATTGAACTAAAATATAATTATTTTGTACTTACAATTATAACTCTAACAATATATTACAATATTTATTGTAACTTTCCATTTATTGGTAATATCAGCTGTAAATTTTGGTAGATGGGCTGAGCGGATAAGTTTAAACTGTTTTTTTTATTATTAATTTTCTATAAAATTTTTTTAAATAAGAATTTTAAAACTATATTTTAGGAAGTTATTGATGCATAAAATATAAAGGAAAAAATGGTAGGAATGTATAACCATTGTTAATATAAACAACTAGGTTTGTAAGGTCATTCAACTGTAACCAAAATCGATGTTTGTATTTACAATTATGTTTAAGGTGTTGAGAATTTTGCTTGATATTAATTATATTAAACAAAATTTTCTTAAAGAAAGTATATATACTTACGGGATGGAAAATGCCATGTAATGTTTTTTTGCATATTAAAAGTATGAATAGCACAATGTCGTACTTACTCTTTAAGTAAGAATGCTCTGGCAAATAGTTAAAGATAATATTACTGTATAACACAGTTATGGATAGGTGGGACATACAAATAATATGCAAAAGGTATGAGTCTAGAACACCGATTATGGAGATTTGCAACTTACCAATAAGTCCCTCTACCCCTTTTGTTAGAGAGTCAAAACCTCAGAGAATTAATATCTGTTAGGACCAAGCAGACGCAATGCTAATTGTATCCGACATATGGATGAGATAATTAGGAAGGAATTGGAATTGAGCAACAAACTTGTAATCAAATAGGAATACTTCTCTCTCTCTCTCTCTCTCTCTCTCTCTCTCTCTCTCTCTCTCCGTACATTGGGTTTTATCTCATTTTGTAATTTTAGATTATTTTAAGAAAGACTGTTAAAAGACCAAAAGTTTAAATAATAATTCTTTATTTGAATTTATATGGATACGTTGTATGTATGTAATTTATATATATATATATATATATATATATATATATATATATATATATATATATATATATATATATATATAGTAACATAAAATTATTTCTTAGAGAATATGGAACTCAAATCTTAAAATGCCGACAATGGCCGGCAAAGGGCAAAGGTAACTACCTTAAGTAAGAGGACACCTCCTTACTATCAATGACGTCTGTAATAAATGGCTCTACATTTTATTTCTTTGATTATGCCTTTTCTTATATGATCCTATAATGTTTGTTTTTTGTATTCAGTTTATTAAACCTTTATTATTCTTTATAAGCATTAGACACGTAGTAAGTATACTTTTACAAAAAAATGTTTTACAATTTGGTAACTAAATTTGAGAATTTATGGGTAATTTAGAAGTAACTTTCAAACGTACTTTATCCTGGGCAATAAAATAAAAAACTGTATAAAAGTTATAAAATGCATGTCAATGACGACACGATATCAGCTACTTATTGTTAACAATAAATCCTGTAGTTCTATGTTTTTTTATTTTATATTTTAATTTGTAATGAAAAATCGAAAAACGTTTGTCTGTTTCCCGTAAAAATGGTAATTGTAGCATTCAATCAAATATGTTTCTGCTAAAATACATTCTGCTGATATTCGTCATTCATTGTCCTGTTTGACGCTAAATCTTGGAATATGCTTCTTTATAACAGCTTTTACTAATAAATAACACCTTTTCATAACCTACCTTAATTATTAATTAAAGGGTTTGGTGATATTTTAGTAGTTTATCTCTAAGATACTGTTCCTATTTAATTAGGCATACATTTATAACAAGTGTTTCAAATCTACTCTATATAAATTACTTTATTTGTTATTGTTATTTAAAAATATTTACAATGACGATATGAAAAGTTAGAAAATATTTTGTAAATAGAGTTTTTGTTTGGAATAAACGCCAAATTATTAATTTCTTTGTTTGCCCTTCGTTAGACAACAAACGATCCATATTCCATTAAAAGTCAAGCAAATATTTTAAATCGTATTTGTTTATAAAACTATTCCTAGAGTTTTAAATCAACATAAAAAGTCAAAACTATTTCCAAAATCCATTATAAACATTAAAACCTCAGTTTTTTGTCATGTAAAAACCACCTATACAACTATAAATAAAAATACTTCATTTATGGGTTGTTTGCTAAAAACACTTTTAGTATCAAAATATTATCTGCAAAATATTTACGTTGTATTAACTGAAGCTGAGTGTTTTTGTTATTACACATTTAGTCGTTATAGGTTTTACACATACAGTAGTAACAGTTATATTTCCAGATACTTTAGGTAATCTGGGTTTAACGGTTGCTGGGAGTTTAAATCCGTTTTTATGTTAGAAACTTTACAACGCTGCCCGATAACCTCAGAATTGTAGTTATATTTTAGAACACAGCTGTTTTATTGTGTGCATTTTAAATATCAATGTAAAACACAACAGGAGTGATAATAAATGATTTAAGACACCAATTTCAATAAAGAATATAGCACCTTTTCGTTTAAGAAACACAGAATGAATTATTTTTGACTGTCGTTTCAAAGCAGACCTTTTTACTTAGTCGTGTAACACTTATACTGTATTTAAAATAAAGTGAAAAACGTAAGGAATCTGTGATCGCCAACTCCAGTTTCCACAAAACTTTAGTGCTACTATAGGCAAGTCTGACATACTAACTGTGGTAATAGTTTTTGATAAAATTATAATTAAAAGTAAAAATATATGATTTTGCCTACGTAAATATAATATTGGTGAAATGTATTGTAAATATATACTGTATTGTAGATATATTATTTATTTTTTAACTGTGTCTAATTTAAATTTATATTCGATTCAATATAATCTTATATGTTAGATAACGGTCGATGGTTATTTTTATTGGTTACATAAATCATATTTTAAATTATCAATACTTTATAAAAAAAAGTAATTTCAAAGAGAAATTAGTTATTTCCAAAGTAACTTTAAATTTTGTTTAAAACAAAGTAAATTTTGTTGGTACTTTTATATTCAATACCGAAGAAATATTGTTTCCTAGATTTTAATATGTACAGCGATCCCTTTTCAAGATGTTTCCCTTTCAGATGTGGAATGATAAACGATCGCGCTCCGTCCGGTAATAAATCTCGTAGGCGCAGTGAACTGTGAAACGCCAAAGGTGTAAAGAAAAGAAGTGAATGACCGTCTTCTGTCTTGATAAATTTACTGTGAGCCCGGCTGAAGAAAGCTAATATAAAACTGAGTTCGGCTGCTTTTCCCTGAATATGTTTATTGGTAATTATATTCTATAGTAAACAAATTCTATGTAAATCAAGTTTTACATACAAATTCTCTACGGCTATTAACCTTCTGCAATAAACTTGCTTTTTAGAGCTAAGAACAAGATTCGCATTCACAGAAAATATAATTGTTAATTTAAAAACACGGTCATGTAACGACTGCGCTGTGACATTTTCCAAATACAAGCTTAGCACACGTTCAGGTAACCACATTTCCTAGAGTCAAACGTATGTATATAACACTATATTTTCATGAATGTTTAGTTTTTACGGTAACGATGACATTTTCCTTGTGACAATGATTCTTGTAAAAATTATATTTTTATTCTTAAACCGTTAATACTTTCGTATAAGACGATGTCTGGTGATATTTCGATCTTGGTTATTACTATCTATCAGACAAATATATAATACACACTATAAAATTACAGCAATAAACTTTTCCTGACAAAACAACCACTGTAGATTCTTTTTTTACAAATCGTCAGAACACGCTTCGTTTCATAGTAAGCAAAAGACAACTGACCTACGTTTTAAATGTAAAGAGTGTAATTTGTTAACAAGATATTTATTCCTGTATTTTTAGTTCTTTTTATTAATAATTTGTATAAAAATATTTCACTACATTTAAATATATGTGTATATATAGTGCACACACACACACACACACACACACACACATTCGCACACACACACATATACACAAACACACACACACACACTCACTCACACACACACACACACACACACACACACACACACACACACACACACACACACACACTGTAACGGTGTGACATTCCGTGACAAATAGGAAATAAATAATTTCCTGTTTTTAAGTAATAAAGTTGATTTTTAAATTAATCAAGTTTGGAGTTATAAAAATAATAAAGAGTGAAGAATTAAATAAAACCATAAATAGAATAATTAAGCTAAATTAAAAAGTATTAGAAAATAAATTTGTAATAACTAGCTAAATTTGACCATCGGGAGTAAGGCGAAAATTTTCTAAGTGCTTAAAAAAGCTATCTTAAGAACCAAACCACGTAGAACTTGCATCGACATTTTAAAAGAACCATAATAAGCCAGAATAAACATTAGTGAAAACAAGATTTGAAAAACTTAAAAAACAAAATGTTACAGCAGTTTAAATAAAATAGACATTTTTCAGTGTTCCAAAAATGATAATCAAACTCTGCAAGCTAAAACAGATTCGTTGCCCGACTTGCCTGTACAAGGAATAAATCCAAAGATTGCAAGCATTGCAGGCGGGGTGAGGTAGGTTAAATTCACCGCTATATATACTAGGTCTCTAAGACCTTAGAGACAGTCTGAAATAAATTTTTAATACGAGGTGCGGCGGAACGCTATGCTGGACCGCGAGTAGGACCGCCATCAGGCCAGATGGACCAAACCTCAACGCTTCCGACGTCTAGGACTACCAAGGAATGAAGGCTCCAGACTCAGCCTCCAGGACGCGGGAATGGAGAAAAACCACCACCGACGAACCAGGGATGGCGACTTCCGATGTCCGAGGACAAGGGTATCCAGACGAGGGACTCTAGGACCGGCAGGAACATCTTTGGCAAGTCATTTTCTCTATTCGATACCAATTACGTCAAATTTAGTCAGTTAATTTTATTAAAATCAAACAAATATTCAAGCTTAAACAATGACTTCACTCTTTATAAAAATTAAATAAATTTTATGCTTAATAAAATTAATTTATGTGATCAGAATATTTCAAATGATAAATATGTAACTTACAAAGGGTTTGTGGCCATGAGCCATTTATTTTCAAGGAAATAAGAATTTTTAGAATATTATAAATTTAAAAATTATGTGTTGTAAATATGAATTTACCAATTTAATATAAAAGATAAATTTTATTATGTCTAATTTGAGAAATAATTTTATGTTTAGGTAAATGTAATTGATATATATGGAAATTATAAGATTTTAAAATATGGAAAACAACAAGTTATTTAGTGAATTGTTTTATCAATATAATTGTGTTTTATTTGAAAGGATAAGTTTTCTTTTTTATTTAAATAAATAAAATTAAATATGTTATAAAAATCAACAGTATTTGCATTTCATCCTGTGTCGAATAATCAATAAAAACTGTTTAGGTTTTTCCAACTAATATGAAAATGATTATTAAATCAGTAAATAAGTTTAATTAAATTTCATTAAATGATAATCGTTAAAACCTAATGTTTTTAAAGAGTTTCTCTCAACTAACTTCATTGAGCTAGCCTAAAGATTAGTTGGTTTTTTGTATAAAAGTCCAGAGATTTATCTACTGGCAGTTTGTGTTTAAAAGGACACAGGAGCCTTTTAAAATAGGTAATTTAAACACGATCATATTTTGCACGTTCCCTTGCTGTCTCTGCAGATCATCATCAGGTGGTAAGACTCTGTGAATATTTTGTGTATTATTTTAAATGTATTTCTTTCCAGCTGACTATTGAAATGACATGTGTGACTATATCTAGACCCTACATAATTGATAAACCAATCTTGGGGAGTTTATACTGATTTTAAATAGTAATCAGCGGGAATAGGCTTGTTTTGGGCATGGCCCTATGAGCGGGAAATATACACGTAACTCAGGGATTTTAGCACGGTTTAACAAGCAGGGTGATTGGCAGATGTTTGGTTTGTTTATAAATAAGTTTTTTAAACAACAAAATTTTGGTATTCTGCAAGAAAGGGATATCAATAAGGAGGGAGGGACGTTGCAACACACACACATATATATTTAAGTATATATACCCTATATGCCAAAATAAACAGTAATGAAAATGAATCGCTTGCAGTAGAATGACCGATTTAGCGTCATTATTGGTCGATTTATAGGAGAACTCTTGAACTCCCTGGTGTAATTCCCGAAACCTGACTCGTCCACAATGGTTTCAGCAAGATAGCGCAACCAGTGACACTGCCTTAGGCAACACTACTTACCGTCATACAACTTTTGGCAACCCTTAGAACAAACTTTCTTACCCACTTCAATCCATTGATCTTACGTCACTTAGCGCCTACGTCTGCGAAATAATGAATGAGAAGATGACAACCCCCTTCATCCATCTACATGAAAAATCGACTATGTTACTCAGAAAAAACACGTCGTTGCCAATTACTTTCATATTCCAAAACCCTGGGATTTTTAAAATTGATTTTATTAATCAGAACTATGATAAACGTCCTGATATGATCCAATACGACAAACGTAGGAGGTACACCCAACGAAGAGATGAACCATAATAAGTTACAGAAGAATGCTATTAATATCAAGGTGGACACTAAAACATTGGTATACGTTTACACTACTTATTAAAAGATTTAAACATACTTACTCTTGATTAGGTTAGTTGAGATTTGGTAGGTTGTTTTGTAATTTTAATTTGATTGGATTTGCGTATTTTAAAACTATAAATCTAATTTATTCCTGTCTTGGTAGTTATTGCACCTGTAGTAATAGTTAGGGTTTTTTCATGTTTTTTAATATGTACAATTAAATATGTAATATATTGTAATGATTTAGTTAATAATGAATAAAACAAATATTTTTTCTGACGCTACTTATCTTTATGGCATATGTATGTTTTATGGTTATGGTAATTTCATTGTGCTGTGAATATTTGTGACTGTGTTATTATTGTTGTAATTTTTAATTGTGTACTTATGTATTGTACTGAAGACCCGTTATTCAAACGTTGCTTCTGTAAATAAATTGTTGTACCTGACTCGCAAATCAACCGTTTTTATTGAATAGTTATCTAAACCTTACATTACTTGGTATTTATATATATTTTCGAATCATATATTAAGTGCAATCTAATTATTACCTTTATAAAATATATTTGTATAATTATAAATTTGTTTTATAATTTTTTAATCCTATGTAAATTTATTTTTAATAATTTTTAAAATTAAATTCATGGTAGTTTATGATACTTTTTGGTTCTTTATACATTAGAGCCTATGTTTTAGAAACTATACAGCCTTTAAAATACAAGTAAATGTGAGTTCCATGAATTAAATAGAATTTGAATTAAATTTTCACGAAAACATTAAGCATTAATAATTATAATTCACAAACTGTATTTAGATAATATATCTTTAGAGATGTATACATTGTTTATAAACAGTTCACAGACTTTTAAACATTTAAAATATCAACAGACAATAATGTATATTTCCCACGAACTACATATACACCTAAACCCCTATTTATTTGAGTAAATATTGAGAATTTATCGATTTATCGTGAAAACAGTATATTTCCATTTTATTCGGTTTTAGTTTCACTCAATTTAAACGCATTGTTTTATGCCATCACAACACATATCTCCAAACTGTAAACATACTTATATAAAACTAGAAAAATCTCTATTCTTGTTATTTTATTACGTTTTCTATCATTATAATAAAAATCCATTAGCTCTTGTACGCCATTTTACTGATAGTAAATGTTAACATAACGTTTATAAGGGTTTATTTTAAATGTGCCAATTTACGATAATGCAACTTTTTTAATACAATTAACAAGGTCGTTTTATAACAAAATATTAAAATAAAATACTTATATTTTTTATCTGTATACATATTACTATTCACAAGGTTAGGCCAGCTGTTCTTCAACAGACTACATTTTCTTTTCGAAAGCAATAACAAGTGTTTATAACATATTCCTTGTATAAACTCTAAGGGCTTATCTCGGCATTGCAGCTGCAATCCACTTTAGATCCGTTTCCCCTCTGGCACGGTCGCACGATCGTTCTATTCGCAAGAGCCTTAATAAACAGTTCCTAATGCCCTATATGAAACTTTATAGTTACGACTTTATACGAGCTCGTACATGTCATATTTTCGTTCATAGGCTGTTTAGAAGTTGACTTAAATGCCCAATATATTTATACATCTACGACCTGCCTAAAATGTATATTTTGTGATATAAAATATAAGTTATTTTAAACATTGATGAAAGGACATTGGTAGTTTTATGTTTAATGTACATTGTTTTTCAAAGATTATAAAATATGTAATATTCTCAAAAAACCTTTACATTTCCTAAAAATTATTTTTACTATAATACGAAATAAATTATTTCAGAGCCCCTTTAAACGTTATTTATTCCTACGTTTATGTTTAGTAGCGTCTGTGCAAGAACATTAAACATTCTTATCTTAGTAGACCTTATTTTGTATATTTACATTTTACTATTTACAAAACTTTAACTGGTTTTCTACAATTAGGTACAAATAGGCTACACCTCATATAATACATACATCATCTGATGTTAAATGGTATCTAATTGTAATATTTAATTAAATATAATAGATATATTTATAGTAATATATTAGTATTCGCCTCGGAAGGGTAATTCAGGATCTTGTGAAGATATAACAGGACAATCAGTTTTATCTGGTTTTTCGCCCTTTCGACATCTCTGAAAGTCAGTCTAGGGAACTTTTCAGTAAAACCTGTAGTATCTCATGTAGACCTAGTAATTACTAAATACTAAGTAATTATAATTCTTAGTAAGAATAATTCTTAGTAACATGTAAAAGTTGGTAAGGAGTATCCATCTAGGCCGGCTCAACTACAAGTATCAACACCCTATCTCGGAACTTAGGATTCAAACAGAAATATTAATAATGTAAACAAATACATCTTACAGACTTATACAAATAATTACCATGATATCATATAAAAATAAATTCACCGCCTTAATATTTTCTGAACGTACTTTTAATAAAAGAACAGGAAAAATTAATTGGTTAAAATAATATATCTATCATATTTGTAAATCTAGGTTTTTAAAAGAAAATCACTCTCTAAGTTTTAATAATATAATCTATTGCAAGAATTGTCAAGAGACAAACCACCTTCCATATTTTACCCCAGCCGGATGGAAAAGGAGTTCAGGATCGATGGGAGCTGGCAGTAGCAAGGGTTAAAGACCCATAATCACGTGTCTGTTTCACGGCCTTCCTAAAAGCGAAAATGTTCTTAGTGAGGCAAGACGTTTTGAAACTTAGAATCCATAACTGTTTTGGTTTTAAAATATTTCTAGATCTGATATTCTTTTTTACTATTTACTATTTACATTTTACTATTTATAAAACTTTAACTGGATTTCTACAATTAGGTACAAATAAGCTGCACCTCATATAATACATACATCATCTGATGTTAAATGGTATCTAATTCTAAATATTATAGATATATTTATAATAATATAATAATATGCGCCTCGGAAGGGTAACTCTGGATCTTGTGAAGATATAACAGGACACTCAGTTTTATTTGGTTTTTCGCCCATTCGACATCTCTGAAAGTCAGTCTAGGGGAATTTTCAGTAAAGCCTGCAGTATCTCATGTCAGGCTGATAATTACTACTAAGTAATGACTACTAAATAGTAATTATAAGTAGATGGGCTAAGTACTTGTAAGTAGATGGCTAGAAAGACTGTTAACGAGTGTTCATCTAGCCCAGCTCAACTACAAGTATGAAAACCTCGAAACATAGGATTCAAATAGAAAAATTAATAATATAAACAAACACAGCTTACAGACTAACCTAATAATTACCAACATATTATATGTAAAATAAATTCGCCACACTAATATTTTCTTTACGTACTTTTAATAAAAGAACAGAAAATAATGAATGAGTTGAAATATATATGTATCAATTGTGTAAAATGCAGG